>ML681972.1:2112020-2189378 GCA_007922195.1 Podocnemis expansa
CCCCCCCCCCCCCCGGTGCACTGCACCCACCTGATACATCTGTGCTTCCCACCCCACCCAGTGCAGCCGGAGGAGCCGGCTCCGATTGACCCAGACAAGCCCCTTCTCCTTCCCTCCTTGGCACCCTCCTCCCTTGCCTGCAGCCTAGCAGGGAGGAGTGGTTGCCACCCCGTGACCCCCATACAAGCCACCCCTCCTCCACCCTCTTCCCATTACCTGGTTCCCTACCCCCCACCCCCCTTTTCTTTGTTCCTTACCCCAGTCTACCCCCCCCCCCAGGTATCCCCTCCTGTTCTTTCCACTCCAAGAACATGGAGACCTCCCCTGCTCCCTCTGAACCTCTCCCAGAGCCTGCTCCCCCCTCTCTCCCTGCGGCTGTCCCCTTGACCATTGCTGCCACTCCTTCCACCTCTGGTGCCCCCGCTAGGGCACCTGAGGCAGCGGGCACGGGAGGGGCCTCCACTACTGCCGCCCCGACCCCCTCAGCCGGAAAAAAGAGCAAGGGGAAAAAGGCAAGCAAGGGCCCCGCTGCTCCCGCAGCCCCACCACTGGCTGTGGCCCCTTCTTCCCCTGCCATTCCCTCCACCAGTTCTGGGGGTTTTTCTGCCCCCAGAACATATGCCCAGGCGGCTGCCACCCCTCCACCCACCGCCACAACATCAGCCTGCACCGCCTCCTCGAATTTGACCTCGGGGGGCCGGGGCCCCTTCCCCTCTTTGACCAGGAGGCACGGTGTTCATTGCCTCCTGGTGGCTGCCTCGCCCCACGTCGAAACCTACGTGCGGGCGATGGTGAGGGTGGTGGGGCCCTCGGCCATTGTGGCGGCCTCCAAGATGTTCGGGAAGATGGTATTCTTCCTGGCATCGGAGGCCGCCGCACAGGAGGCGGTGGTCAGGGGCTTGGCGGTGGGGGGTGTCCACGTGCTGGTGGAACCCCTGGAGGACCTGGGCGTACAGGTGGTCCTCACTTCCGTTCCTCCCTTCCTCCCCAATGCCGCCCTGCTTCCCCTCCTCTCCACCCTGGGGAAGCCGATTTCCATCATCAGCCCTCTCCCACTGGGCTGCAAGGACCCCGCCCTCTGTCACGTTCTGTCTTTCCGCCGGCAGGTGCAAATCCAACTGCCGCCGGTGGGGGCGCGTGACATGGTGGCACTGGAGGGGTCCTTCATGGTGCCCCATCAAGGGGCCCATTATAAGATCTTCTATTCTTCGGGGGAGGCCCGGTGCTTCCTCTGTAGGGCCACGGGGCATGTCCAGAGGGACTGCCCCTTGGCCCAGCATGACGAGGGAGCAACTGGGCCCCCCGGAGCTGATACGGGCGCTGGCCACACCACCGCCGGCGACCCTGCCCACCCAGCCACTCAAGCTGCCTCTCCTCCATCGAGGAACACAGCTGCTGCTGCCTCTCGGGACGTGGGGTCGACAGCCCCACCATGCCCAGAGGAGCGGCTGGGCCCCGTCGCCTCCTCCACTGAACCATCTGGGACGGGGCCCAGAGAGGAGAGGGCAGCGGCCGTGGTGGAGGCCCCAGATATGGGAGAGGGCGCACCCCAGGGGGAGGGTTCCCATCCCCTTGATGTCTCTCCCCCGGTTCCTCCTCCCCAAGAGCCTTCGCCCTTGCCGCCTGTTCCCGCCCCTGCTGGCAGGCCCTCAGACACCATCTTAGAGGGCCAAGTTCTCCCCCAGAGGACGTGCAGCAAGCGAAAGAAGGCTCTGTCCCTCCCCAGCATACCAGATGGGGAGGAGGCCCCCTGGAAGTCTTGGTGGGGGGCTGAGGGTGACAACTTTACTGATGAGCCGCTTGCTGCGCCCTCTGGTGAGGTCCAGCAGGAGGCTCCGGCTGAGGAGATGGAAGCAGTAGAGGAGGGGAGCAGCACCGCCCCCTCACAGGAGGCCCCTGTTGATTCCTCTCCTGGGGAGGCTGTGGATGGAGCCACTTCTGCCCCCCTGGAATCTCTTGTAACATCTATGGCTGAGGCAGAGGGGGGCTTAGGCTCCATCTACGCGGAGATCGAGGCCCTGGGTCTGACCTTGGCAGCCGCAAGGGAGAACGACCCTCTGCCAGCGGGCCTCGATCTGGGTGGCGATAACGTTTCGCCACCCCCTCCCTTACCCCAGACCCAACCCGAATCCCAACGTCTGTCTGCTGTCCCTACTCCTATCCCGGGGACACCCCTGGGTTGCTTCACCTGCCCGGCTGCTTTGTCTAATTCAGCAGTGGCCGTCGAGCCTCTCGAGGCCATGGCCGGCACTGAGCAGCCGGGTCCCAGGGTATTGTCCCTGGGGGGACAGCTGCCCTTATCCTCACTTGTCTATTCCCCCGTCTCTGACGCTGAGGATGCGGGGGACCAACCCGCGCCCAGCGTCAGTGCGGATCCCGTTCCTCACTCCCTTCCAGAAAATCCGGTGCCCGGTCAAGGGGAGCCGCACCCCGGTGGCTTGACCACCAGGGCCTCTGTTCCCACTACCACTCCTCCCCCTCTTGCCATCACTTCTATTCCTGCCCCTAACCCCACCTCTCCCTTTCTCGCCCCTCCCCTTCCTAACCTAGCCCCATCCCATTTTGTTACCACCCCCGGGATGGTGGCTCTCCCGATGCCACCAGCCACATCCCGGGAGGTGGTATTTGTGGTTCCCCGTCCCTGGGGCTGCTGTCCTCCCTCCACCGCCGCCCTTCCTTGCACCGGGGGTTCAGCCGGGGGATATGGTGCCCGCAACATCGGCACCAAGACGGGGCTCTGCGCCCTGTCTTTTACTCCCGGCTGGCTGTGGGGCCACTTCCGAGACCCGACCGGAGGACGGCCGGGAACCTCCAATCCCGGGCCCCCTGGTGCCGCTGGGGGAGCTGCGCGCGTTCCTGGCCGACACTCGTGGGGCCAGGAACCGGGTGCGGCTTGCCCTGCAGCGCTGGGGGGACTTCCATCTTGTCCTCCAAGCTGTGAGGGCCCTGCTGAAGGAGGGTAAAGGGACCGGGAAGCGGGATGCCACGGACTACCAGAGGGCCCGCACCTTCCGTGACTCCCTCATCACTTACGGGGTCAGTCACGGATTGTTGAGTGTCCTGACGGAGCCCGCTGGCACTTCCGCCACCTCCGAGGATCCCCCCCAGCCACCCTCATGGCACCAATTATCTTCGCAATGCTAAACACCAATGGCTGCAGGTGGGGTCTCCGCAGGACCCAGGTGCTCTCCTTCCTTCGGGAGGGGGGGTACTCTGTGGTTTTCCTGCAGGAGACCCACATGGATCCAGCCGCCGAGCCCAGTTGGCGGCTGGAGTGGGGGAACGGGGTGTACTTCAGCCATCTGGCCACCCACTCCGGTGGTGTGGCCACCCTGTTCTCCCCCGGCCTGCAGCCTGAGGTGCTGGGGGTTGCCGAGGTTGTGCCGGGCCTCCTGCTGCACCTCCGGGTCCGTATGGAGGGGCTGGCGTTGAATCTGGTTAACGTCTACGCCCCGACCATCGGGCCCAGAGCGGGTGCAATTCTATCGTCAGGCGGCCGCCTTCCTCGGCACCTTGGATCCTTGAGAGTGCCTGGTCCTCGGCGGGGATTTTAACACCACCCTTGAGGAAGGGGACCACACGGGGACCGAGCAGTGTCCGGCCGCCGCGGACGTCCTCAGGGAGGTGATTGACCATCACTCCCTGGTGGACGTCTGGGTGCGACCACCACCCGGACGATGGCGTGACCTTCACTTTTGTCCGGGTGGGGCACCATCAGTCGTGCCACTCCCGGTTGGACCGCATTTACCTGTCCCGACATCATCTTGCATGGGCCCACTCCTCCAGCATTCGGCCGGCCCCTTTCTCGGATCACCATCTGGCGACCGTGACGGCCTCTCTCTCGGCGGAGAGGCCGGGGCCGGCCTATTGGCACTTTAACAACAGCCTGCTGGAGGATGTGGGCTTCGTGGCGTCCTTCCGGGAGTTTTGGCTGGCCTGTAGGAGGCAGAGGTCCGCCTTTCCCTCGGCGCGGCGTTGGTGGGACGTGGGGAAAGTGCGTGCCCGGCTCTTCTGCCGTGACTACACCCGGGGGGCCAGCCGGCGGAGGGATGTGGAGATAGAGCAGCTGGAGCGGGAGGTTTTGCAGCTTGAGAGGCGTCTGGTCATCAGTCCTGAGGATCCATCCCTCCACGAGACGCACCAGGAGAAGCGGGAGGAGCTGCGGGCCCTCGAGGACCTTCGGGCCCGGGGTGCCTTCGTTCGATCCCGCATCCAGCTCCTTCGGGAGATGGATCGCGGCTCCTGCTTCTTCTATGCCCTGGAGAAACGGAGGGGGGCTAAAAAGCACGTCACCTGCCTCTTGGCGGAGGACGGCACCCCCCTCACGGATCCGGTGGAGATGCGTGGAAGGGCCAGGGCCTTCTACGCCGGTCTTTTCTCCCCGGATCCGACCGACCCTAACGCCTGCAGGGTGCTCTGGAATGAACTTCCCACGGTCGGCGAGGGTGCCCGGGACCGGCTGGAGCTGCCTCTCACTCTAGCCGAGTTCTCGGAAGCCCTACGTCTCATGCCCAATAACAAATCTCTGGGCATGGACGGGCTGACCGTGGAGTTCTACCGTGCGTTCTGGGACGCCCTCGGCCCAGACCTCACCGTCGTCTGGGCCGAGTCCGAGGAGAGCGGAGAGCTCCCTCTCTCTTGCCGGCGGGCGGTGTTGGCCCTGCTGCCCAAGAAGGGGGACCTCCGCGATCTTCGGAACTGGCGTCCTGTCTCACTCCTCAGCATGGAGTACAAAATAGTAGCCAAGGCCATCTCGCTGCGCCTGGGGTCCGTGCTGCAGGACGTGATCCATCCCGACCAGACCTACACCATCCCGGGCCGTTCCATCTTTAGCAACCTCTGTCTGGTCTGGGATCTCCTAGAGCTCGGGTGTAGGGATGGTCTGTCGTTCGCTCTCCTGGCCCTGGACCAGGAGAAAGCGTTCGACAGGATGGACCATGGGTATCTCCTGGGCACCCTGCGGGCGTTTGGCTTCGGGCCCTGGTTTGTGGGGTTTCTCCAGGTGCTGTACGCCTCCGCGGAGTGTCTGGTCAAGCTCAACTGGACCCTGACCGAGCCTGTCAGCTTCGGGCGAGGAGTGCGTCAAGGCTGTCCGCTGTCGGGCCAGCTGTACGCTCTGGCCATCGAGCCCTTCCTCTGTCTCCTCCGTCGGAGGCTGACAGGGTTGGTGCTCCCTGAGTCAGAGCTGCGGCTGGTCTTGTCGGCGTACGCCGATGACGTACTCCTCGTGGTCCAGGACCCGGGAGACCTGGTGCGGTTGGAGGCTTGTCAGGCCATCTACTCGGCAGCCTCCTCCGCCCGGGTCAACCGGGTCAAGAGCTCTGGCCTGATGGTAGGGGCCGGGTGGCCGGTCGGCTCCCTCCCACCCGCGCTTCAGGCCATCCGGTGGAGCGCGGGTCCGCTGCTCTATCTGGGCGTTTATCTTTCTGCAACCCATCCATCCCCGGGGGAGAACTGGCATGAATTAGAGGGCAGGGTTGCTGACCGGCTCCGGAGCTGGACAGGACTGCTGAGGTGCCTCTCCCTTCGGGGACGGGCACTGGTCATCAAGCAGCTCGTCCTGTCCATGCTCTGGCACCGGCTCAACACCCTGAGCCCACCCCCGGGCTTCCTGGACAGCCTCCAGAAGACAGTTCTGGAGTTCTTCTGGCCAGGACTGCACTGGGTCTCTGCAGGGACTCTGAGCCTTCCCCTGGAGGAAGGGGGGCAGGGCCTGTGCTGCGTCTGCAGCCAGGTCCACACCTTCCGCCTCCGGGCCCTGCAGAGACTCCTTTATGGTGCAGGTAGTCCGGCATGGAGTCACTTGGCACGTACCTTCCTCCGCCGCTACCGAGGGCTCCGATACGACCGGCAGCTCTTTTATCTCGACCTGAGACGTGCTCCGCGAGCCGTCTCCAAGCTGCCGGCCTTCTACCATGACCTCCTCCGGACCTGGAGGCTCTTTACAGCCTCCAGGTCGGTTATACCCACCGAGGGGGAGGACCTTCTCGCGGAGCCCCTGCTACACAACCTCCATCTCCGTGTGCCAGGTGGCGGAGGCCCCCTCCGTGAGGCGGAGGTTGGTCATGGCAGGTGTCACCCGGGTCGGAGATCTCCTGGACTATGCCCGGGGGGACTGGGTGGATCCCCATGAGCTGGCTCGGCGCATGGGTCTCTCCACCCCTCGTACCCCCCGGCGCCTACTCCAGGAGGTGAGGGCTGCTTTGCCTCCCGCTGCTCGGGCTTACCTCGGGCGGGTCCTGTGAGAGGGTACTCCCCGCCCCCCTCTCAGCCCTGGCCCTCCAGAACTCTTGATCGGGCCTCAGCCCCCCCGGCCATCCCCGCCCCATACCCCGAGCTGGCTGCTAGACCTGCAGCCGGTCTCTTTCTGAACCGCGCCCCGTAGACATCTCTACATGCTTGTGCTCCATACCATCCATTTCCTCGCCCTAGTGTCCCGCCCTGATACAAAGTGGCGGGACCTGATTCCACCCGCGGTGGGCGAGGAACCCCGGTGGGCCAGTCTGTATGCCACCCTCACTCCAAGGCCCGCCGGGGACATCAGTTGGCGGCTCCTCCATGGAGCCGTGAGCACGGGCGTGTTCTTGGCGCGGTTCACCCCTTGCCCCGACACCTGCCCCTTTTGCGGTGCGAGGGAGACCCTGGCGCACGTCTATTTAGACTGTGCCAGGTTGCAGCCCCTTTTCCGGCTCCTCCAGAACCTTCTCTTGAGGTTCTGGCTGCACTTTTCCCCACACATGTATCTTTATGCACTCCCCATCCGTGGCCCCACTAAGTCGCGGGACCTCCTCGCCAACCTCCTCTTGGCTTATGCGAAAGTGGCCACCTATAAAACTTGGGAGAGGAGGTTGGCAGAGGGAGGGGCCTGCGACTGTGGGGCCTATTTCCGCTGCCTCGTCCGTGCAGGTCTCCGGGCAGAGTTCCTCTGGGCGGCGTCCGCTGGCTCCCTCGACACCTTTTGGGAGCAGTGGGCGCTGTCTGGGGTTCTCTGCTCGGTATCCCCTTCTGAAACCCCAGTTTTGAACCTGTGACCTCACACCTGTCCCTGTTTTCTCTTTAGTTGTCCCCCGGGCTCTTTTGAAGCCCCGTCTAGTGCCGCTTCCCCCTTGGGCTGGGGGAAGGGCTTTAGAAGTGGGTGGGCTTGCGCCCACCCACCTCCCCGGGATCCTTCAATAGGACGCACCTGGCACCAGCTCCTTCCCTCGTAAACTCCCCTGTTTGCAGTCCCCTGTTGGCAAGCTGCTTTATCTAGGCTGCTTGGAAACCAGAAAAGGGGCAAGTGGAAGAACCAAAACAAGAAGCTATTTCTAAAGTTGTTTTCTCTTGGAAAATGTTTAAAGCCATAACTGGATTATTCTTTAACTGCTTAATTAGCCGCTAAACCATCAACATTTTAAAATATTTGAGATATTTAGTTATTAATCAAAATATAAGGTGCTTCTTTGCTCAAATCTCAGTAATTCTCTTGAGTTTCTCTCTAGCACCTTTCATCTGTGTTCTTTGCAAAGGTAAATTAAACCTTGCCTCATTCGTGTGAGTTTGTCCTCATTCTAGAAGTAGAAAACTGAAGCAGAGCAGGGATGTAGCTTGTGTAAAGCCACATGGTGATAAAACAAGTAGTAAAGCCCACAATTCCTTGTCTCCTGTCTGGTATGATAACCACTAGGTGACACGAATCTGCACTCCTGGGCTTTTTTCCCAGCTAGCTTTCCTCTGCCCATTAAACCCCCATTCTAGTCACTGCTTGAGACAAGGACGACAACTCTGTAAAGTTATAAGCAAGTTGCTTCCTATGTCACTGCCAGATTTTTTTTTTTTTGTTGTTGTTTTGGTTTCGCCTGCTTGGTCTACAGCCTTTCTAGTTAAGAGTTCCTCCTAATACCATAGGAGTCTAGTGGCACTTTCAAGGACTAATAGATTTATTTATCACATGAGCTTTCATGGGAGAAAATCCCACTTCATCGGACACTTCAAGATGGGGAACATACGGGTAGGGATTCTGTAAGTTCCCCATCTTCAAGCATCTGAAGAGGGCTTTCTCCCATGAGAGCTCATGTGGTAAATAAATTTGTTAGTATTTAAATGTGCCACCAGCCTCCTTGTTTGTTTTTGCTGGACTAGACTGCCATCAGGCTATCGCTTTGGAACTTGTCCTAACACCTTGTTTGCATAGAGACTGTGAGAACTCACTTGATGAGGGCCTAAGTGCCAAGGTCTCTGCAGAAGGCTACTTGGGAAGGTGGACACAACATTCAAAAACCAGTAGGTGAGCGCTTCAATCTTCCTGGTTGCTCCACTGATGATTTTCTGATAGCTGTGCTCAGACAAATGAATAACAGCTCAAGGCTTCAAAGAGAAACTGCAGAATTGGAATTCATATGCAAATTTGACACGGTTGCTTCAGGGCTAAATAAGGGCTTTGGATTTTTTTTCTCATTACAACAGGTGATTTGACCTGCTATGTGCTATGTGCTCTTTCCCAGTGTTTGAAGCCTAACCACAGCTTTGATTTGCTGTTAGCATGACCTGATCCTATCACTTATGCTTCCCTGAATTTATTTTCCCTCTATTCTGTAAGTTCTCCATCTTCAAAGCATCTGACAAAGTGGGATTTTCTCCCATGAAAGCTCATGAGATAAACAAGTTTATTGGTCTTTAAAAGTGTGTCGGGACTCCTTGTTTGTTTTTTCTTAATTGTGCCCATTTTGGTAATGCCTTTAAACTTGTGACTGGATTTAGTCTCTCTAGAACGTTGCCTAGCAGCTTGCCTGAGTGCTCTTCACCTCATGACATAGCTGTTAAAATGTCTCACTTTAATGGCTTTATTTTCTTCCTGGTGCAAGTTTAAAGATTAATCCAAAGTCAGGAAAAATTGGCAAGTGCATAGGGGCAAAATACCTTCAGGTCAGGGAGCCAAACCTGGCTTATTCTTGGAAGAATAACAATCCAAGTAAAAGTTATTTTAGCATGAGAAGCAGAGAGTAAATGAAAGACAATGCTACAGGATCAATTTGGCTGGGAATGTATTTATCCTTTTCTGTCTCTTGAAATCTCAGGGCTCTAAAAAGAGACAAGTCATCTTTGTGCCGATCTAGAGCTGGTAGCCTTGGGATTCTGTTTCCTGTGTAAAAAGAGAAGCGACTAGTCCAAGATACTGTGGTGGTTTGGTGATGCAATTGGAAATGTTACCCAGTAACAAGCTGATATTTATTCCCTTTGCAGGTTGCTTCTGAGTTATCTGTGGTCTTAAGAAATTAAAACCAAAACTTGCTTAACAGGCTTTTAAGGATCTTTCTTCGCTGCAAAGTCCCCTTAATGACTGAGCTCCAGCAAGAGCGGCTGCACTGGGAAGTAGCACCCGAGTTAGAGTTGCGTGGGTACTACACTCCCTTTATATGTAGCACTTTGACTTCTGAGGGCACATCTGTCCCATGATTCTCAGCACTGCAGTACACTGAGCTGAACTGTGAATCCTCTTGCAGTGTACTGTGGGAGAACTTGGCTGTTCTTTTTGGGTCCACGGGGACTACTGGGAAAGCATTGGAGGACTGGCAGAATGCAGGTGGAGCTAGCGTGAGTTGGAAGTGCAGAGTGGCTGTGTTTATCTGTTGACAGGCTTTGCCCACTCAAACATTAGCCTATGTACCTTCTCAGAGCCAACCACGCTGTGTTAAAAGCACCCCAAGGGGGAGTAAAGGGTTGTCTGTGCATGGACGGATGTTGAGGTAAGGTCAACGCTCACTGAGCATAAGCCCTAGTAAGCAATGTCACGCACACATTGCAAAGCCTCACTTAATGTTAAAAGTTGGCAGATTGGCAGTAAAGCTGAGCACTGAACTGGGTGACTGAGCTCCCCATTTACCTTTGTTTCGAAGGAATAGCTGTGATAATTTAGTTCAGAGAGACAACCGAGTCTTGTGGCACTTTTAAAAACTAACAAGTTTGTTTATCGCATGAGCTTTTGTGGGAGAAATATCCCACTTTAAGATCAATCCAATACCAATGCCACAGGACTCCTTGTTTGTTTCACTTACCTTTGACTGACATCCTTCAGGGCAGGCTTGAGTGGACGATGCTTGGGCTGTCTTTGCCCTGCTGCATACCGGCCCTCTAAAGGCCTTGACTCTCTAGGGCTGGCAGCTAGTCACTGGCACTAGCTTAACTATGTAAAAGTTAATGTTTTTCCTTTGGAACACTTAATGTCTTTTACATAAGACCTGGAGCTGAGTATGGGGTCTGGTTCCCAGTAATTAAAAATGCTTATTTTAAGCAGAAATTATTAGGCAAGAAGGGCCAGATTTTGCAAAGTTCCAAAGCATCTGACGAAGTGGCATTTTCTCTCATGAAAGCTCATGTGAAAAGTAAATGTTAGTCTTTAAGTGCCACAGGACTCCTTGTTTGAGAGAGAGAGAGAGAGAGTGTGCGTGCTTGCGCACACCAAATTTTGTACCCTACCATATCATCACTGACTCCAGTTTTCTAGGTGTTCAAACTGCCCCCCCTTTCTCTCTCTCTTTCTCTCTCTCTCCCCCTCCCCTTGCATCCATGTATGTACAAAAGTAAAAGCCAAATGGCTACGTGGGGTTGTCCAGGCTGTTGTCCCCTGCTGCTGGGTTTGGTTTTGTTTCCCAGTTTATTCAGAGCTGCTTGAGATTCACTGTCTCAATGCAAATAGTATCTGGAACTGGAGGTAGATGTGATTAGAACAGTTTTGGTGTAATTGCTGGACCAATGCACTACCTGATTGACCATAAATAATTGTCCTGAATCCTCAACTCTGCTCTTCCAGTGGCACTCTGAGATTCTCCACATGGAAAGGGCTAGAGATGAGCGAAGTTCCTTAAAAACAAGAAAGACTTTGGTCTCCCAAGATGTCCAACACAGCAAACAATTATTCCTGTTCTGCAGATGGGAAAGCAAAGATCAGACAGGTGAAATGACTTTCTTTAAAGCTAACCTGTGAAGGGTTGAGATTTAGAATTCCAGTCCCATGTACCTGAATCAGTTGATGGTCCAGTGATTAAAGTGTTAGCTTGGGGTTGACAGATCTACTCCCATTTCAAGGCAGGGAAGGTCAAAGTACATTACAGAATTTTTAGTGCACAGCAGCAGAGTCTGCATGGACACTTAGTGTGCAGCAGGTCAGTGGAGGATACATTTACAGCCCAGTTTGCCTCATCTGTGTCTTCACACAGACAAGCCCGAAGTCTGTCTCTGCCTCAGTTTACTATCTGATAGCACTTCCCTACCTCACAAAGGTGTTGTGAGGATAGACGCAGTGGAATGTAAAGCACTCAGGAACTACAGGAAGGGAGTCAACCTAGATATTCTAGATGGGCTATAAAAACAATCCATCAGACTGCCTTTACATGGCTTCAGGAAGCATAAAAACAGCACAGCCCTTTATTCAGCTCTCTTGCAAGAGCACATGGGCAAGAAGCATAAATAAACTTAAGATGCAGGAGGTGCTGTTTGCTGCAGTGGTACTTAGAGGCTCCATGGTGCTGGGCATCACAACATTCATGTAACAAAGATCCTGTCCAAGCCCCATAGTAACCAAGAAAGCCATCCTTCCGCTCCTTAGCTAAGTGACATACTTATCCCCAGAGGGCAGTGGAGGGTAACTTGTCTGTCTGGGGAAAATGATACTAGCAGTGTTTGTTCCTTGTACCAGTGACAACAAGTATTGGCGCCTCCCTTATGCTTTATGGTAGCTGTGCTCAGTTGCCTCCCAGAGAATTCCTGTTTGTTTAGAAGGAGGCAGACCTAGTTTGCTGTTGGATGGCATGGAGGAAGTAGGGAACTGCTTAAACAAACCAACCAACCCTTGAAGGAGAAATGAGTTGTGACCTGTCAGCAAAACAAAACAAATGAGGTGGAGGTTCAGTATGTGCTACTGACAAGGTGACCTTTAAATGTCTGTGCAGCTGTTCTCACAAGTGCCAGAAGTGTTCATGGTGCGGAACAGAAATAGACGCCCTCGCCCTCTGAAGAGTGTGAGCCTGTAAAAATATATGAGTAGCCATGTTGAGGACCTGTGAGTGGGTATACAGTATCTGCCTCCAAATCAGGCTGACTGAGGGAGGAAGGAAGTAAGAGTTTTGAGGGAAAACTAACAAAGATGATGGAATATGGGCTTTGGAAAATGAGATTTCTTTTAATTGGAAGCTTGAGATGAGAGAGATATAGATGGCTGCAGAAAGATGGTCCTCTGGGGAAAAGCCATCTGAAGTTGAGGGGGTTTAAAGGAAGAAAGGCAAAAATATTGTTTTCCCCAAAATGGCACATGTGAGACTCTAGCTGTGTAAGAAGTAGGTAGGCACAGGATTGAGGTGAGTTTTTCAGTGTTCCTTCAGTGTGGTACAAGTGAGCAGCCAGGAGCCCTGAAACACTTTTCATCTTGTTTTGGGTGTGTAGCAGTTGCATCATTTTGACACTAGGATCTGGCCAGTGGAGGGACTTTAAAATTCAAAAGTTGCTGGTGAGGATTGACTTTGTTGCATCCCATCTTTAGCAAACAATCCTGCCTCACCACCGGTGCTGGGATTGGAAATCTGTGCTGCTCTCTTGTAAATGTCAGTGCTTGATCATTGGCAGGAAATAGCAGGCACAGCAGAAGAGTGGGATTTCTCCTGGGCATTTCTCATTCATCATAATCTGTCTCTTGTGCATGCAGCAAGCATCTGTTACGGCAGATGCCTTCAGGCTGCTGAGAAGTGTCACGTTCTTGAAGCTGGGGCATGCTGCCACACAGGCCGGGTGTATAGCTGGCTATGCTTTTCCAGAGGTTGAGTATCGTCTCCAGTTCTTCTAGTCAGCTGACCAATTTGTTTTAGAGACGGAGTCCCATCCCGCTGTTTCTTCTGTCCCTATGAGCACTGTGATGTTGAGCTTTTGGGGGGAGGCAGTGTAGGGGAGAGAGAAGAGACTGTCTAAGGCTGTTTGTCATGTGAGAGAAGGTTAGCTGGTTTGTCCCAGTTATTCTGACTGTGGGAGTTGAGCCCAGTTAGTTTATATTTTTGTTAAGCCTTTGAAGGAGTTCTGGGTCTGATCTCTTAAGTAATTTGCACAAGTGTTGGAGACAAATTTATAAATCTGCCCAGCAGGAAGAACCTACTGTGTGTAAGGAAATTTATTCCTTTCATATAAAGGGTGGTTGAAGGGGGGTAAGGAGGAGGACCAGTTCTTTCCTAAAGGGCTCTTGTCATGAACGCAGTTCTGTTCCTGCACTTAATTGGTGAACCATGCTATTTGTATTATGGTAATACCTAGAGATTGCTGCTCCTTTGTGCTTGGGTGCTACAAACACCACAGCCAGTCTAAGGAAATGATGGGTTACTTACCAGTAACCTTCCTTCTTCGAGATGGGCTGCTCGGATTCATTCAGTAATAGGTGTATCTGTGCTGCAGTGCGCGATTGGTTGGAAATTTTTGTTCTACCCTGTCAGAAGAGGGCTGGTAGCCAGTGCCCCTCGCACCACCCCATGGCTATATATATATAGCCGCTGCCTGGCCCCTCCTCAGTTCCTAAAACCTACCAACTCCATTGTGGGGATGGCAGGAGGGACCTGAATGAATCTGAGCAGCCCATCTCAAAGAAGGATGGTTAGTGGTAAGTAACCCACCGTTCTTCTTCAAGCGCTGCCCGGATGCATTCAGTAATAGGTGACTGCTAGCCGTGCCGATGAATGGCAGAAGGAGTTGGCTTTTCTGCCCCCAGCACAGCACGTCTCCACCATGGGTAGCTTGTCCAGCAAGAGGGTGCTCGGGAGGCCTAAAGTGACCTAAGGACTGAATGCCAGACCAGACTAGCCTGAGACAGCCAGGACTAACCCAGGGGAGAACAAAAAGGTCCAACTTGTCCCCGCTCATTGACTGGTGCTTGGACAAGGCAATTTAGGAGCACCCCGTCAGGGGATGAAAGGTAACATGCATTACCATCTGACGGAGGACTGTGTCGCCAGGAAGAGCACCTATGAGAGTGTAGACAGGGAGATGTTGGGGCCAGGGAGGTAGGCATTCTGGCACCATCACTGGTTGGCACACACCTGTGAAGGGGTAGAGGGACCCTGACGCTAGTAGGCCACCAGTGGCAAGCATAGGGTGCTGCCATCCCTTTCACTGGTTCAATAAGGAAAGCACAAGTGGGATCTTGTCCCAGAGTCGAAGTGTGACTCCAACCACTCGGTGTCTGCAGTGAGGGTGACACTATAAGGAGAGGAAGACTGGAGGCCTAGGAGACTATCCCCTTCCCAGCCTGATGGGGAACAGTGCAGGAAGGAAGGAGCTACACCCTCTGACACCACGAAAAGCGAGCAGTTCTCTCGACTGATATAAAAGGGAGAAACAAGATGCTAAACCGACGCTATGGCTAAGCAAGGCTAGCTATAAGTACGGAGTAGATCGGCTGTATAGGGTAGAACCAAAGCCAGCATGGTGTTGCCCGAAGGCACTGCGACCTTCCCTTGTTTAGTGAGGCAAGCCATTAACAGCTGCCATAATGTGCTAGAAATAAGTAGTGATAACACTACCTATCCTATTATTACTAATATGATTGTCGTCATTATTATATTAAGTCATGTTAGTATATTATACTACATTGAGTTATAATATATATGATAACCTGCTGGCTAATAATTGGCTACCTGGCGGGACACAAGGTGTGGGTTACTGCAGGGGCTGCTGCCAGTGTGGGACGGGGCCTCGGCTAAACCTATGTTCCATGAGGAACCCGGATACCAAGGCTGAAGTCTATGAGGATGGCTGCTCCTTCTGCATGCGTGGCCCTGGGGTACGTGAGGGCCACAACTCGTGGGCTGGACCATGGGAAAGGGTGGGATGTGGCGAATGCACATGTGGGGGTTGTGGGTGCTGCTGAGTTAGGGCCATGAGGAAGGTCTCATGATCCAGTGTAGGGAGAGAAGGAATGTCCTCTGGCAGGGGTGTAAGGACGATACATCACCCTGCAGGGTGCCAATCTGGGTTTCCCTTCAGGATACCCGGATGGCCCTCTGTTCTGATTCGATTGCTACAAGGCATTAACTGTTGTTGGAGGAGTAGCCTCTGTCGGGGTCGGGGATTTCCCAAGATTCGAGGTCCCTGCCTAGGTTTTCGAATTGGCCCAATTGCAGGCTCCATCAGAGGTTGGGAGGGGCTCACCTTCCCTCAGGACGTGAGCCTAGTTATGTCAAGGGACAGCTGCTAGGACTAGGAATGGTCTTGGAGTGAAGTAGAAGGAATGTTGCTTGATGGGGCTCCTATGGGAACCTTATAAGCCCTCCTGTGGGCAGCCTCTGCGTTCAGGCTGTCCTTGGGTGAATTTAAGAGTGGGCCCTCAATAGGAAGGACGCTCTGGGAAAAAACAACTTATGCTTGTAGCAAGTCTGTCCCGTTGGTCCGCATTCTGCAACTGGGAAGCCGGCAATCGATATGGAAAGCCAAGCAACTAAGGGAGAGGAAGGGTAGCATCTCAAAGTTTCTTCAGCCTCGCACACCTGGTAATCCCTGGAAGTCTCTATCTGAGAACTGACTAGGGCCAACCCTGCCTAGCTTTTGAATCAGACATGGTCATGTCCTCTATAGTGGGGCAGAGAGGGTGCAGGCCCAAATGCCTTCGGGTGTTCCACTGGCAGAGTGGGGCCTCAAGTGCTACTGCAGCGTTAGTAGACCCACTGGCCCATTAATGTGCAACTGAACCCCCCAAAATAGGGGCAAGATTCGGGTCATGAGGACTAAGGTCCCAAGTAGTGGGTGACCATATCCCATGACGTTGTGCAGGTTAGGGCCAGGACTCAGGCAATGGGCAGCCTTTCCTTTGAGCATAGGCGTGGCTCTTTCCATTGGGAGGTGGAGAAAGGGTGGGGGGTCTGGGGTCTATGGGAATGAAGCTCTTCTGAAGCACCAGCTGATGGAAGGGTTGATTTATTAAATGAAGGGCACAAGCTGCTAAACCCAGTGCTTGTGTCCAGGGGCCCAACTCCAGCATGTGCAGCTGGGATCTGGTGGCGGGGACCAGAGCTGTCCTCAGAGACTAGCAGGGTGTGGTGCAAGCGAGTCGGAGTAGTATACCTTAACTCCGTTAAGGGAATTGTCCCGGTTTCCACTAGTTGGTGTTTGGCAGCTAACGGGAGAAGCAACAGAGAACAGGCGGGTGGGGCACAAAGACGCAGTCCCTTAGGGGGACTGTCACTGGGTAGCTGGCTCAGAGGACATGTGAGGCCTGGGTTAAGGACGTACCCTGGAAGAGTGTGTATGCCAGTACAGCTCCCTGGTATGGTGAGGGTACGTGAGGAAGAGCGCCAGTGTACCTCGGGAAGTCTGAGGGGAAGGCGTCATGTCCAATGCCGGTAGGATGCATCTGGTTCTGGCCTAAACGTCCCAGGAGGGGTGAGGGAGTGCCGCGTGAGGTGGCATGACTGGGCTTTAGGCCTCTTACGGGAGTGAAAGGAAAAAGGGCCAGGGATAAACTATGGCCCCGTCTGGGAGCAAGGTTGGTCAGCGACTCATTAGAGGGATCCAGGGTTGAAGACGCTAGGCCAGGGTTTCTAGAGAAGGTGCCCCGCTGAACGGATCCGCTATGAATAGGCTTGAAGCCAGGGATTTGGAGTCCTCTTGAGAGTGGTAGAGGACGTGGTAGGCAGAGAGAACTAACTCTGCTTCCTGCCAGGTGGTGGTCAGTGGTTGGAGGGGACTAAGAGTGCAGAAGAGAATGGGTTAGCCCCACATAAATTAGCCCCCTAACTGTCCATGATGCTACGAGAGCTCTGGATACAGGCAGCTGGCCTCGAGTTCTCATTATTCTCTGCTCATTCTTCTATCTGAGCTCAGGTTCAGCGTTAAGACCTCAGGGTCCAGGGATGTGGGAGCGGGCCCGAGGAGAGGAGACCCAAGTATTTTATCTCTCCTGGGGGATTGTGGGCCGTGCCCAGAACGGTGTCCATCTTTGGCAGGAAGAGTAAATCCCCGTTGAAGGGCAGGTCTAGGGCGACTTGTTGGGAGGCCTGGGGCACCCTCGCCTCCCAGAGCCAGGCTGCAAGACACAAGGTCACTGCAGGGGCCATCGTGTGGGACGCCGTGTCTATGGCATCCCAAGCTGAGAGGAGGAGGTCCTGTGAGGCTACCCTGCCCTTCTCAAGGAAGGCATCATATTCTTCCCTCGCCTCTGGTGGGAGTAGGTGTCTAAACTTACGTACTGACTCCCATACATCTAGCATGTCCCTGCCTACTAAACCCTGGTTGTTAGTGACACGTAGTTGGAAGGCAGAGGAAGAGTATACTTCTGACCAAGCAATTCCAGCTCCCTGGCGGCCCTCGATGTTGGGAGGGGGTCTCTGGTAACTTGACCGGGTCGTAAGGCGGCTTCCACCACCCTTGGAGATGGAGCCGGGTGGTGTGAGAGCAAGGGACACTGAAGCCAGGACCTTATATTTTAAACCCGCTGTGTCTGAGACCAGGGAGATGGAGCCGGGGTTCTGCCAGTGGGAGGAGGCTAAATCCCACACTCTGGGATGCAGGGGAACCATTATAGGCTCTGCTTATGTGAACACAGGCCTGAACAGTGTGTCGGGGGCCCTCACAGGATTGGACCTCCCATACCCATATGGGTAGAGACTTAGCACAGGAGGTCAAATTGCACCAAGAGTTCCCCCGTATCTGAGCATGGCACCGGGTTCAGGGATCTAGCCAGTGCTGGCTGAATCAGCGCTGACGGCATCGGTGCCAGGCTCAGTGCTGTGGTCTCCTGAGGGGACCATTCGTGGGGACGGTGCCATGGGCCGGCGATGGGACCCTTCAGTGCCCCTTGAGGCCCCTTCTCCCATAGTGGAAGGTAGGGAAGCCCCTATGGACCTTGAGGATGGCTCCGGGGAAGGCAGGATGTCACGGTGCCAAGGAGACGGCTCTATGGTACCGAGGCTGTGAGGGGTAATGGGTTCCAGTGACGGGGAACTCCATACCGACGCTGGAGATGGCGATCGATGCCGCTTTTGGTATGCCCAGACCTTTGAAGTTAAGGCTGGCTTGCCCTGCCGGATGGGTGACGGTGACAATGGGGTCAGCAATAGGAGGAGCGCCTTAGCTGCCTTGAATACCTCTGGGGTCGCGGGGAGCGGTACCAACTCCCCTCAAACCCGAGGGGGGCCCTGAGGAGGGGACCTGGAGTGGTACTGGCACCCTGGTACCAATGTCAGTACTGAACTGGTTTTCTGTCCCCTGGGGGAATGGTACCAAGAGGGCTCTGGCGCCAAACCGGCACGCGGTGCCGCATGGGGCCCCAAAACCTTGGGAGCCGGCTGCTGTGCTTGCCCAGAGGCCAAAACAGGGCACCTCTGCTCCCTGTCCTTGATTGTCCTCAGCTTGAAGGACAGGCAGATGGAGCAAGTGGTGACCATGTGGCTCTCGCCCAGGCACCCATGGCACCTCTCGTGAGGGTTGTCCCTCAGGAAGGCCTTACCGCACTCGGTGCAGGGTTTGAGCCCCAGCATGGCAGATGACAATGGAGCACGGTGTTCAGAAGCCAATCGCTCAAGGGAGAGAGCACTCCTCGGTGGATCCAAGTCCACGGACAAGTGCTGCCAGCCGAGTGGGAAGCTCATAAAACACGAAAGATAGGCTGCTTGCTACAGCAGGGAGCAAGCTGTTCCACAGCCAACACTGAGGCGGATAAAATGGAAATGAGGAGGGGCTGGGTGGTGGCCATATATATAGCCAAGGGGTGGCAATGAGGAGCGGTGGCTGCCAGCCCTCTTGCTCTAGCCTGTCAGAAAAGTTTCCAACCAATCGCGCGCTGCAGCACAGATACACCTATTACTGAATGTATCCGAGAAGCACATGAAGAAGAATTTTTATGCCTTATGTTGTTAAAAGTGACTAACTTTTGGGTGTCCAAATTTGAGGACACTTTTAAAGGAGCCTGATTTTCCTGTTCTCAGTCACCACCGCACAAAAACATGTAGCCCCTGTGTTGTCTCAAATTTAGGCAATATCTCAAGTTGGGCACTCAAAATCATTAAATAACTGCTGCCTTTGTGTCCACTCTGGCTGACTTGGCAGTGGAGTAGTTGTGCAGCTAGAATCGTTGCAAACCCAGCAGTAAAACTGGAGACTGACTAAAGGTCTGGCTCTTGCTCTTTTTAAATGGGTGTGAGAGTAGCTCAAGGCATTGGTGAGAGCAAGAGCCTTTTGCATCTGAGTTATCAGTTCAGCCAGTGACTGTAATGACTCGAAGCTGTTTCCTGTTTGAGAGCACTTAAGTCTGTGTGAAATGAGTAGGTGAGCCTCAGCCCAGTCCAGAGTGGATGTGTATCACACTCTCTGATCTCCCCCATAGCTGGCACAGATTAACCACATCAGAGGTTAAGAATTGAATGAGTCTTGGGGACCTTCTTGTGCTGCACGAGGTACCCCATTCCAGAACATTGTGTGCAGTAACGTGTTAATTCTCTGTCTGGTTGGTGGCTTTTTAAGAACTTGCTACTTAAGACTCATTCAGACTCCTTCCCAAGCAGAGAAATTTACTTTAGGCTATTTAAAACAAACTAACTTCTAGTCCAGAGGTGGGCAAACCACGGGCTGAATATGATTCGCAAGTGCCTTCCTGCTGCCCACCAGCTGCACCAGTTAACAGCCCACAGCACCATGGCCAGAGTGCCATGGCCACTCCCCCTTCCTTTCCACCTCTACCCCTTCCTCCTGGGAGCTGACCCAGAGCACTTCAGTTTGCACGCAGTGGCCGCTCCCAGTTCCAGCACTTCCTCCCATTGGCCATGGGTGCCCTGTCAAAGCATGGCATCTGCCCTCCTGTAGCACCCTGAGGGGTCATAGCCAGGGCATGGCTGCTGCTTGTCCGAGAGCCATGGCCCAGCAGTATCCAGCTCCCCCTTGGGGTTCCTCTCCTTCTCCCATGTCCCCCCCCACCCCACAAAACCACTGAAGGGGGGAGGGAAGTGCAAAAGCTTCCCCCTCCCAGATCCCGCTCCCAACTTGCCATAGTGTGTTTGTTCAGGGGCGGGGGGCAAAGAAAGTAGAAAAACCAAAAACAGTATAAGAAACTCCCCCTGCCACACTGTGGATGTAGCCACAGGCCAAAAAGTTTTCCCACCCTTGTTCTAGTCTGTCCATACATAATTGGACAGTGGGAGTTAGGAGATCTGGTCTCAAATCTGACCTTTGTTTGAACTTGGGCACATCATTTTCTGTCTCTGATGCCTCAGTTTGTCTATCTGGGGACAGTACTTAATAGACTCTTGAGGTATAATACTCCCATACTTTGCGTTACTCTGACAGAGGCTATGAGAACAGTGCAAATAAATCAGCATCTCTAGTCTACTGTTGAAGAACATCCCTGTCTGGAGAAGGACTTAGCGAAATGGTATCAAAGTGATATGAGGCGACACAATTCTAAATCCCATCCAGTTGTGTTTCAGTAGCTTGCCACACAGTCCCTGAAGAGTGACTGAATATTCTACTGTATCATCTTCTGTTTTATAAAAGAGTCTCAGGTAGTTCTGTGAAGGTATGTGTTCCCCTTTCTCCTTGACATTTATTTTTCGTTTCTCTTTCTTAGGTCCTTTAGCCAATCTCACAATGTTCAGCAAGAAGAAGAAACGCATTGAGATATCTGCTCCCTCGAACTTTGAGCACCGGGTCCACACTGGATATGATGAGCAAGAGCAGAAGTTTACTGGGCTGCCAAGGCAATGGCAGGGCATCATTGAGGAGTCGGCCAAGCGGCCCAAGCCGCTAGTGGATCCCGTGTGCATCACAGCTATTCAGCATGCTTCACAGAAGGTAGGTGGCTGATGTTTGCAAGATCTGAGGGAGCTCTGCTAAAGAAGGTCAGGTTGAGAGGGAAAGGAGTGGCTACAGGGTCTAACAGATCAACATGGCCTCCATATCTAGGGCTCACACTTGTCATGCGGGAATAACATCACCCTGTTGGATCCAGGCACCTGCACTGAGAGCATCAAGGAGTTCCATGCTGAGAGCCCTGAAGTACAGGGTGTAGCCTTGAAGCAGGAAAGCCTGGTCAGGGGCAATTTGGTGTTTCTTGGTATCTTTTTGGGGTGCTAGTTTGTCCTAGTAATATTGTAATTTGTTCCCCACAGCCATTCAGTATTTTACCAGTTCTCTCCTAAGGCTGCTAGTGAAGTTTTTTTCTTTTGTCTATGATGCCCTTCTCTTTAGGAACAGGACTGACCCTACCAAATGGCCCCTTTGCTGGTCACCGAGAGCCATCAGATGGAAGCTGCTTTTTCCAGCTGTTGCCAGCTTGGATGGATTTCAGCTGTTATAGCCAAATGCTCCGTGTTCCCTTCCCTGAGCCACCTGGTTCAATGGCAAATTTTAAAAATTTGTCCAGGGAAACACAAGTATTAAACAGCATTTAGTTCTCTTGCATCTCATTCATTCTCTTTTTCCAGTGCTTGTCTCTTCCATCATCACAGTCCTTAAACTTTGACCATGACATTTGTTTGTTTTAGTCCAGAGGACCCAGCATCTGGATAGTGCTGCTGCTTCCATGCTAACCTGAATTAAATCTTTCTAACCCCATCTAGGTGACTGCATGTAAGTGAAGCATTAGCACTTAGCAAGGAGAACTTGTCTGCTGTGGCTGTGTAGCACAGAATCTAGTGTTGGAGTCTACTAGTCTTTGAGACATTTTCTTATATTGTCTGCCCCAGGCACATGATAACTCATATAAAACAAACATTGAACTGGGAAAGGCACAGAAACTAAGCTATTTAAAGGTCAGCTTCACAACCATGAATAGCTACATCTCAGACACAGAGGTGTGTGGGAGAGATGGAGAAAGCTTGGTACCCTTGGAAATTAAGGGGTTCCAGATTATGTAGCAGTGCCTGAACTTCCATCCCAGTCTTGGCCATGGGGAGTTACAAGTTCCCAGAGGTACATGGAGAAGAACGATGGATTGAGAGCCTTAAATGTCACCTAAGAGAATGTCCCATGGAGCATGAAACTGAGTGTGCTAATGGTTCAATAACTGTAAAGATAGAAGACACAACTGTGGGTGAGTGAGAATATAGGGAAATGAGGGCCATTGTTGGCTACTGCGTTTGGAGCAGGACTGGGGAATCAGGGATAGAATTAAGTTCCAGAGGGGCAGTCGTGTTAGTCTGTGTACAGCAAAAACAATGAGAGTCCTGTGGCACTTTAAAGACTAATAAATTTCTTTTGGCATAGGCTTTCCTGGACTCCAGCCTGCTGCATCTAATGAAGTGGGTTAGAGCCCACAAAACCTGATGGCCAAAGAAATTTGTCAGTCTTTAAGGTTCCACAGGACTCTCGCTTTAGGGATAGAATTAGTGGTCCAGCTCAGCCCCTGACTTGCTGTGTGACCTTGAGCCAGTCACTTAAAACTCGGCTTCAATTATGGGAGGAGGCTTTGAAAAAAAGGAGGCAAGGTAGATTTGTTCACCTGCTTAAAGCTCTTCAGATATGCAGGTAAGAGGTGCTCAGCCCTGGCAGTAGGGGAGACTGCTGGTAAAGACAAGCCTGTCATTTAGTGCTCTTTATAAAAAGCCCTCAGCATTACAGATGGCTAAACTGGTTTCTGTGCTATTTATATGCCTTCCCTTTGGCAGCAAATTGCAGGGAGTGTTGTGTCTGAGTGAAGTGAGAGTCTTGTCAAGGACTGGGGAGCTCAACAGATGTCAATGTTTTGCCTCCAAAGAAGCCAGCTCCAGTGTAGAGTTCTGTGATTAAAGTGTTAGCAGGACTGGGCGAGGCCTGCATTCAATTGCTGCTCTGCCACAGGCCTCTCGTGCGATCTCTGCCTCAGTTCTACACCCATAAAAGGAAGATCTCCATCATTCCCTTCCTAGTGGGATGTTGTGAGGATAAATATGTTAAAGATAAGGAGGTGCTGAGATACTGGGAGTCAGATGGTCACTGTAGACAGTTCTGACCATTTTCGAAAAGTCCTCACTTGAAAGGCCACATGCAGGAGGTTTGCATGAGCTACCTTGCATTTGATAGACATTGTAACTCCAGATCCAGCTCCACTCAGGGATCCAGACCTCCGTTTTCTCATTTGCAAAGGTGTTAAGTGTGTTGCTGCCTGGAGGTGCCAGCGTTGAGACACCTTGCTACCACCCGCCCTTAGCATGAGAGAGCCCATAGCACTTAGGCTGCTAGTGAAAAGAAATAACATTTCGTTTAATGAAGTCCAGAGAGTCAAATATTAACAAGTAGAGAAGAATTGGAAATAAATGTTTGTTTATAAAATAAAATATGCATTCTAGAGCCTGGACTTAACAAGATACTCTCCTGTCTAATAAAGTATTGCTCACTATGTTTTCCAGCCAGGCAGGCTGTGATCTGGTTTCTGTGACAACATTGTCAGCTTGCCTTCTCAGGGAAGGATTCTTTGGGTCTCTCTGCAACCCCAGATACGTCAAAACAGTTCTTTGATCTTCGTTTATAAACCTGGCACCTCCTTCTGTGTTCCTTCCTCTAGACTGTGTGTTCCTTCCTCAGGATTCTTCTGTTGATTTAGCAATATAAATTAGCTCATGGCTCAACATGCAAATTGATTTACATTGTGCAAGAGAGGGAATGACCAACCAGAGCTAGAAGTGTCTACTGCCTGAACAGAACTGATCTGAGGCATTTCACCTTCTAGTGGCCAGCCTTAAGTGTCAAGGCTCTAAGAATGTAATTTGCAGTATAGGTACAGTTTCTTAAATATCAGTTGTGTACACATTTTGCAAAGGCTATGACAGCCCATAGGCTACTGGCTCCTGAAAGAGCTCTCACATGCCACCCTTCAGTGAATTTGCTGTCCATATGCTTGAGTTAAGAATTTCTGTAAAACTCTGTGCCCAACCACCCTATTTGCAAGCTAGATATAGAATCCATTTCCAGTGATATCTTTTTCTTTTTTCTCATTTCCATTCTGGAAGACAATAGTGTTCTTCAAAAAGGGAGAGGTTACAGCTGCTCATCGAACCTCTGTTCCTTCTTACCCTGAGGCAGGTGGGGAAAGGGGTTCAGCCATTGATCTTTTGGACACCAGCATCCTTCTATGGTAAACAATTAAGTGCAGCAGCAGAGAGATTTTGAAGCTTGTGTTCCTGGCGGGCTGACCAGCCTTGTGCGCTCAGCTTGCCTATTTTCAACAATGATGTGGGCGTTAGTAATGGTAGGGTGGAGCTGCCCCAAATGCTCTCAAATTCTTCTGCTTGTGTGGCTTTATTAACTGAAAACAAGAGCTTGTTCAAACCCCGCACATCTGATTCCAAGTGTGCAGTAGGTGGAATTGTGATGAACTCTCTTCCATCCCATTAGTTCTCAAGACGTGTGCACTGAACCACACGCCCTGCGCAGGAATTGCACTGCCTGCATTCCCCAGGGGCTCTTCCTGTGCCCCTGAGTGGTCCTGCCACCTTTTGTATTATCGTAGGAGCCCTTATCATGGGTGTGGCCTCTGGGCATTCTACGAATGTAGAACAAAAAGACAGGTCCTGCCCCAAGGAGCTTACAATTGAAACTTAAGATGATAGACCCTGGATGGAGAGAGCAACAGCTTTGATCCGGATGGCAGGCAGTGATCTCAGTGCCGGGCCAGCTGAGTGCTGGTTTCTCATCACTTTTGCTGTTTTCCAATAGTGTATAGAGGTGCCCCCCCAGCTCTGTGTGAGTGCAGCTTACTCAGCACACTACCATCAGGCTGACTGTGAAGCAGTTCTTGTGTAATCTTGTGTAAGTGTCACAGAGTGAGATCTAGGGGAGGGCTCGTGGCTCTTCCTGCTGGGGAGGATCCCTGCTAGCACACCGGAACCTGAAGGGCAAGCTGGGATCTCTTTCCATGTGTGCACGCTCAACTGGATTCTTGCAGCACTGATTCAGCCAGAACTGGAAGCTGTGGTACTGGTGTGGGGGTGTGACCAAGAGGAGGGAGGAGATTCATATGCTCAAGAGGCCATTTCCTTGCCAGGACTGTCCCTAGGTTAGGACAAGAGGGGCAGCTGCCCAGCATCCCATGCTTTGGGGGGCCCTGCGGGGCCCGTACCACTGCCCTCCCATGCCAGGGACTGGGAGAGCCAGCCAAAAGTGAGGCCTGTATCGCTACCCCCCGGCCACACTGGCTCCCGCCCCCTCCCCACTGCTCCAGCACGGAGCCGAGAGCAGCGTACGTGGTTGGGGGGGGCAGACAGCACTGAACCGGGCCACCCTTTTGGCTGGCTTGCCAAGTCCCTGGCATCAGACAGCCAATGCAGGGGCCTGCCCCTCCCCTGGGCTGGCAGACCCCACCCGCCAGTGGGGGGGGTGTGAGGGGAGGCCCTGCCGAAGGCGATTCGCCTGAGGCCCTGCACCCTCCCCCCCCGGGACAACCCTGCTCCTGAGGGAGATTAGTTGTAGAGAGGTATGGGGGGAGAATTGGTTGGACTGGGGAGTTGATCCCTTCCTGTCCTCACATTCCCGCCTGCACTCATTTGGGTGGAGCTCTGTGCCACACCCAGCAGCACAGGAATCCTTGGAGGGGTGGGAGGTTGGCATTTTTTTGCTCTGCTTGAGTTGCTGTGGTAACAGGAGAAGACAAAGCAGGGATTAGAAGAGTTGAACAGTCTTTGAGCTGGGGTAATTTGTGGCGGAAGTGAAGATATCTTCTCCCCCCACCCCCCATTTAATGTGACTGGGAGGAAAATGAAGATTGCTGGAGCCTGTCTTTCACTGAAGTCACTTCTGAGCTTTACGGGTGCTGCCCAGGAGATGGGTGAGCAATGATCCCACCCTTTCCACAGCATTGGAATGTGATCTTTCTTCAGCTGCAGTGTCCTGATTGCTGCCCTGCGACTGCTCTGCTTAAATCAAGGAAAGTAGCCACTGGTCCGCTAAAAATGTGGCCAGTGGCTGCCCTTTCTCTGTAACTGCACAGATGGTGCTTGTCCAGTTGGAGTTTATTAAGCAACCCCAGCTAACCGGTAGCATTAAGTCAGGTAATCACCAAGGACCAGAAAAAGGGATGTGAGCATTTTTATTCTGGGTACATCATAAGGTCCCTGTGCGCCAGCTGGGTGCTGCACCTCAAGGCGCTCAAGCCCTGAATAGGGCCCTCAATAGGCAGCAAAACTGATCCCACTCAGTGTAGGGATTTGGAAGGGGCAAGCAATAGTGACTCAGATTTGTGTGTTGCAGAGTTCCATTCCTAGAAGCATGCAGGAACAATGGGAAGGGCAGCAGCTGTGCAAGGTCTAGCTGTGCCAACCAAGCCCATTTCCTCCTCTGGCCTCTCTTAGGGGGGGAACCCGCCGACTGGGAGGAGGAACCGAGCACCTAACAGAACATTCATGGCATGGGGGGGAAGAGTTCTGGAGCTTTCTTGGTCCTTCAGAGCAGTGCCTTTCAACCTTTTCCATTTGCAGACCCCTAAAATAGTCAACTGGAGATACAAACCCCTTTGGAAGGCTTAGACATTGTCTGTAGAGCTCTAGGGGGCCATGGATCCCAGGCTGAAAACTACTGGTCTGTGGTAATGACAGCCTTTTGTGGACCCCTTAAACATAAGGCCTGTTGACCACTACTTGAAAACCACTGCTCTGGGCATCCTCTCAGCTCCAGGTGCCTTCTGGAAATCCAGTTAGGCTCCATGCAGTGTGAGGATTTATCTATTGCAAAAACCTGCCTAGGCCAAGTGGGCTTAATACTTTTTATGCGTTTCCAACCTGAAGTTTAGTTTACTTTTAAAACATACCCTGGTACAGTGATGTCATGCAGGTGCCTAGCACTGGCTGAAAATCGAGGCCATTCAAGGCGACCTGATATCCTTAAAAAGCAAGGAGTCTTGTGGCACTTAGACTACAGATTTATTTGTTGCATGAGCTTTTGTGGGAGAAAATCCCACTTCATCAGACGCTTTGAAGAGGGGGAACTTAAAGAATTGAAGTTCCCCCTCTTCAAGGCATCTGATGAAATGGGATTTTCTCCCACAAAAGCTCATGTGATAAATAAATCTGTTAGCCTTTAAGTGCTACAAGATTCCTTCCTTTTTTTGCTTTACTAGACTAACACGTCTGCCCTTTGAAACTGAAGTCCTTAATCACTTTAAAAGTCCTCTCTCTTGAACCACCTGATGGAGACCCTCATTCCTACTGTCAGAATTCAACCAATCCCTTTTAATCTGTTTTTAATTTGACATGACTGGGTCTTTCTCCCACCCCCACCCCCACCCCCCTGCTTTTTTCTCCTGCAGCAGGCTGTGCGTGGCTCTCATTTTGTAGGGTACAGGCATGAAAGGTCTGCTGTCCTTCATCAGCTCCAGACAGAGCTAAAACTGAAGCCCCATCCCAGACAGAAGAGGAAACAGCCCTGGTGGGGTTTTTTGGGTCACAGAGGCTGCAACATCATATAATTTTTGCAGAGAAAATTGCCAATTACCATGCAGGAAGAGCGTGTTCGTGGCTTCTTCCCAGAGCACTGAAGAGCTGCATGAAAAGTGATGGGCACAGCATTGCCCTCACCAGCTGCCCTGTCTCAGTGGCTCAGTGGGCTTGGGTTGAGCTAAGAATCTGCCCCCACTGGGGTGTCTGTAGCCTCCTGTTACGTTACCCCAGGCCAGGGAGTCCCACATGTAGCTGCTGTCTGACTCTTGTGTAGCTCTGTCATCTTAAGGCTCTGATTTTGTGCTCAGCAAGCTCCTGACAGGTCAGCACTTGGATAGGACTACCAAGGAAATTGAAGGTAGGGATTGTAGGAAGTGTCATCAGTGCGGAGGGCGGTGCTTTTCTCTGACTCCGGGCTCACCCCAGAGAGACCTGTGGGAGTGGTACGGTAGAATGTAACTCTGTCCTGATCCCATTGGCTTGGAAAGGTGTTGGAGCTTTTTGAATGTTATGTGTGTTAGCACCAGGGCCAAGCGCTGTACCAACAGAGTAGGTCCCTGCCCTGAAGAGCTTCCGGTCTAAATAGATGAGACACCCACAAGGTGGAGGAATGGGCACATAACAGACAGTGTTAGCTCTGAATGCACCACCTCTTTGCTTTGTGGGCTAGCCAAGATCCCCAGACCATTTGTGATCATCAGAGACCCCGGGTCTCTGGTGGTGCAGGGATGTTGCTTAAATTCCAGTTGGGATAAAATACCCCAGCTGAAAATGACTCTTATCCCCCCACTCTTGTGCACAGCTTACACCTCGTCCACCCCAGAGTAGCTGTGTTTCAGTGGTGGGAAAGACATGGTACTCAGCAACTGCCTTGGGATCTGCCTTGGGATCTTTTGTAACAGAAGGTGCTAGGCAATTACAGCTGTTGCCTTTGGACCTGTGATCAAGACAGGCACCACTTAGGAGCCCAGCAGCAGAGGTGGCTGTAACCAGCCTGTGTTTATGAGCAAGCATTGTTGCTGTTGATTTACTGCAAGCATGCAACTAAACTTTTCTGGGTGAGCAGCTTTTTTTGGAAAGGGGGAAGTGAGAGGCACACATGAAGAGCAGTTAGTATTCCTGTTTCTAAGCAATGGGGAAACTGAGGCAGAGGGGGCTGAGGCTTGACCAAGGCCATGCAGTGAGTCAATGGCAGAGGAAACCCTAGCATTCATCTCTTCCTTTTTCTGTTCTTGCAGTCTGGCCCCAGATAGGCTGCTGTCCTATTCCTTATAGGGCTGGGATTTGCATCGTACTTCTGTGATCAACGGATTAGCCAAAAACTTCTCTCAAGAGGCCTGCCATGTGTCTCAGTCTTTAGCTCCTGCAAAGCCTTGTGGGACTTAAGTCACAGTGTCCCATCTCCCCCCCCCACCACCACCACCACCACCACCATTTTGGGTAGGGTGGAAGGACAAAGCCAGCCCTCCTGAGGTAGCAGGTGGCTCTTCCCTGGCTGTAGCCCAATAGAACAGGGGCAAGTGGTACGTTTTAGGGGCCTGCCTGGGACACCAGAGCTGTTCTGCCCAGTCATCTTAACATCTGCTGCTAAACACTTCATGAAGATGCAGGAGGTCGTGTTTGCACCAGCCCGGAATATAAGTGGGTTAGTGTTTCTTTATCTGAGATGGACGGAGCTAAGGACAGGGCCATTGGAATTCTGCAGGGAAAACCCTCAGACCTCTCCAAGAGGCTGCAGCTGATCTTTAAGGATAAAGGCAAAACTCCCTTCAGGGTCTGAGTTTGGAAGAGGGTGTCTTTTTGTGCACACGGTGTTTGGAGCAGTGTGGGAACTCTGCAAATTCGATACTTCTGCCTCGTTTAGTTCTCTCCTGGAACCTAGCTGCATCCCAAGCTTCAGGAGTTTGGTGTCATGCATTCCAGCTGCAACTGCATTTGTGTGCTGTGGGTAGGCCATAGACCTAGCAGTGTCCTCATCTGTCATACCATTTTTAGCAGCTGCCCTTCAGCTTGGGATGGTGCAGCCATAAGTCAGCCAGCTGGGCAGTCTGATCTCATATTGGAGCCCAAATTCTATTTCTATACCTATGAACCAATCAGTCTGGAGCATCTACTACCTCTGCATCACCCCCACTGTTCTGCAGGAACTGGGCTTTGTTCGGTCTTTGGATTGGCATATTTTCTGCATGCCAGTGGGAGGCTTTGGTCCTGGCACCACTGAGTTAGAGGAGCGTCCATCCACATACTAAGGCTGGGGAAAGTGATATGCCCAAGGTTGAGTCGGGAACAGAACCCAAGTCTCCCACATCCTAGGCCAGTGCACTTGCCATTGTGACACAGCATCATGCTCTCCCCTTTCCCAACCCAGTTAAACAAGTGCACATCCCCAGTTTCCCAGCAGCAGTGAAATCTGCTCTTAGCTCCAAGGTGAGCTCTTCCCAGTAGAGACATTAACAAATCTTCAAATCCTAAGTGAGGAAAACCAGTTTGTACTTGGAAACTCAGTGAGTCAGTTACAGAACTGGATTAGATCTTCAGACACTGAATTCCTTCTTAACTTCTAGTTCTTCCACATGTAGTGTTTCTGGCTTACTTTCTCCTTTAGCCACACAAAAGCAAGCTGCATTGTGTTTGCAGGGTGCCAGGTTGCATGGCATTTACTCACTAGTTTGGTTCTCATTCAACTGGTCCTCTTTTGGTTTCATCTAGAGTTTTTTGGGTTAAGCATGAAGGTGCTTGGTGAGGTATGACTGATAATTCTCACTGAGCCTCCCTCCTGAGAAGAGGGAGAGATGGTCTGCAGGAGCAGGCTGGATGGGATATAGAATAGGTGAGAATAAAAACTGAGGGCATTTCACTCTCCAAATACCTTCCTCTTCAGGTTGGCTGCCTCTGTGCTTATGAGCTTGGTGATAAATATTCTTGGCTATTTGGCTGTTGTCTCACTTCAAGCTGCTCCATTTCCCTGTGGGTTGTGGTGTGGCTGGCTCTGATGTAGTGGTCAGTTTGCTGGCTGACTGTGGCATCTTTTGCCTTTCTTTACATAGGAAGCAACTGCCTCTTCCTCTCCTCAAAGAACACTCTGCAACAACCTTTGATGTAGGATCCAGTGGGAAATCCCCCATCCTTGGGAGCTGATAAAGTCCCCCATGGACCTGCCCCAGCACCTCTCCACCTGGCTTCCCTTCTCTGCCCCTCTGCACCATCTCCTTGCTGCAGTACAGGAGTGCAACTTTCTGCTTCCCCTCTGACTGTAACTGGTGTAAATTGAGAGCAACGGCCTTGATTTCTTTAGAGTTGCACTAGTCCTTACATTGTGAATAGAGAATTGGATCTTTCTTGCTGATGCCTGCAGTTCTTTCATAGACCATAAGGTCACAAGCAACCATGGTGATCATCTTGTCTGACCTCCTGTGCAACTTGCACTCAAACTGCCCCAGAATAATTCCTTTGACCAAGAGCAGATTAGAAAAAGTCAATCTTGATTTAAGTGTTGCCAGGAATGGAGAATCCATTGGAAGCCTTGATAATTTGTTCAACTGGTTAATTACTCTCCCTGTTTAAATACATGCATCCCCTATTTCTGGTCTGAATTTGTCTTGCTTCTGTTCTTAGCCTTTGGATCTTACTAGATTTTTAAAGATTGAAGGCCCATTGTCGATTTTTTTTTTTTTTTTTTTTTTTTTATCCCCCCACTTGTGTAGGTACTTTTAGACTGGGATCAAGTCATCCTTTAACCTTCTCTTTGTTAAACTAAACAGATTAAGATCCTTGAGCCTATCATTATAAGGCAGGCTTTCCAGTTCTCAAAACATTCTTGTGGCTCTTTGAGTCCTCTTCAGTTTAACATTCTTTTAGAATTGTGGACACCTGAACATGAACACACATTCCAACTGCAGCTGTGCCAGTGTCAAATGCAGAAGTAATACAACTTTCCTGTTCCTGCTTGAGATTCCTCTGTTTATAAATCCAAGGATCAGATTGGCCATTTTGCCCACTGTATTGAATTAGGCGCTCACATCCTGCTAATTATCCAGCTTGTCCTCCAAATCCAGTGTAGCATTTGAAGCAACAGTAGTAGAATTCATCATCGTTGCGAATTCCAAAGGGTTGTGGTGGTAGCATTGCAGACCAAGTGCTCCTGGTTTGTTCTGCAGCTAGACCTTAAAATGGCTTAGTCTGTCCTTCACTGGCAATCTTACCATGCTGCTGCCACATAATTGCCAGCCCAGTGGTGGCATTCCTTGATTTAAACCAGGTCTGGAATTCATTGTCTTCTGCCCTGATGCACCCAAACCAAAAAGGTTGCTGAAGCTCAACAACTGTTGGTGAAAAATCACTGGTGAGTTTGTGATGAGTATCCTCATAGCTAATCTTGTCTGGACACTCAACGTGGAGCAGTGGAGGAAGGTGATGAATCGAAAAAGGTCAGTCTAGTATTCCTTGGTGCCTGTATTTCACTGCCGTAAAACAGAGTTTGTATAACTGTGGCTGTTTGCAGAAAGCTTAGTGTGATGTTGTCCCTGCTGAGACTGCTGGAGGACATGAAATATGTCTATGTCAGTGACCACAATAGATATGTTCTGAGCATTCACTGTTGGGGTTCTCAAGTATTGCAGTGGTTCCCAACCAGTGTGCTGGGGCACACTGGTGTGCCGTGGGGGCACACTGGTGTGCCGTGGGAGCACCCAAAGTGTGCCGCGAGCATGTCCGGGAGCTGCAGTTAAAGTTCCCTCCTTGCTCAGCCCAGCCACCTGGGGCCCCCTATTTTTAGGCAGGCAGTTCTGGGGACCTCTATGTTTAGGTAGGCAGCATTCTGGTCCCTTTAAAATAGAGGAAGGCACTAGAATGGGAAATTCCAGGGCTCCTCCTCAGAGGCATCGCTGGCCTGGGGAGGGACCCGGGGCACGGGCACGGGCCCCGTCCCCAGCCCGCAGGCCCCGCCTCCTGGCCGAGGACAGGGCCAGAAGCCGCCACACCGCCACGGGCATCTAGGCCCCGCATCCCCAGCCGGGACCGGAAGTGGCCACAAGTGGCCAGGCCCTGGCTTCCCCGCCACAGCCACGAGCAGCCAAGCCCGCCACTGCTGCGGGTGGCCAGGCCCCAGATCCCCAGCTGGGGATGGGGCTGGAAGCAGCCGCGGGAGGCTGGGCCCCACATCCCTGGCCAGGGACGGGGCTGCTGCCGCCACAGGTAGCTGGGCCCTGGATTCCCCGCCGCAGCTGCTAGCAGCTGGGCCTTGGAACCCCAGCCCAATTGGGCCAGAGATCCAGGGCACCAGCGCTGGGATTCGGGGCATGTGCCCCGGGTGCTCAGCGCCAGCGACACCTCTGGTCCCCCTAAAAATAGCAGGAGCAGCCCAAATGCACCATTCAGGTGGCTCCATTTTAATCCTAGCTCCACCTTAGGTCCAGCCAGTAGAGAGCTGGGGGTGGCTGGAAGTGTATGAATCTCCCCCTGCAGGGTGAAGCAGCTTATCAGCCAGCCTGCAAACAGCCCATGTAAGGGCTTTGGGGGGAGGGTTACTGGGGGTTGTGTGGGGCAGGTAGGTAGGTAGGTGTGTGGCAGAGGTGGGTGGGAGTGGATGTGTAGCAGAGGGTGTGTAGCTGGGGTTGGGCGGTGGCTGTTTGGTTGGGGATGTGTGTAGCTGGGGGGTGGGGTGGATGAGTGTGGGGCCCATGTAGCTGGGGGCTGGAGGCCTGGTTCTGGCCCCTGCAGTGATAGGAGGGTCTATCACAGGCAGAAGGAGGCTGGGGGAGGACAGGACAGGACAGGACCCACTGGGGTGGGAGGGAGCAGCAGTGGGGTGAGGATTTGCCCTGGGTGGCAGGGAGCCACTGTGGAGAAGGGGGAAGTGGGTGCTGTGCCATGCTCCCCTGCCCTACCTTCCCACTCCCCTGGTTCCCCCCCGCCCCCGTCCAACAAAGCCACTCTTGTTCTCCCTTCCTCTCTCCTCTCTTGCCACCCTTGTGCTGTTCCCCACATGGCTGCCCTTGTCCTCTTTTTGCCACCCTGGCCCTGCTCTGCTCTGCAGACTCACTCCTGCCACCGCACATAACTCCTGACCACCCGTTTTGCCACCCCTGCTCTGCTACACGTACTGTCCCACGTAGCAGCATTTCCAAAACACTGTGCCGTGGTTCATGAATATTCATAAGTAATTTAAGTTAATTTGAATATTCATGATTTTTTAAATGGTGGTGTGCCTTGAAAAATTTGAAGGTCTCAAGGTGTGCCATGGCAGAGAAAAGGTTGGGAACCACTGAAGTATTGACAGTGTCACCTGCTCAGTGTTGTGGACTGCTGGGCTGTGTGTGATTTGGAACTGATGGCTGCTTGATGTTCATGGCCTTGGTTAGTTTACAGCACCGTTAATTGGCCAGGCAAACAGTGGGTCTCTTCTGTTGCAGAAACTCACTCAGAAGGCATTGGCACAAGCTGAGTCAAGCGGAGCAATTGACAACTTGTTCAGCCAATTGACACTGGCCTGGGGAGACCTACCAGAACCCAAGGGTTTGGTCATATTCTGCCCGTTGTTTGACAGTGACATCTTCTGACCCTTTCCCCTTCATTGCCCAGAGTCCCTGCTGGAAGGGGTCCACAGGACAGCCTTAGCTTGGCTGCCTTAGAGCTGTTAGTCACATATTCTTGCTGTGTTGAGTGTCTTTCTCGGCTCTTGAGGAGCAGTTTCATCTTGTATCCAAAGCCCTTTCTCTGGCAGTGTGGGTCTCAAGTTCATGAAGACTGGGTTGCTTGGATGAGAGTCAGCTGCCCTGGTAGAGACTGGCATGTCATCTGCTAGGCAGCCATGTGCTCCATATGAAAGACGCTATAAAGTATAAATCTGTGTGGGGTAGGCACCAGCTTGGAGCAATGCCTACACGTAGATTCTTTGGCAGAGGAACTTAGAGGAGAGCCAGAGTGGGTAGGGGTGATGTTGATGGGATGCAGATTGCAGCACTCCACTTCAATGGGGGCTTAAAAATAAACCGTTGCCATTCAGCATGTGGCACTGCCCCCGTAAATTACACATGGCTATCAACCACCATCCTCCTGGCAGGTGCTGAAAGCAAGGCTGAAGGAGGAGAGGGCACCTAGGAGCTGCCGGAGAGAGGCATGGAGTGGGCAGGAGCGTTATGCTATGAAGGCAGAATGGTTGGTTACTCACCATAACCATCCTTCTTCAAGATGGGCTGCTCACATACATTCAGTTACAGGTGTCTACCTGCTGCAGCGCACGGTAGCTCAGAAAGTCTTTAGCGTTAGACTGTCAGGTCAGGGCGCACGGCCAATGCCCCCTCCACGCCGCAGCTATATAGGTGACCGTGACCCTGACCATCCCAATCCCATGTACTTTTGCCAGCTCCATTAGCGGGGACAGTGGGAGGGACCTGAACGTGTGAGCAGCCCATCTCGAAGAACGGTTATGGTGAGTAACCAACCGTTCTCCTTCGAGCACTGCTCACATCATTCAGTTACAGGTGACTGCTAGCCATACCCAAGGATGGTGGGAGGAGTTACAGTCTACCCACACTGAGTACAGCTCTGCCCATGGTGGCATCATCTCTCGCCTGTTGGGCAATGGTGTAGTGCGTCATGAAGGTATGTACCGACAACCACGTAGCGGCCTTGCAGATCTCTTGGATCGGGACCTTAGCAAGGAAGGCCGTGGAAGACGCCCAAGCCCTGGTAGAGTGGGCTCTCACAGTCTCTGGGAGAGGCGAGTTTGACCTTCCGTAGCAGTCTTTAATGCAGTTCACAATCCATTTGGAGATGCACTGGGAGGATACCGGAGAACCTCTCATGCGTTCCGCAACTGCCACGAACAGTTGGGAGGTCTTGCAGAAGGATCGTGTGCGCTCACTGTAGGGTAGGAGTGCTCTCCTCATATCCAGGGTGTGCCACCATCTCTGGTTTTCTGTCACCTGAGGGTCTGGATAAAAGACCAGCCGGCAGATCTCTTGATTCATGTGGAAGGGAGTGGCAACCTTGGGCAAGAATAAAGGTTGATGATGCAGGACCACCTTGTCTGGGAAGAAAACCGTATATGGGGGTTCAGAGGATAGGGCTTGTAGCTCTGAGACCCTTCTGGCCGAGGTAACGGCTACCAGGAAAGCCACTTTCCAGGACAGCACGAGCAGGGTGCCTGAGTCTAAGGGCTCGTATGGCAGTTCTGTCAGAGCCCACAGCACCATGTTCAAGTCCCACTGTCGGGTGGGGTTACAGACATGGGGGGAAAAAGTTTTTCCACTCCTTTTAGGAACCTATGGCAGATGGGGTGTGAGAAGAGTGGGGCCCCATCTATTGATTGGTGAAAGGCCGAGATTGTTGCCAAATAAACTTTCAATGAGGACAGGCATAGGCCTTTCTCTCTTAGGTCAAAAAGGTAATCTAAAGTTTCCTGAATAGGTGCAGAGATAGGGTCTATGTTTTTATCATGACACCAAGTGGAGAAGTGATTCCATTTTGCCATGTAGGTGGACCTGGTGGAGGGTTTTCTGCTACCAACCAGGACCTTTTTAACTCTATCCGAGCAGCGTGTCTCTTGCTTGCTGAGCCAGAGAGCATCCAGGCTGTCAGGTGCAGGAGGCCTGGGTTGGGGTGCCGAAGACGACTGGAGTCCTGTGTCAGAAGGTCTGCCGACTGTGGGAGGCGGAGCGGGGTCCTCACCGACATGTCTTGAAGGAGCGGGAACCAGTGTTGTCTGGGCCAGTCCGGGGCTATCAGAATGATGAGCGCCTCGTCCACGAGGGCCTTCAGAAGCACCCGGTGAATCAGGGGAATTGGCGGGAAGACGTACATTAGGGCTCCCGACCAGTTGAGGAGGAAGGTATTGCTGAGAGACCCTTTCTCCCGACCTTGGAGGGAACAGAACCAAGGGCATTTGTGGTTCTTCACCGTAGCAAAGAGGTTGATCTGAGGGGTTCCCCATCTGGTTGTCAACAGGGAGAAAACCTTGTTGTGGAGGGACCACTCGTGATTCACTAGTGGCTTTCTGCTGAGTGAATCCGCTGTGCCATTGTCCACCCCAGGAAGGTGGGCGGCAGTTGGCGTGAAGTGATGGTCTATCACTAGTTGCCAAAGCTTGGGTCACTTCCTCGCCTAGTGCCAAGGAGCGGACTCCCCCTTGGCAGTTCATGTAGAACAAGGCTGCTGTGTTGTCTGAGAGGATTTGGACCACTCTGCCCTGGATCTGGTCTAGGAAGGTCATGCAGGCCAGTCTGATGCCCCTGCGCTCCTTCACGTTTATGTGGAGGAAACTGTCCTCGGGGCTCCAGACACCTTGTTTGGAGAGGCCCCCGGATAGGTGGGCACCCCACCCCAAGTTGGAGGCATCCATCATCAGGGTCACTGCAGGCTTGGACTCCCTGAATGGGATTCCCCCCATTGTGAAGTCGGGGTCTCTCCAAATTTGGAGGGACTCCGGCGCATGTTGAGGAACCGAAATTACCTTGTCTAGACGGTCCCTTTCCAGTTGGAAAGCTTGTGGTGAACCGAAGCTGGAATGGTCGCATCCGCAGGCGGGCTGTTCGGATTACCAATGTGGCCACTGCCGTGTGATCCAGGAGCTGCATGCATCTGCGCACTGTGGTCAGCCTGGGTGCCTGGAGCTCCGTGATGATGGTGCAGATGGACCGAAATCTTGACGGGCAAGGATGCGATGCCTTGCTGGCGTTTAAGTGTGCCCCAATGAACTCTCTATGTCCTGAGTGGGTCAAAGCTTGGACTTTTCCAAGTTTATGTGGAAGCCCAGGAACTCGTGCAGGTTCATTACCATGTTGACATGGTCTCATGCTTGTCGACTTGACTTGCCCACTATATGCCAGTCATCTAGGTAGGGGGAGATCCTTACACCCCTCCTGCGTAGGAACACTGCGACTGGTGCGACACACTTTGTGAACACACTGGGGGCTAGCGATAACCCGAAGAGGAGGGCGGTGAACTGGTAATGGCGTCATGCCACTACAAACCTGAGGAACGGCCTGTGGTGGGGCCGAATGGTTATGTGGAAGTAAGCGTCTTTTAGGTCGAGGGCTGCGAACCACACTTCTGTGGATAGGGAGGGGATGATCTGCGGTATGGAGATCATGCAGAATTTTATTTTCTTTGTTTTTGTTGAGAGCTCTGAGATCTAGGATGGGCCGTAGGTCCCCGTTAGGTTTGGGGACCAGGAAGTAGTGGGAATAGAACCCTTTGCCGCATTCCCCCTTGGGAACCTTTTCGATGGCTCTGAGGGAGAGTAACTTCTGACATTCGGCCTTGAGCTTGCCTAGCAGATCAGGGTTCTCTGGGATCATGGGAGGGGACGGTTTCCTGTCCTGGGGGGTTGAGAGGAACTGAATGCAGTATCCTCTGGCTACTGTGTCGAGGACCCACTGGTCCAACGTAACCCGGTCCCATCGTGGGGCAAAGTGGCAGAGGTGGTGGGGGGAGAACAGAGGTTGTGGAACGCTGCCCGCGGGGGGGCCATCAAAAATGCTGTTTGTGGCCCGATGAACAGTCCGACCCCTGTCTGCGCAGCCCCGACTGGGAGGCACCCAGCTTACCCCCTTTACCTGATCGACCGTTATCCTTGTCCAGGTCCCTGAGGTAGCGCTAGGGAAACTGGAGAGATCTCGGAAACTGGGTCTGCAGTTGCAGCTGTTGTTTCAATTGCTGTAGCTGCTGTTGTAGCTGGTGCGACCTCGAGGAACGCCTGACAGGTTGCGTGGTGTGGATCCCAAGGGACCTCAGAGTAGCTCTTGAGTCCTTCATACCATGCAGCTTCACATCTGTGGAAGGTGCAAAGAGGTCGGGACCTTCGAAGGGAAAGTCCTGGATAATTTGTTGAATCTGCGTGGAGAGACCAGAGTTCTGCAGCCAGGCCAAATGGTGCATCACCACTGCCGATGCCATTGTGCGTGCTGCTGTGTCCACCGCAAGCACATCCCTGGACGCACTCTCTCCCTCGTCCAGCATCGCTTCAAAGTCTCTCAGGTGATCCTCAGGGATGACCGGCTGGAGATTTCATAGAGCTTCCCACGGGTTGAAGATGTAGCCGAGGAGTAACCTTTCCTACCTAGCAGGTCAAGCCTCCTTGCCTCCTTGTTCTTGGGCGTGGTACTAGGTTGGCCTTGTCTCTCCCTTTGGTTGACTGCGTCGACCACCAGGGACCCTGGAGCCAGCTGATGAAACAGGAAGGGAAAACCTTCCAGGGAGACAGAATATTTCTTGTCTGCTACTTTGGACACTGGCAGAATCGAGGAATGCGTTTGCCAGCATTCCTGGACAATGCAGAACACCCCAGCATGCAAGGGGATTCCAGCCTTATCTGGCGGGGCTCGATGACACACATCAAAGAGGGAATCATCCTTCACCTGGATCACCCCTAGCTTGAGCTTCAGGTTTGCCGCCATGTGGCGGCGAAGGTCCTGTTTGACACAAGGATCCCCTTCGCGGTCAGCGGACATATCAATCAATTGCTCGTCGGATGACAAAGATGATGGGATCCTTGATCTGCTTCGTTGTGTATAATCAGGGTCCGACTCGTCATCGGAGAAATCCGAAGACTCCGGTGCAGGCGAGCAGGTGTAGCAGGAGGAGGTGTTGTCTGCCGTTGCGTTCAGCCAGTCGGGGCCATTCGTTGGGTGGGGACCTTGACAGCGGCATAGGTGTCGTGGGGGCAGGTGCTTCCCCTGATGGGTGCCTTCGCTGCGAGCTCAGCAACAAGGAGCTCTTCCGGGCTTGCTTTCTCAGGCGCTCCTCCTGAGGGCAGGGAAGAAAGGGATCTTCCGAGGACAACCTGGATGATCTCCCCCCCTCCCCTCCCCCCAACAGTTGGCAGTCTGGTACTGAGAGTTCCTTGGGGAAGCGGTGAGGCGGAACTGAAGAACTTGGGCCCAGTACCGGGTTTGATGGTGCCGGGTCAGAGAAGGGTGAGGAGGCCCGGGACGGTGCCAACATCAGTACAGGTGGTGCCAGTGCCAAGTCCGATGGTACCGGAAGCGGGGTTATCGGCGACGGTGCCAGGTCCAGCAGTATTGGGCTTGTGGGTGGTGCCGGACTTGTGGGCAGTGCCGTGTCCAGCAGCACCGAGAGAGGCGGTGTTGTTGTGGAAAGTTGCCTCTTGCTCTGCACCAAAGCTGGATGTAAATGCCCTTGGCAAGCTAGTGCCTGAGCTGGGGCCCTACCTGGGGCAGCTGGAAGGCTACCGGGAGACCGGCAAGGTCGGTGCCTAGGAGGTACCGTGGAAGGCCAAGATCTTGGGCCGAGTACTGGGGATCGGCGGGAATCCTGAGCCCAGGCCGATCGAGGATCCGATGGAGTACTGGTGGCTTGGCTGCTTTCGAGCAGAGTGGCTCCGGTCCCCAAAATTAGTCGGAGGTGACGCTCCCTTTCCAGTCGGGTCCTCTGCTTGAAGGATCGGCAAATGGGGCAGTCCATTGTGAGATGGGACTCACCCAAGCAAATGAGGCATTTCTCGTGCGGATCATCCATCGGGAAAGGCTTGCAGCATCCTAAGCATAGCTTGAATCCTGGCATTTCAAGTTTTGTGCGAAAAGACAGGCCCTTGCGTTTCACAAGATAATGCTGATCCGAAGCAACGCTGATGGCAGAAGAAGGAACTGGGAGGGTCAGGGTCACGGTCACCTATATAGCCGTGGCCGCAGCGTGGAGGGGGCGTTGGCCATGGGCCCTGACCTGACAGGCTAACACTAAAGATTTTCCAAGCTACCATGTGCTGTGGCAGGTAGACACCTGTAACTGAATGATGTGAGCAGCGCTCGAAGGAGAAGGTACTGTTTCAGGCCTTAACTGTGCCACACTGATCCATTCATTCCCTGCTTTGTGGATTACAGGGCTTTATAACCACTCAACTGCAGTCCTGGGGGTATGGTCTGGGTTATTAGAGCCCACTCCCAGTCACCATACGCTTAAGTCCATCCATTTAACAAAGAAATGGATCGTGCTTAGCCTTCTTCACTCACACCCTCTAAACACTGCACAGCTTTCAATAAAACAGGTGCTAGTTTATTAATCAGATTAGAATTTTAAGTAAGAGAATGGCCAATCAAGACAGAATCCTAATATAAATGAGTCGGGAGTGACCACAGGGAAATAAAATGTAACACATGCATAACTAACCTAATGTCTCTACCTAAAATGATTTCATAGTACAAGTACATGTGCAAGATGTTCAGCTGTCAGATGTTTGTAGAGCCAGTCTCTGCCTGAGACTGGGCAGGGCCCAGATCTTGCTTGACATTGGCTCAAGATGGAGATTCCCAGGCAAAAAGCTTTAAGTCCCTCCAAGAAGTGTCTGTCTGTGTTTGTAAACCCCTGTGACTCTTCCTTTCTAGATAGAGGTGATCTTCTTTTGTTTGATCTGAGCCAGGGACCTCAATTTGCATATTCTTTGTTGCCTCCTCCAAGTACTTGCTCACTTGCTGCCATGGTTGTTTACATGAAGCTGGAAGAGAGTTCCCATCTGTCTCCCACCCCCTTATGCCATGGAAAACGTTACACATCTGTGAACATGCATGATGCTGCAGGAAACATGATACCATAGTAATCATTGTAAACTATGTTATGAACATTTCATGAAGGCACCTTGCATAGTCTAATTGGCATAAAATTGTACAATCACAGTACATAAGTGAACAGAAAAATCATATAGATCATAACCCAGGGTGCACAGATGTATATCCCGGGACAGCTCTCTCATGGTGTTCTGATTGTTCGCGCCTGCTATCTGGTCAGCCTGAGTTAGGCTCTGACCTCAGCTGAGGTCAGGAGGTGATACTATAATACAATTGCAGTCATTTCCTGCCATGGCCCTTCTTATGTATCGGTTCTGTCCGTGCTGTGGGCCATCCAGTGCTGTGCTGGGGGAGAGGCCTGGCCAACGCATGCTGATGGGGAGAAATGTTTCCATGGAGTGGTGTGCTCTGGTCCCAAGCTGGGCTGGTTTGAAAGGCTTTCTCATGAGTTGCAGGTGCCAGGCAGGCTCACATAGGTGTTAGAAGAGTAACAGTCATTGCATGAATGTCCAGTGATCCCAGAGGCCCAGACATGGGCCTCAACCTTGGAAGTGTTAAACAGCCTAAATTTTTCCACTCCCCCCCCCCCCCAACACTTAAATGAAGTTTGAGGCTTCAGTCACTCCTCCAGCTAGAATAGGGGAGAAGGCAAAGAGTCCTGTAGGGAGTCTACCAGGGGCTGGATAAGGGCTAGGGAGAGAAAAGTGCTGCTTCTGCACATTTCTTAATAGTTGGGTTTGTAGCCAAACAAAGCCACCTCTGCACTCATGTCACAAGCCAAGGCCATCGAATGAAATCTCCAGAGTCTTTGTGGGGGCTCTGTCCCTGAAGTGGAGCAGCTTCTGTCAGTCCTCTGGTAGCTGTTCTAATGAGCTAGGGATTCCTCTTGCAAGACTTTTATTCAGGCAGAAGGCCCACTAAGTAGTCTTGGAGTCTGGCTTGTGACCTCAAGGTCTCTTTTTGCGTGCAGTGTGTCTTGATGCATGCATACTGGCTTTTGTGTGGATGGAGATAGGGAGGAAGGAGCTGTCCTTAGCTCAGATTTCAGAGGATGTGGATGGGGGAAAGTTACAGGAAGGCGGCAGCTGCTGCTGCTGTGCAGAAGAAGGTTCTTGCACCAGGTGGTTGGCTTGCATGGGACAGATGAAGCAGCTGCCTACAGGGAAGCAGAGCTGGAGATAGGCAGAGAAGAGGCTGAGATGCAGCTTTGCAAAGGAGGGAGAACAGCTTGGCACAAGGCAGCCATTGGAGTTGGCTGCAGAGGCATTTATGACCCCTGGAGCACAGGAGAGTGAAGTGTAAACAAGCAAGGGCAGGGAGGGCTTAGAAGCTTAAAACTGAATTGCTGCGAGGCTTCTTAATCTGTGAGCCCAGGAGTTTCTGTTAGGCAGGCATCTGGTGATTATAATCCAAAGTGACTCTGCTCCTGGCCTGTAGTAGCAATTCTTTGCATTCCTCAAGCCTCTTCCCTGGTGTAAGGGTCATCAGTACCTTACAAATGGCTTCACAGTGCCCCCTCTTAAGGATTTGGTGGTATCCACATCTTGTAAACACCAGCTCTCACAGGAGTAAACCAAGACGTAGAAATGTAAAGCAACTTGCTCAAAGGCCTCACAGGGAGCTGGTGGCAGAGGCAGAAGAACTCGGTGTCCCCTGCTCTAGCTGGTGCTTTTCACTGGCATCTGCACATGGCAGGCTGGTTCGCATGAAGGTGACAGTCTGTGTTATGCTTCATCTTTTACCCTGTGTAGCCACTGCTACTCGCCAGTGCTGGAAGCTGGAAATGGGATTTGGGCACCAGAGAAGCAGCTGTGGAGATGGTTCTGACTTGGTGGTTATATTAATGTTATTTCCCTTACAGACCCTACTTAGCGCTTCTGGCACATGGATGGAGTTTCTCTGGCTTCCCTTCTTTCCCTAGATAGTTTCCTGGCATGGTGTTGCTGTGATGGGTTCCTCTGGTGTAGCCACAAGGATGATTTGTTTCCGAGATGGACTTATGCCCTACACTGCTGTATTATTTCAGTTGCATTAACACGTTCAAGCCTTAACCACAGCTCGGTTGTGCTAGAAACTGACACATCTCTAGCTCCTGCCATAAACTGCTTATGGATCTAGTGATCTTTTAGCCTTTCTGCTGTAAAAGGGAGAGACACTGACCTGCTATCTTTGCCACGTGTGTTATCACCCACGCCTCTGCCAATGCAACTCAATCCAGACCTGCAGCACCATCTGCTCATTCAGCCCTGGGCTACTGCACTGTGCCTGTGGTCCCAGTCTGCTACACCCTGGGCTAGCTCAACTGCATGTCACTTGATTTATGATCTCTGTGGGGTGTTTTGATGTTTTCAATGTGTACAATCCAGTTAATTTTGTCAGTAAGCTACAAACATGACCGGGCCCAGGCTCCTGTTTTGTAAGAGCTGCGTGTCTTTGTGTGATCAGAAAGAACAATGAGCTGTTCTGTTTCCTATGTGTGTGGGGCACTGAAACTTTCAGCCATGCAAAATCTCTCTCTTGGCCAGAGTCAGTAAGGTAGGGCAGCCAGGTGAGAAAGGGAGGATGGTACCATCACAAGACACAGGCAGCGATGGGGAAAAAATCACATCCTACGTAAATAGGCAGCCATTACAACACTTAGAGAAAACTGGTTCCTGTAGGAGGTGGGGTTGGGAGGGTTAAACTCCTCAGGCTTTTCTAACCTGCAGAGAACTGCCACATCAGTCAGCAGTGCAAGAAAAGAGGTAAAATCCCCCAGCCTGGCAGACTGCATGGCTCCAGGGCTGAGTGTGGAGATCTTTTCCTGGCTTGGAGGCTGGTTCAGATCTAGCTCAGGCTACCAGCCTGAAATGAGCTGGCTGGGTTCTCCACTCCTGTCCTAGCAGGCAACGTCACTCGCTCCTCTGCAGACAGTCAGACAAGGGGGATGGGGTGGAGACTTTGTACCAGTTGGGGGTGAGATGAGAGAGTGTCACGCATCATAGACAAATGCACCCTAGCCCCCTATATCATCATTTTGTCGTGTGTATGGGAGGGGGAAGTGAGCACTTGCACTGGCAGATGGGAAGAACATGCCCCTTGTTTGTCCTCATTGGTGTCTCATGGTGAAGCGGTGTCTCTGCATGGCTGCCATCGCATGCACCACTAGATGTTTCATTTTCCTTTTTATTTTTCCCCCCTTTTTTTCTTTGTGTCTGTGTGTTTCCCACTCTGTGTCCTGCATGAAGACCATCGTGCGGGGGAACAAAGCCTCCAAGGATGGCTCCCTGGCCTGGCTGCTGGATGAATTTGAGAACATGTCAGTATCCCGCTCCAACTCGCTGCGCCGGGACAGCCCGCCCTTCCAGTCCCACCGCGACCAGCTCTTCCAGGAGAATGGCGTCAACGAGGGCCCAGCCAAAGCGCGTCCCCACCAAGACACAAAGAAAGAACACAAAGAGAGGAGTCGCCATGAGGCCAGGAATGAGCTGGATCGGGACAGGGAGAGGAACCGGGACAGAGAGGAGAACCGGGCCCACGCACAGCAGCCCAGAGGGCAGGAACCCAGCAGCAAATCCACCAAGCACTCTGGCAGCAGGCTGCCACCTCCTGAGTACCACAAGCCCTCCAAGGAGGGCAGGTCCAGAGCACACGACCGGGAAGGGAGGAGAGACTACCCTGCGGAGAGGGACTACAGCGAGCCAGCTGACCGTGTGGTCAGGAGGGATCACATTGATGCCTCTGAAAAGAGGCCCAAATCCACATACACAGGGGAGAAAAGCCCACAGTCCCCACGGGATAAGCGCCCGCTCTCTGGGCCCAATATCCGGACTCCAAACATCCCCGTCTCTGAAGGGGTGATGAAGACAGCTCAGCAGACCGGGCGGCCTTTTAATACGTATCCACGAGCCGAGACTGACCCTGTCAGGGGCCCAGGTTCCCAGGTAAAGGTTCCCCCACCCTTTGGGCCATTATTCAGGTTAGACTCAGTCTCCTATTTACCCCTCCTAACTAACCAGCAGCTAAGGCAAGTTCAGGATTGGTCCCCCCCGTCCCCCTCCCCCATGCAGAGGCACCCTCTTAGAACACCTCTTCTCCTTTTCCTTCAGAAGTTAATCACCACCTAAGGGGCTTCTTCCGTAAGGTGCATCAGCTGGTGACTGATAGAATCAGGTGTTTGTGGCAGGCTGCTGGAGTGGGAGGCGGGAGGGTTTGGTGGGCCACCTTCCTGATTGTCTGGACGCTTCTGTGTGTCACAGCGCCAAACACTTAGCATGCAGTGAGGACGGTCAGATCCTCTCTCACTGCTTGGTAGCAAACAGATACTGCTTCATGAGGGAGCCTGGCTCCTGGCACCACAGCCGTCCTGCTGTAGCAAGCTGATACCACCGCTATGCTGCCTCCTTCAGCAGCCACTCTTCTGCTGCAACCATGTGCACTGCATCGGCTTTCCGTCCTCTAGTGAGCCTTGCATCACTTCACTGCAATCTGGAAGCAGCTGTGCTCCCTGCACTGTCTCCTCTGCACCACCTGTCTTTTCTGTAGCTGTCCTGCACTGCCACTGTGCACGCACGCTCTCCTTCAGCAGTGGTGCTCTCCGTGCTTTTCCTGATGCAGATGCACTCCCTGTAGCCACACTGCACCATCACTGCTCTGTCCTTCCAGCTGCAGTGTCGGGCTCTGCACTAGGAATGCTAACAGATACTTGAAACCTCTCACAAGGCTGTCCTGTAGAAACACCTGTGGACGCTGTCTAGCTGTCTAAGGCCTTTACAGAAGTTTTTTTTTTTCTTTCTTTCTCCTCACACCACTTTCCTTTTTCCTCTTCCCACAGCCATCTCGATGCAGATCTCTTCTCTCTCACTGTTCTATTCAGCAATACATAAACTCCAATTCACGACTAACCACTGCTGTCTCTCTTCAGACACTGTCTCAGCAGGGCTTCTGCGCTAATCCGAAGGGGGGGTGCAGCGCTGATGACTTTCCTCTTCCTTCGTGCTGACAGGGAAGGTTTTGGAGTAGAAGCCAGCCTGTGGTCTGAGAGTCTGGGGTTGATGATGCTACATCTCCCAGTCTCTCTGCTGTTGGTACAGCTACTGATGGGCTGTTTTTCTTCTCTCCTTCCAGGCAGAGCCTAGGTCTGCGAAGCCCCAGGAAATGGCATCCAATGGGCCCATAAGTGGGAACAGTAGCTCATCCAAGGTCCACCAACCAGGCCAGCCAAGACCTAAAAACCCAGAGCCACCCCGTCCAGGACTCTCCCCACATGCATCAGACCCCCACTTAACTCACATCTCCCAGCAGCCACTACCGCTTCCTCCCCCCATGGCCTCCCAACAACCCCGCTCCCCACAGCGTGAGCCCCAGCGAGTTTCCCACGAACAGTTTCGAGCAGCCCTGCAGATGGTAGTCGACCCAGGCGACCCCAGGACCTACCTGGATCACTTCATTAAAATTGGCGAAGGCTCCACAGGCATTGTCTGCATTGCCACCGTCAAGAGCACAGGGAAGCTGGTGGCGGTGAAGAAAATGGATTTGCGCAAGCAACAAAGGCGTGAGCTGCTGTTTAATGAGGTGAGTGGAGTGGGTGGAGAAGTTGCCCCTTATCCCAAGAGGTCTCAAACGTTGAACCCACCCAGACTTGGATGATTTTAGCCATGTTGCTCAGACATCAAACATGTCCCACAGGCAGTCTCTCTTCTTCTAGCATGCTGTCCTTGCTTCAGAGCCATGATTTGTGGGCAGGGACAGAAGTTCCCTTCAGGCCCAAGTAGGCTGTGCCATCAGCACCTCCAGTCAGGTGCAAACTTGGAATCCAAAAAGGGAGCTTGGCCTGAGAGTAGCAGTCCATTTGGACAGCCTCTTACAAACTGCTGACTCTAGCTGAGCTCTGTATTCATCTGGAGGCCAGAAGCACACTAGAAGCTTGATGGCATTGCTAGAAAAAAGAATGGGAAGAGAAGGTTTTAAAATGCACTTGTGTTCCAAGTTCAAAGGCAGCATCAGAGCAGACTTACACTTCTATTCTGAGGGGGGATGTTTTGGAATTTCTTGTGTACATGTGTGTTGCTGTCTGCTGGAGAAGGGAAGGTCAAAGCAATTCATCTCATGCTTGAAGCCGGAAGTGGAGGGGTTTGCGATGGCCCTTCTTCCCTGAGGGAGTTTGTTCCACTGGCTTGGATCAGTCCCTGAGATGGCTTTGTCTCCAGACAGCTGAGCTTTGCAGTTCTAGAAGAATGTTCCGTTGTGCCAGAGGAATGACATTCATGACTGATCTTCATTGCAGCATTTTAGTCCATCTTTTAGCTATCCTGACCCCAGGACACTGAGTGCCTTGCAGATAAAGGTGTGAAGGTATTTGGCCACCTCAAGGCACAAATGGGTGCCTTGTAAGATTTTCAGACATGCCTGTCAGTTAGCTCCTTGACCTGCTTAGGTGACTTGGAAAATCTCATCAGTGCTCATCTGCATCTTTAGGTGTATAAAATTCCTTGTGAATCCAGCTCTGTCTTCCAGTTCCTCCTGAAACTGAGACTAAACTCTTAAGAAATCAGTTTTTTGAAAATAAATGCAGGCTCTGAAATTACATAGGTGCTCATGGTCCCTGCCCCTCCCCCCCTCGATGAGCTTCTAATTGGATCTGGGCTATGATGCAAGCAATTGGTTTTCTAGGTATTTAGGAGGAGCTGGTGTGAGACAGAGGACAGAGCAAAGGTTATGGCTATGAAAGTCACCCAGTGGCAGGTTATGGTACAACCTTGTCTTTTAAGTGGCATGGGACTGGTTTGTGGATCTGGTAGGGTTGGGGGGATCAGATAAACCCCTAAGCCTTGGGAGGGTGAACTGAAAGGAGCAGGGGGCATTATATAGAATGCTCCTAGGACTGTGATTAGGAGGAGTGGGATGCAGTTCAGCCATGGAATATTTAGGCTGTCTCAAGATCCTTCGTCATCTTGTAAAGCAGCAGGTCTTGGTGTAATTTCTAGAGTGTGGATTAGTCAGGGCAATCAGCCCCACCTCATTTTCAGTCGTGAAAGATGCATTGGGGCAGCTAATGTTGCTTCTCTGAGCAACAGCAGGAGATTCCATGGGGAAATTGGGTGGCTGTGATTGCAGTGGGAGGGGAGTGATGGGGAATGGTGGGGAGAGGAAGTCAGGAGGCAGTCTCAGTTGAGAGGTGGCCATGCCTTGCCTCTGCAGGGCCTCCCTGCTATATTGAGCTGGGAACATCGCCTTCTCTTAGAAAATCATGGAAGCCCCATTGCCTGATTCTCTTTAATCCAGACCAGAGAAAGCACCACAAAATGCACCTCAGGGCCTTGGGGAAACATAGATAGTTAAACGGGCTGTGTTAATGTGGAGCTGTCAAGAATTACTTTTATACCTGGGTGTGCGTGCAACCCAAGCAGTTAAGTAATACAGCCTGCCTTCTTCTTCTTCCTGCCTGGTGTCCATGTGACTGTCTCCTTTAAATTCACTGTCAGTAAAGCCCGTACACTCTACCCCAGCCAAGCAAAGCCCCGGCTGCCTTAGTGCTGTCTCCAGACTATGGTGGGAGGCCAAACCGGGCAGTCTCTGATGCTACCAGAGGTCAGCCAATGAGTTTGGATAGAAACTTGCCACAAGTCCTAGCTGGCCTTGTTAGGGCAGGACGCCATTAGCCTCAGCGAACCAGCAAGGGCCAACCCCCCAGGGACAGCCATCTTCAGAAAGCGTTCGAGTCTCAGGCTTAACATCTCTGCCTCCAGCTTCCATTGCCAGTATGATAAAGGCCAAAGGAAGGCAGTTCCCTTGTAGATTGAGGGACACCTGCACTGATCTCTAGCTGGACAGATGATGTACTGAGAGGGACAGTGTGGAGCCATGCCCCTGCAGGGTGCCAGCTGGACCCCTAGAAAAGGACCTGTTCAGCCCTCCACTTCCTGGCCCCTCCATCCCAGAGCTGGGTGCAAGGAAGGACCTGTGGGGATCTCAGCCACACAGGGGACAGGCAGCCAAGGGCAAGGCTCCAGGGCAGAGCCCATCATGCTCCCTGCCACTAGATGTGCCTTTCTTATTTATATTGGTGGCCCCCACCCATCCCATTGGTGGCAGAGTTCGGGGAGGGTGCAAGGTGTGGGCCCACTTCCCTTTCTCCCACTTGTCACTACCCCCACAGCAGGTGGGGAGGGTGGGGGAGAGTAGAAAATGGGCCCACAGACTCCAGTGCCTCACAGAGTACTGCTGGAGGTGGGATGTCAAATATAATTATTGGCCTCTGCATGCTGAAGACCCATGGTACACCACTGAGCTGGGCCCTGGGGTGGGTTTTCTGGGGTGAACCCTGCCCTTTAGGGAGCCACTTTCAAGTCCAGGCTTATGTCCCCTTCTTTAAAAGGGTCTTTCCCTCTGTACATTACAGAACTGTGCCATGTTTACATTTCCATCTCTTAAGACTGGAAGCCCTGCTCCTCTTCACATGCTGGCTGTAATGTCCTGCTATGCACGATGCTTTTCAGGTGGTGATAATGAGAGACTACCAGCACGAGAATGTGGTGGAGATGTACAACAGCTACCTTGTGGGGGACGAGCTGTGGGTGGTGATGGAGTTCCTCGAAGGTGGTGCTCTGACAGATATCGTAACACATACCAGGTATGGTGCTGGGACAGGCCTTGCCCTGGGGACTTGGGGCTGGGCCACCTCACCCCTCTGATCCCAGATTTGGAAGCAGTGAGCGACAAGATGGACAGCAGGTGCAGAAGTGGAGTCCTTGGTAGAAGAGGAGTACCAGAAATGACAAGGCATGGGAATGCAGCTGGGTGGGTTTCAGTAGCTCAGCTCAGGACAATGAAAAGCCAACAGGAAGGAGAACAGGCAGCTCAGGAGGGAGATGGAAGGTTAGGTTATATTCGTCGGTGTGTTTCCACTGCAGTTAACCACGTGCTGCCCCAATCTTTTTGCTCTCACCCACATCTGGAAGCCTCTCACCTGAATGTAGTGCTGCTTTTGGCCTGGGCCAGCTGGCCCATGTGGACCTGAGGGAGGCCTTTGTGCAGGCCAGGAACCTGCCCACTTGGCAGTGAGGATGCAAGGTAAATCACTGAGTGCTGATAAACTAGCAGTGCCTTCCCACAAGTCCCTCCATTTACCCAGGGCCCACAAGTTTTCTAGGATAGCATCTTAAAGTAGTTTATTGCAGCTGAGACACCCATGAAATGCCTAGGGGTCCACCTGGCCACGCTAATGTGTGTGGCTGCTTGGAGCTGGGCAAGTCTAACCTAGGGCAGCAGGCCCAGGGGCCCATCACCCAAGCTCATTCTACTGGAGTGACACACTCGGACTAGCAATCGCAGACAGGCTAGATCTCCACACAACAAATGGGTGACCACACAGGGCCCCTGGCTCTCAGCTATGGGAGACTGTCTTGGGGAAAGGAGGTGGGGCAGATTGTGGGATGGGCACTGGAAGGTTATCAGTACTCCAGTAACTAAATTGCAGTGGGGCAGCCGTGTTAGTTTAGTTCAGCAAAAGAAGGAAGGAGTCTTGTGGCACTTAAAGACTAATAGATTTATTTGTCGTACGAGCTTTTGAGGGAGAAAATCCTACTTCGTCAGATGCTTTGAAGATGGGGGAATTTACAGAATGGGATGAAAATAACTTCAAGGGAGTGTAAGACATGGGATCAGGTCATACAGTAACAGCAAATCAGAGTAGTTAAGATTCAAACACTGGGAAACAGCACATAGAGGAGGGTGAAGTCAAATCACCTGTCATAATGGGAAAAGAAGACATAGTGATGATTTAATCCTGCTTTCACACAATCAAATCTGCATATCAATTCTAATTCAGCGGTGTCTCTTTGAAGTCTTGATGTCCCATTGATTTTCTTGAGTACAGTTGTTAACAAGTCACCCATAGAGTGATTAGAAAGGTGGAAGTTCTCAACAACTGGTTTTTGAGTGTTGTGACTTATGGGCACAAAACTGACACCAGTTATTCTTTTGCGGAGAGATTGTCCTGTTTGTCCAATGTATAAAGTGTGGGGGCATTTCTGGCACATGATGGCATAAATCACATTAGTAGATGAGCAGTAAATAAGCCCTTGATGGAGTAGCTGGCTTGATTAGTACCTATGATGGTGTCTTTTATGCAGATATGTGGGCAAAGTTGGCAATGTGGATTGGACAAACAAGACAGTCTCTGTGCAAAAGAATAAATAAAGAATAAATCCAGGGGTTAAAGTATAATTTGGCAGGCCCTGGAACCCTCTTAAATTTCTGAGCCACCCTCACCCAGGTCCGGGCCCCCTTCACCCACACCAGCTACTCCTCCCCACTCGACTGTCCCCCACCCCAGCTACTGCCCTTGGCCCTGATCTCGCCACTGGTCCCCCAGCCCCCTCTCGCCCCCATATCACGCCTTCTTCCCCTGCTGCCCAGAGCCAATCCCTTTTGCCATGCCCTTTCCCCACCAGGCCAGCTCGTCTGTCCCCAAAACTGCCCCCTCCCCAGGGCCCCATTACCTGGCTGCCATGTGATGAGGCCCTGGCCCAGGCTGAGGCTCCCACCTGGAGCCTGCTCTGACTGAGCATGCTCAGAAGCTCTGAACATGCTCAGTCAGAGTAGGCTCAGGGTAGGAGATTTTAAATCTCCCAGCCTGGGGGAAGCTCCCTGCCCTGCTAGACCACGGTGGAACGACATTCCGAGGCCTACTATTTTTAGGAGCTCAGTGTTCAATGGGCCCCAAAAAGTAGAAAATGGAGCCAGAATATGGTATTTCAGCTCCATCTTCTATTTTTAGGAGCCTCGGAATGCTGAGGCTCTAAAAATAGTGGGCCCCAGGATGCTGTTCCACCACGTTCAGCCTAAGAATAGAATAGAAAATAGAATCATAGGGTTGGAAGGGACCTCATGAGATCATCGAGTCCAACCCCCTGGGGCTTGAACCCAGGACCTTCTGCATACTAAGCAGAGGTGCTAGCCACTTTAACCCCTGAATAAATCTGTTAGCCTTTAAGTGCCACAAGACACCTTGCTTCTTTTCCAGTAACTAAAGCCTCTGTGCTTACTGCAGAGTGCCTGATTCCAGCCAAAGTTAAAGTGGGGCCTAAGATATAGGGACAGAACACAGGAGTCCTGACCTGCCCCCACCCCAGCCCACTAGACCCTACTAGAGCCGTGGACAGAACCCAGCAGATTGAGCTAACTAGTCTTAAAACCTCTGCAGACCCAGGCCAGAGGCTTTTTGTGTGGGTCATAGAGCTAACACCCACGTTATGAGTGACAGAGATCTGTGAATCTGTGCAGTCCCCTGTAGGCAGGCAGTGTTCTAGGAGCACACGTCTCACGTGCTCACCCACAACTGGGACTGCATAATGGTTTTCCGAATTGCTTTTCTTCTGGAATGCCTGTTCTGACTGCCTTTGGTGTCTCGTGTGTAGCATTTTCCCTGTTGGTCAACAGTTCTCTGTGAGTCCCTTGGATTCAGGGAATGATTATTGCTGCTTGAGTCTGCTAAATGCCCAATGGGACTTTCAAAGCACTCACTGGTGGCTTTATTCTGCCCCCCCCCAGCTCCCCTCCCCCACTGAGCCAATAGGGGGATTTTATCATGGACTTTGGTGGGAACAGAGCTAAGCCAACACTGAAGATTTGACTCTGAAGAAATCTGGAGTTGCCCTACAGACAAGATGATCTGTGGTCATAGGACTTGCCTCTCCTGAAGTAGCTGGCTAGTTTTCCAGCATAATGTAGTGCTTTTAAATGCCCATTCCAAACACAGAATGCTGAAGGACTCCTCAGTGCCAGGGTTCACGGCTGGGAGGATCTGCATGCCATTCAGCAAATCTTTTATCTTTCCTCAGCCATGATATGGTGATAATGCTTCCCCCTGGGTAGGGTGGGTATGAAGCTTAATGAAGGCTTGCAAAGCACTTCCTGTCTCTGAGGATGCGGGTGAGAACACAGCAGTTCCTGGTTACTGCGCAGCATTGTGAAGACCATGCCTTTTCAGCTCTGTGAACCTTACATACCTTCTCCTGCTTCCAGGATGAATGAAGAGCAGATAGCTGCAGTCTGCCTGGCAGTCCTTAAAGCTCTTTCTGTCCTCCATGCCCAGGGAGTCATCCACCGAGACATCAAGAGCGACTCCATCCTGCTCACAAGCGATGGCAAGGTGAGAGAGACTCCCAAGCTGTTAGCTGGAGGTGGCCAGAGGCAGGTTCAGGGCTCATACACAATAAACATTCCTGTCCTGTGTTAACACAGGATTTTGCAGGGCATGGAGCTGAATGAGTGATTGCTGTGCCCAGGTGCCCTCGCCTGTGGGGACAGCAGCACCTAGGGGTGCATTTTGGTATCTGTGCCATCACTGATTGCTGCATAAAGTTGCCACCAGCATAACATCCCAGGATTCTTGCCACTGGCTATAGCTCCTATGTAGGGCTTGTCTTTCACTGGTGCACCAGCCCAATTCCTGGCAATCTCTAGTTCAAGTTAAGTGGTGCTTTAAGCTTGAGCTAGCTAGACTGTCAGAGGGGGTTTGCTTGCTCTTGAGCACTGCTTAAGATGGCACTTCAGAGAAGAAGCATGCAGTGGAGATTTGACAGCTCAAGTCACAGCTTATCAGCTGGCGGGTTGTTACCCAGTGTAGCTGCACTCATTAGAACTAGCTAGATTGCAGGCATGTGATAACTCTAGACTTAAAGGGAGCACAAGTCCGTTAAAACCCATGTGAAAACCCTGCACAGCCCTGTTGTTACTAGGAGCTTGTCTTCACGTACTGCCCTCTAGTGAAGATGCTACTGTGCCAACAGGAATGCTTCTCCTATCAGCATAGTTAATCCACCCATGCAAGAGCTGGCAGCTGTGTCAACAGGAGACACTCTGCCATCAACATAATACTGTCTATGCTGGGGATTAGGTCAGCGCAACTCCATCACTCTTGAGGTGTGAACTTCTCATTCCCCTGAGCAATGTAGTGACACTGAGAGAGGTTTGTAGTGCAGACCTGGCCTAATATTTGACCTCTAGTGAGTTAATTCAAGGTAATGTCATAGTAACACACCTCTTTCTGCTAGTGATAACAAGGCCCCTGTCCTGTGCTAGGAGTCTGGAGATTCTGGCCGTGTTTACAACAGTGGTTCCCAACCTTTTTTTCTGCCGTGGCACACCTTGAGACCTTCAAAATTTTCGAGGCACACCACCAATAAAAAAACCTCAAATATTCAAATTAACTTAAATTACTTGTGAATATTCATGAACCATGGCACAGTGTTTCAGAAATGCTGCTATGTGGGGTAGTAGGGGAAGCAGAGTACGGGTGGCAAAGCAGGGCTGGCAAAACAGGGGAGGTCAGGAGTTATGTGCGGTGGCAGGAGTGAGTCTGCAGAGCAGAGCAGGGCCAGGGTGGCAAAAGAGGACAAGGGCAGCCATGTGGGGAACAGCACAAGGGTGGCAAGAGAGGAGAGAGGAAGGGAGAACAGGAGGGGCTTTGGCGGGGGCAGGGGGAACCTGGGGAGTGGGAAGGTAGGGCCAGGGCAGCATGGCACAGCACCCACTTCCCCCTTCTCCACAGTGGTTCTCTGCCACCCAGGGCAAATCCTCACCCCACTGCTGCTCCCTCCCACCCCAGTGGGTCCCGTCCTCCTCTCCCCCAGCCCCCTTGTCTCTGTGATGGACCCACCAGCCTCCAGCTACACCCCCACACACACAGTCACCCCACCCCCCAGCTGCACACAGCCCCAGTCAACCAGCCACACACCCTCTGCTACACATCCACTCCCACCCACCTCTTCTACACACATACACCTGCCCCACACAACCCCCAGCAGCCCTCACCTGGGCTGTTTGTAGGCTGGCTGACACCAGCTGCTCCACCCTGCAGGGGGATAGGCACACATTGCCAGCCTCCCCCAGCTCTCTGCTGGCTGGGCTTAAGGTGGAGCCAGGTTTAAGGTGGAGCCACTTGAATGGTGCATTTGGGCTGCTCCTGCTATTTTTAGGGGGACCCCTGGAACTCCCCCTTCTAGTACCTTCCTCTGTTTTTAGGGGGACCCCTGGAACTCCCCCTTCTAGTACCTTCCTCTATTTTTAGGGGGGCGAGAAGGCTGCCTGCCTGCCTAAAAATAAGGGTCACGGAATTGTGTTCTGGTGCCTTCCCCCTTACTTTAACCCCTGCCTCTTCCAAGCCCTTCATAGCTCAGGTGGCGGGGCTGAGCAGGGAGGGAACTTTAACTCCAGCTCTTGGGGATGCTCGCGGCGCATTTTGGATGTTCCCATGGCACACCAGTGTGCCCCGGCACACTGGTTGGGATCCACTGGTCTACATGACAGCTGCACCATTGGTTTTGTTTGTTTGTTTGTTCAGGGGGTGGATGTTAACAAAAAAAATACACACCCTCTGAGCAATATAACTAGGTTGATCTGATCTACCCCTAAAACTTAGATCTTGGAAGTGAGAATTCTCTTAATTTTTTAACTACCTCCTTTCCTGTTGATTTTTAAAAATATATTTTTTCTCGTGTGTGGGGAATAAGCTGTGTTGGTGAGGTGACTGTGAAATTGAATGATTGGGTCATGGAAATGAACTTGGTGGATGGGGAAGGAATTTTTTCTAATATGGTTCAGTTACAACCATTATACACATGGTCTGTAAAAAAAGTAGGTTAAAAAAAAACCCTTCAAATGGTGCAAGAGGATTATGTCCCTTTAAAGCAGAAGAAAAAAAGATTTTTTCCCAAATGGACATCTTCAGAGAGTGGTAGAAATGTGATTTAAATGTCAGCCTGATAATGCAATATCCATGTTTTCTCTTTAAATAACCATTCCATTTTAAAGTCAAATTGGTCATCTCTTAATGTGCTGTCAAGACGAAAGTCATTGACACTTTTTCCATGTAGTGGCTCATGATTCTAAGCAACTAGAACTGGGCAGAAAAATGCTCTGTTTTTGGTCTTAACTGCATGGTTATGGTAACCTCCTCCTAGCCACATGATGTTGGTTGCTTGTGTGAAACCCTCCTTCTGTGGCTGAATTTCCCTGTCTGTAAAAAGGGAAGTTGTACTTTTCCTAACAGATTGCTGTAGGAATTGATAGGAATTGATTAGCTCATATGTGCAGCATACACGTTCAAGTTCTAAACATTGTTTTATTTATTTAATAATGTTGCTTCATCTATTGTTGAAGAGGAAACTCAGATTCTGCAGCATCTTTGGTCCCCCCTGCTCTCCTTCTTTCAGAACCTAATCCTAGCTAGAAACGATTGTGTAGTGAAATACACCAATTTCTGTTTCAATGCAGCATGGAACTTGACTTGTCCATTCCCTTCTGGGCAGTCCAAGCAATTCACTGGGCACCCCTATGGCTACAAATCTGATTCCTCACCAAGCAAATCATATGGAACTGACTTAAATCCCTATTGCAGATTTTTATTTGGCATGCTTAAGAATAAAACACCTTATTGATGTTTCCTTTTGGTTTATTTTCTGTCTGACTGCAAATCCTCTTCATTTCCCAGGGCCTTTGCCATCTAGGCTCAGCAGAGGCTGATCAGTAGCACGTTTTGAAATCTCAATAGCTCTCTGGCTTTTTCTCCTCTCCTTTGTCCAGAAGGCCCAAACCTATTATATCATTTTATGGATTAATTGCCTGCCTAGCTTGCTCTTGAATCTGAGCCATTTTAGGATTATAGAGATGCAAAAAGGGTGTTTTGTTTACACTGCAAATCCTGTGAGGTTTTTACATTTCTGAATATGGAGATTGTAAATCTTGTACTTCAGCGGTTCAGATCACAGTGGGTCAGGACTGGAGAGGAATTGTGTACTTAGACACAAAGCAACTTTGCAAAACAGAAGTGGTCACAGAACTGCTGACCAGTTTAATTCTAAAACTGGTCTAAACTTCATATTCATCTAAGCTGCTTTTTAATAGTTAACACTTTCATTCCTTGTTTTTGGCCCTCTTTCCTTATTGGTGGCCAGGTATTGCTGTCTGGGGTGTTGCAGGCCATTACTGCAACTGTCTACTGTACCATCACTGTTTTCTCTGTGCTAACCCTGAACCCTTTTTCCCCCTCTTCCTAGGTGAAGCTCTCTGATTTTGGGTTTTGTGCACAAGTGAACAAAGAGGTCCCCCGGAGGAAGTCTCTGGTGGGAACCCCCTACTGGATGGCGCCTGAGCTCATCTCCCGATTACCTTATGGCCCCGAGGTAAGGCTGCCAAGGCTGGAAGGGATGAACTGGTTCAGTGCTCTGGGATCCATGGGGATAGTTTGTCCTGGTCCTTTCCTGAGAAGTGTGAGGGAGGCCACTGCTAGACAAGGGAGATGGGAGGCAAGCAATAAGGATTAAAATTGAGAGGATGACATTTCAAGGAAATGAACCACCAGGACCTGTTTCAGGCACTTGTGCATTCCAGCACTGGGAAAACCCAGCTGGTTCATTCAGAAGGGTTCTGTGCCTGGAGGAACCATGCTACCTGAGGTAGGGCTTGCTCCATGCAGAAGGTTCCCGTGTAGCATCTACCGAGGTGGCTTGATGGGCAGAGAAAGGGATTTTTGGGCTGATCTTGGGATCCATCCCAGTGGATGATCCGTTGTTCAGTTCCTCAGAAATAAGTTGATACTGCATGCTTCTGCCCATAGTGGATACAATCAGGTGGGCCTTGGCACAGCCAAGGGCTCTCTGATCTACCTTCCCTCCCTACAGGGAGATGAGTAGGTGGTAAAACCACATCAGGCCAATCCCTAAAAGTTGTGGGATGGAAAAGTGGATGGAGCTTTTTGCTTCCTAGGTCACAGATGGAATCCAGCTCTTATGGGTAGGACCAGCAAGTTCCCAGCAGCATGAGTGGCATCAGCTGATGGAGCCAGTCTAGATCCCAGTGCTGCTAACTGGTCCCTTTTGATCAGCCAGTCACTGGGGGGCAGAAATGGGTTTGTCTTGTTTTATAATTTTGGCAGTTGGTGTTGCTGTTAGCTTGCATCTCTTTTCAAGTTGTTATAGATCTGTCTGTCCTCAGTTTTGGGAAATCATGGGAAGATCCAGATTATAGGAAGAGACAATGTAATCACTCTAGAGGCTGAGACTCAAAAAATGAAAGCTTTATCACTCTTAATGTGTGAATTGTCAATCTCACACTTCACCATCAACAAAACAAATGGCTTTAAATCAGTGGTCTCAAACTCAAATCACCACGAGGGCCGCATGAGGACTAGTACATAAGCCTGAGGGCTGCACCACTAAAACCTTGTCATACAACAATATTGCAAATATTAATAAAAATACTGTCCTTGCGGGCTGCGGGAAATAGCTTTAGGAGCCATGTATTTGAGACCCCTGTTTTAAATCAAATTCCCTTGTGTTCTCAAGCAACATTTCCTTCTTTTTACCTGCCAACTTTTCCACAGATGCCAATCGAAAAATATTCCTTGGCTTGTGTGCATGCCGTGAAATTGACAGTTACTGCCCTCTACCCTACCAATTGCATCCTAGTCACAGCTGTGCTTGCCTCACCCGAGAAGGGGAATGGGGGAGGGTCACTTTCACTGTCTGTGACACTATCCGGGTTAGAGGTGACTATTTATACTACAATTTAATATCAGTGACAAAATTTCAGTAAATATCTTACAAGCTGGGCCATGTCAGGTACCACTGGAAAGGTTATACTTTGCTAAGTCTGATGATACTGTCTGTGGGTGCATCCTTGCTGTACTGCCAGTTATGGATACATGTCACAGATCTGTATCAAACACTTGTGTTGTGCTACTGGCCCACCAGTAATGCAGTACGAAGACAAGATACACACATACAATACCCTCATACTGGGCAAATTACAGCCTTTCCAGCGGTACTTGACATGGCCTAGCTTGTAAGATACTTGCACAGTTTTATCATTCTGGTATTAAATGGTTGCCCTCAATCCAGAAAGCATCGCAACCACCACGCAAAAGTGATGCAGGAAGGGGTATCCTTGGACGCTGATGAATGCATAGCAGAAATTTTCTGTTCCTGGATTTTTAAGACTAGAGCCTCTCCCACGTTCAAGGATTTTTCAAAAGATCATTCACCTGGCACATTTCCATAGTTCTTGTCATTAGCAATAACTGAATTACAAGAAAGTTAGTATTAATATGAACATCAAAATAGTGTTTGGCTAAAACAGGCTTTTGTAATGTTGATTATGGAGGTAACAGTGTTGTTGGTTTTAAACACAATCACTATGGATTTGGCTAGGTCAATAGTGGACCGGCTGTGTTCTTGCAACGTAATCCTTGCATGTCTTATATGACTTTGCTTGGTGTCTTCTGTGCTAACAGCTATGGGCAAATGTAGCAGGTAACTTGTATCCAGACAGACACACATGCACACTCTGCAAATTTAGCTCCCCAGTCTTCCCTCTGAGCCCAAGGTACCATCTGTTCACTTAGTAAACAGAGTCATTCATGATCCACCAACATTGTCTCTCCAAAATCCCTAATAATTTTTACTCCTTTTGGAACCTTCTCCAAGATATCCATATGGATCTTCCTGAAACAGAGTCAGTGAATCCATCCATGTTTGAAAAACCCCTGTTAGAAACTGAATTAGCTAAGGCCTTGTAGCTAGCACCTCTGCTTAACATGCAGAAGGTCCTGGGTTCAATTCCCAGGGGGTTGGACTCGATGATCTCATGAGGTCCCTTCCAGCCCTATGATTTGATTGATTGTACACACCAGGAAGTTTAGCTGACAGAAGTCAGCTTTTGTTGACCAAACAATCATGGCATACACACTACACTCCTGTCTTTGCCGACAAAATAAAACCACCAAAATGAGCAGCACAGGGCTTTTATTGGTAACACTAAGGCAGCACAGCGTCAGTGTAAACACTGTTTCCCCTTAAAGTGGTAAAAAGTGGGGGAGAGAAAAAGTAATTTGCCGGGGCTTGCCTGGGTCCAGGATGGCACTACAAGTGACAGCCTCTCCAGAGCTTGCCCAGATCCTTGCTAACTGCTCCAGAATGTAGAGGGGAGCAGCTGGGATCCTGTGGGCTGTCTGCAAGGAGCTGAGAGATTTATATCAGGGGAAGTGGTTCTGGTTAGGACGCATTCCACCAGCCCAAGGATGGCAATGTGAACGTCAGCCAATTATAGTGGTAGCTGAGAGTCAGCATAATATTTCAACACATTTGTGTAGTGTAGACATAGCCTTAGTCTCTCCCCAAACAAACAGTTGCTTTCTACAGGCAGTGATTCATCCTGACCTAACTCAATCACTTCACTTCCACTCTTCAATTGCAACAAACTACTTGCAAGATCTATCATGAGATTTTATTCATTGAGGTGCATTTTTAAGCAACAATCTATTTCCCATCCAAATTTTGTCCTTTCCTTCCTCCACTAGGAGTTGCTCTAAAGAAACCTCATGAGAAACTTCTGGATTTTAGCTAAATCCAGAACCAAATGAGACAACTGACAAATAGTTGGCATAAGCTGATACTGAGGGACAGTTTCTGCCTGCTCTACAGACAAAAGACAACTGGAGAGAAACTGTCCCTCAGTGCATAAAACAGCTTTTGTGAACAGACAAGCTGCTATTTTCCACGATCTCAACCAGGCTAGAAACACTCTGTGTCGTCGCAGCATACCTGACTAAAAGCAGAAAATTGCTTAGAGTCGTGCAAGCCTCCTTCACTAATTTCCCTGAAGCTTCACATTTATAGTCTCTTGGGGACTGATTTATGACACTAACCTGGTTAAATATAGTTACCATGTTATTTTCCAAATTTATACCTAAATTGTTGTAAACTGGACAGATTGTCTCCCTGTACTTGTTGTCAAAAGGAGTTGGACTTCAGGATGATAGCGTCAGCTGTTCTTTTATTACTTTGCTTTGGAGTTTGTCTGGAAACTCTTACCTCAGCTTCCAGTTCTTTGGGTGTCTCTTCAGCTTCTCTTTCCACATCACCTCTCTCTTGCTTTTCTTGCATTCAAAATTCTGCTATTCTTCCCTCAGGCCAAAGATGCAGGCTCTCTGAATTTGAGCAGAATTGTGGAGTTAGCAGGTTTGTACAGTTCCTCCAGTGAATGTCCAACCCCCGGATAGATCTCAGTTCTTTGTTTCACAGCTCCAGTTGTAGATGATTTGATCCAGAGACAGGAAGCAGGAATGAAGACAAGATGAAGATGGTGTCAGTGGTAAAGCTGCATTTCATGTTCTCTGGGCTGTTAGGTGGCTTTGCAGTCCCCTTGACCGTAGACATGTTCCTACATATGAGCCAAGTGCCTTTCCCTGCCTGTGTGCTATGAACTTTTATTTGAAACTAGCCACATGGCAGACCAAGATTATAAAGTGCAGCTTCACCATCTCCATCTTCCTCATTTCCGCTTTCTATCTCCATCAATTTGTCAGCAGCTGAAGCTGTGACACAAAAGACTGGGACCCATCCAGGGACTGGACATACACCAGAGGAAATATACAAGCCTGCAAACTCCACCATTCTGCTCAGAATCTGACATACGGATTTGAAGTCCAGTGTACGTATCTGGTTGCTTTGACCATTTAGCATCTCTCGTCTTCCTCATTTCTTTCCTTGGTAGTAAATCTTTACTTATGCCACTGACAGCCATTACTTTAGTATTTTGGATAAGAGCCAAACTTGTATTGATCTGGTGATGTGGCTGAGCCTTTGAGGTAAGGAGCATTTTTTCAAGTAAAGGGAACAGTGTTTTAATAACTTATCTCTTTGCTGGACCTAGTTGCTAATTGGGGGCCACAGACTGAAAGGCAGTAAAAGGAGTTGTGTAACTTCTTGCTTTAGCTTTTTGAGAGCCAGTATTGGGGAGCAGAAGTACTGGTTGTTGAATCTAACTCCCATGTCAGTCACCATTTTGGGAGACTCTGCTTTTTTTTTTTTTTTTTTTTTTTTTTTTTCCTTTTTTTTTTTTTTTGCAGCTTGTTCTGATCTTGGCATTTACAGATGAGCCATCCTCTGCCTGGACAATTCACACTGTTGGTTCCCATGCCACCAGCACTCAGTTCTCTTCATTATACCCTTTTCCCTATCCTGGGGGTTTGTTGTGACTAGGAATATCTAATTGTGTAAGGTGGAGTTAAATCATCTGCCTAATGTTCTATTGCTTTTTCTAGGCTGGATAAACACAGTGGAGGCTTTTTGTCTGGTGGTTAATTATTCCTGTAGCAGGGAAATCCATTTAGCTTTTGAAATCAGTTTCTGGCATGTATGTAACAACAAAGGCCGCTGGGTGGCACTGTGTATGAATGGAAACTAGCCTTAAGTGTATTTAGGTCATGAAAAGGAAACTGCTTTTGCTGATGGGTGGTGACGTGGCGTATGGTCCAGCCCTTTGAAGGTTGTGTGCGAGTGCCTAGAGCAGTGGACAGAACCAGGATCTATTTCTAGATTGAGCAAACCACGTCTTTCTCTGTGCCTCAGTTTCCTTTCCCCACCCTCTGTGTCTTTACACTGTGAACTCTGGGGGCAGGGACTGACTGACTTCCTCACTTTGTCTTGCAGCACCCAGCACAGCGGGGCAGGTGTGTGTGTACAGCAGCAATCATTCACTCGCCAGTTGCTGTCACTTTTTTACCTCTTGCTCCTCTGCTTCTGCAGGTTGATATCTGGTCCCTCGGCGTGATGGTGATAGAAATGGTGGATGGAGAGCCCCCTTATTTTAATGAACCCCCGCTAAAAGCAATGAAGATGATCCGGGACAACCTGCCCCCCAAACTTAAAAATGCACACAAGGTATCAAATGCATTCAGGTTCTGTGGTGTGTGGAATTTGTTCTTCCTAATGGGCAGCCTGGTTCTGAGTATCTTGGTGGGGGCTAGCAAAACAGCTCCATGCTCTTCAGCAAACCAGCAAAGCTCTGGTGAACTGGGCTCTGTGATGTTTTCTCTCCCTCTCTCTAATTTGTTGGGGAGGAGAATTCCTCATGTAACACCCTTGATGACATTGAGGTTTCACAGTGAAGTCTTAAGTATGGGAACAAGTCACAAGTCCCTTGTTTGCATGCGTCAAGGGTGAGATTGTCAAGAACCTAAAGGCAGCAGCAAAGTCAGGCGGACAGAGGCTAGCTCCCAGCCCTACCACTGAGCTCCCAAATCACCATGGGCCAAGTCCCCATGTTAAAGCTGTCATTAAACTGGTAATGTAGCATGGGTGTGGAGCAGGCAACTGGCAGGACTTGTGGACACACAGGAAAACCTCCTTTCTACATTGTGAGAGAGAGTATGCAACTGACACCAAGTTCATCTGCCTTCACATGCATGCATACGTGTGTGTACTCATGCCTGCCATCACTTCTCTAAGTGTGTGCATGGGTGAGCCCTTGCTGCTTTGTCCCTCAGTTCCCCTCCCACCCGTTGTCCATTCTGCACTCTTTGAGGCAGGGAAACTTTGTGCACACAATGGAGCAGTAGTACGTAGATTAATAGATTTAAAGGTCAGAAGGGGTCTGTATTATCATCTCATCTGATATCCTGCACAACGCAAGCCACAGGGAATGCCCCACCCCCTGCCCTGCTGTCCACTCCTGCAATAAACACCTAATTTGTCATATAGTGACTGAAGTCCACAAACCCCCCAGAAAGAATTCTCCACCAGTAGTTCCCAACCTTTTCAAGGCCAGGGACCCCTTTTTGACAGAAAAAAACTTTGCAGCCCCCTTGGCTGTCTGTATGAATAAGTTGCAGTGCCACCGAGTGGTGGTGCTTCCACAGGCAGAATGTGGCCTGTGCTGCCAGAATCCAGCCCCCGCCACGTTCCCATGCCACCCCATTCCTGCCAGGCAGAGGGAGCTGCCGTGGCTATGGCCCCCAGGCAGCGGGAGCCACTGCGGGCATGGCACTCTTTCTCCCTATGCCAGCGAGTGGGGTCACCATGGCCATGGCCCCTAGCCAGCCCCTGCAGAGGAGAGCAGAGGTGAGCCACCGCTGGCATCGGCGACCAGGGCAGAACCAGGAAGCCCTGTGCACTCCCTCCTGTGCTGGGATCCAGCCCGGGTGGGGAGCATCAAGGCTGCAGCTGGGTTCCAGCCCCAGCAGGGAGCAGCACCACAGACCCCCTTGAGTATGTTGGGAACCATTGCTCTGTGCTAACTCAGAACCCGCCCATCTAACTCTTCCCATCCCAGGCCATTGGCATGTTTGCCACTAGTAGACACAGATCAGTTAATTGTCAAATTAGCCTGTCCCATTATCCCAGAGGTCTCAAACATGTGGCCCGTGGGCCGCATGTGGCCCCTAAAGCTATTTCCTGTGGCCCACAACAGCATCATTGTTACTGATATTTGCAATATTGTTGTATGAAAAGGTTCAGTGGTGTGGCCCTTGGGCTAATGTACTAGTCCTCATGCAGCCCTCATGGTGATTTGAGTTTGAGACCCCTGCATTATCTCATCCCCTCCAGAAATTTGGCCAGCTAGGCTTTTTTGACCCCACAGGTCCCCTTGAGAAGCTATTCTTGAACTTCTCGCCTCTAGTGGTTAAAAAACCTACATGTAATTTCAAGTTATCTTCTTAGGAGCATCCCTCTGTCATAGCCAGAGCTGGGGTGAGGTCAGTTGTCCTGTGAAACCTGAACTTCTTCCTTCAGAGATTTAACCATGCGACCCCCATTTTCTAATAGTGATGGCAGTGTTTTTGCATAGGGCAGAGAGTTAATAGCAAATGTACATTTTGCAGATGCGGAAGATTGGTGTATTCAGGAGACAGGCTGGTTTCCCTGGGGGGGGGTCTGCTTCCATGTGCTGTGGCCCCCTCTGTTAGCATTCCTGACACCTGAGCCAGAGAAGCACCCGGATGCAGTGGTGACTGCAGCAGTATAAAACACTGGGGGAGGAGTTAGTTGCTGTCCTGGGGTGCTCTGGCAGGCTGGGAGTGCTCTGAGAGAGAAGTTAGCTGGAAGGGGGTGGGGGCTGGCAGGCTGGGGGCATTTGTCTTGGATGCCATCTGGTTTGATGACTGGGAGTGGATCACTCTCTAGGTAGGCAGGAGTCTTCCCGGATTTGCAATTGTGTGGTCTGTGACCAACAGCCCCATTCTGCATCTGCCTTCAGAAGCCCAATGAGTTGGCACTTTAAGACCTGGTGTGAAACAGGGCAATCTCAAGAGGCTTCTTTCTCTTTGCTTTCCTATGGCCGAGGAGGTTTGGAGGCTGTGCCAGTCCTTGACTCCCCTCCTTTCCCCACCTCCGGTTCCTGCCTGCTGCTGATTTCCCAGCAGCTGGCTGAACCTGGGGAGCCCATGGGGCTGATGTCATGCTCCTCTGACAGTGACTTCTCATTCCCAGAAACCCAGTGTGTCTCACTGTTCTTAGACCGTGACTCACAGCTGCTGCTTCCTCCTCCCCCAGGTTTCTCCTTCCCTCAAAGGATTCCTGGACCGCTTGCTGGTGAGAGACCCAGCCCAGAGAGCCTCTGCCAATGAACTCTTGAAACATCCCTTCCTGACGAAGGCTGGGCCTCCTTCCAGCATTGTGCCGCTCATGCGGCAGAACAGGATGAGATGAGGGGTGGCTGTACCAAAGAGAGAGAGGCGCACGCACAATCCAAGACCTCCTGATGTGGCTGCCAACAAGGGCCACAATCACCCGGCACTGGCACGTCCCTGCCTCGTCATCTCATCCTCTATTCTCCGGCATGCTCCTGCCATTTCTGTCAGGCACCGCAGCAGGGACAGAGGCTCCAACCAGCCAGATTGGCAGCAGGAGTGGCCAGCTTTCTCAGTCCTGAGGGCCCTCCAGGTTTCCACTGGCCTCTTGTTCCCAGCAGGGGAAGCAGTTCTGTTAACTGGATTTACAACTGTGCCACTACTGTCGTGTCTGTGGCAGGACTTCTGCCCTTTGCACCATCCTGCTGACTGGGGGGGGGGGTTTCATGGGGGGGAGGGTTTTTAATGACTTTAAAATTTCTGATCAACATTGTAGTTTTTACACATGCAAAAAGACAAGGCAGGGCAGGGAGCAACAGACACTAAGCAACTCAACACTGGAACTTACAGCCACATTTAAAAGGGGCTTTTGCCATTCCCCTGTGGCTGTGGGCTACATCTTCCCTGCACCAGGACAAGCACAGTCGCACTAGATAGAATCGGTTCTGTTTAGCTCTGTAAAATTTTTATTTTTTGGTATGGTGTAGGAGAGCCTTGTGTCTGTGGGGCAGCCTCCAGCTGGCAGGAGGAAACTCAAATGTCTCCTATCCCTGTGCTGTTGACAGTCCAGATCTTCCCTGCCCGCTCCCTGTGGTGGTGGTCAGAGCTGGTTGTGCCATGGAGGCCCAGTCCAGCTGCACTGCTCGATGCTGGCTTTCCACTGTGCTATCCCTTGCAGAAGGTGAACGGCCCCAGTCTCTGTCCACGATCTTTCTTCAGTGCTGTCTAGCCGTGTGCCGCTGTGGTCCACAGGGGTGGGTGGGCGACTCCCTTGCCCCCCAGTCTCTTTGCTTCCTGGGTCCCTTTGCATCTAGGTAGCCTGCAGTGCGTGGTTCACTCAGACCCCTAGGCCCTAAAACACGTGGCCCCACCCCCTTTTGCTTGAATGCAGGGAATGGGTGGGGCTGAGCTTCTGAGAGTAATGGCTGAAGTGAATCCTGGGATGGCTGGAGTCAAAGGGGCAGCTGCAGCCTTATCCATTTTATGCAATTGTGGGAAGGGGGTCTGCTCCTAGCCTGTTGCCCTCAGGTTTGAGCACGTCGTGGCACCCACTGGGGTAAGAAGAACAAAGGCCCAGCAGCCTTCAGGGAGCAGATGGGCTCCTAGCTCTCTGTGATGGAGCTTAGGGGGTATTTGGTGGACTCAGCTATGACAGATTTTGCAGGAGGAGCCTCTGCCTTCTCTGAACTCTCGGCCAGCTGTGGCCAGAGTGGAGGCGTTCTTATGGGGCCCAGAAGGCAAAGCTGCCACTAGGCTGAATAAGCCAGCATGGGCCTAGCTACCTCGCTAGCAAAGGCTGTTCTGGAGCTGCCCCCCTCACCCCACCCCAGGCTGGTGCTCTGCTAGCATGGCCACTCGCCCCATGGAAGGGTGGAAGCATCCCTATACTGTGACTCCTCCCCATCCTTTTCTGGTCCTATTGCATGATGGGGGGAGCTTCCATCCCTTCTGTGCAGGACTGGAAAGGGAGGGTGAAGGGGCTTGTCTGTGGGCTGTGCAGCTGAGCCTGTGTCAAAGGGAAGAGAGCAGCCAAGCTCCATCCCTCACACTGGGGGTGCAAAGGGGAGCAGCCTGTGCATCCAGTTCAGCAGAGGGAGGCAGTGGTGAGCTCCGGGAAGCAGTGTGGGAAGGGAGAGCTGGCCTCAAAAGTGGGGTGTGTCTGTATGCTTCATGGCCTGGGCCACTGGGGCATTGGAAAGGACTGGCAAAATACTGGGAGCTCAGTGTCCTGCAACCCAGGTTTTCTCCAAGCTCTGGGGCAGGCTCTTATTGTCAGGGATATATCAGAGCTGGACTGAGCCAGAACTTCTAGCACCAGCCTGGAAAAAGAGCACATTCCTAGCTCCTAGAGAGACAGCCATTCCTCTTGCCCGTGGTGGGTGGGCAAGTGGCCTGTGCCACAGTCAGCTGGGGGGGTAGTGCAATAGCCTCGCTCCACAGGAACACTCACCCCAAAAGGAGCAGAGGTTTTTGTTGCTTTTCCTTTCCATTCCATGCCGGACCCGTGCAGGGAGGAGCCTGAGTCTGGAAATGTGTGAGGCGTGAGGATTCTCCCCCTCACGTCACACAGTGGGCATGCATGCTGTATAGCGCAAACTCTGCATGCTTTCTGGGGGGTGGGAGGGTGCATGGATGGTCTTTTCTTGGTTTTAGAAACTTCGGTTGTATGTTAGAGCAGCTGCTTCGCTGCTTCTTTTTCATGCCTCCACAAGTGCTTTCAGGACCTAACGCAGCCTGAGTGGGCCAGTTACAAGCACTGGGCAATTGTTCAGGGTTATTTTATCTTGTTTTCCTGGCCTGTGGGTCACTGCCACCAACCTGTATGGCAGTTTTGCTTCTTACCGCAGCAAGAGCTACAGGGACACCTGGCTCTGGGGACTGACTGCAGGGTGCAAGGGAAAGTAGCTCCCATCACATATCTTTATGTGCTGGGCCTAAATCTGAAGGGTGGAAATCCAGACTCAGCTCAACTGAACTCACTGATGTGAGGCTAGCTGGGGGGAATGGGAGAAAGTCCAGTTAGAAGCCAGCTGCTGCTGGGTTGAAGGTTGTTGGATACATGGGATCTCAGTGCTGGTCTGACTCCAGTGCCCCTGCAGATGGTAGGTGTCTTCCTGGGAATTTGAGAGAGCCGGATCAAGCTAGAGTCCTGCCATGGTGGCTGTATAGGGCAACCAGGACATTGGTGAGTTTGTGCTAGTTCCCCCTTAGGCTTTAGCCTTAGTGTTAAACATATAGACTGGTTCACTTACTCAACTGCAGGCCCCCCGTGAGGGCAGCATAATTCACACACAGCTGAGCTGCCCACATGTGCCCTTGGGGACAAAGTGCTCTGCCACCCCAGACCCAGAGCCTTGTTAACAGTGTGGGTGGGGCTTGCTTGACACAATACTTTGCACTCTTCCTGAGCACTCCCCTGCACCTTGAGCCATTTGGTTAGCTTCTGCTCCTCATGTTTGTCCTAAGCCCAGGCTGTTTTCTCAGCTTGAGCCAGCAACAGACAAGGATGCATCTTCTAGTAAATTCAAAGGCTGGGTGCTAATCCTTGGGTGCTACACACACCCTGGTTGTATAGTACAGTACAGCACAACGAGCCTTCGCACTGCTCATTTCCGTTTTCTTCTTGGGGATCAAGCACCAGGAGGGCAGGTGTGTATGTCGTCTGGCTCCCAGTTCCTTCTGCTTGGAGCCCATTCATCTGATTTCTCCACCCTATAAAGTTTAATCAGCCTTTGGTGGTGGCAGGATTTCAGACAGGTCTCCTCCTCTGTGTCTTTCCCTTCCCTCAGTGTAGCTGTGGCTCTTGACATACTTCACCCAGTCCTTGGGTATTATAGATTGCCATCTGAGCCCCTTGCTCTACTTGTCAGACCTCCTAACTTCTCAGTCAGCTCCCTGGGGGGTGCATGAGTTTCACAGGACCCATGTGTAGCCCAGTACTGGAGTGGGGGGGGGGAACGGGTCACAGGGCCACACCAACCAAGCCCCTGGGGGAAACAATGTGGGTCTGGCTCGTCATTTAATTCTAACCTAACAAATCAGTTTGCATTTGAAATGTGAGAGGAGCTGCAGGCTCCCAGCGCTTGTGAAGATCAGGCTGTGTTCCTGGTCCTGTCCAGTGCTGCTTAGTGGGGCCATTTCCTGCCCTGTAAACATCCAGGCTTTCTCTCGGCAGTCGGCAGTGTGCCTTGCTCAGTGTTGCTTGGTCAGGGCTGCTATTGCTGGTTAACACCACCACCCCAGACTCTGCTCCTGGGCCTACGGGGCTAGCTCCCTAGCTGGTTAAATGTGCACGCAACTCACAGTGCCTGGTCCTCAGCTGTCATATTGAGGCTGCACCTATGCCGGTTTACATCGGCAGAGGATCTGATCCATTCACTCACTTCTCTGGGTAATCCTTGCTTCTCCCTGGCCCCCCTACTTCTGGGGAAACCCTGGCTGTGACAGTTTGCTTGCTGAATGACCAAACTGTCCCATTTCCCAGGCCTGCTGCTGCCCTTTGTGACAGTTTCAGCACCTGCTAACAATACCCCTGTCAGCACAAGCACTGGGAGATGCATGGCAGTGAATCTGGGCTCTCATGTAAGACACTAGATCCACCCTCTGCTGCTCATCATCCTCAGCACCCTTACCAGTCCTGTCCTGAGAAATGAGGCTACACTTGCTGCTGGGACATGGCAGCTCCTGGCAAACTAGCTCAAAGGTGATGCAAAGAACTGGTGAACTCTGTCTAGAAACAACTACTGATTTGTTTTCTTGTTCCTTTTTTTTTTTTTTTTTTTAAAGAAAGAAGCTATTTATATTGTAATTTTGTAACACTACAGTATTCCTGATGGGGATTGGGGAGGGTTGAACAGATTTGCTGTGACATTAAATGCTCCACAGGCGGAGTTGTATAAAAAAGAAATTGGACCGTGGGCCATGAGTTTGTCTTTTTGGCAATTTCATTGGGCCTGAAATAGTTTTGCGGTTAATGAAACAATTACAGCGTGTCTTTTTTTGGAGGAAAATGAAACACCAGCCTAGTGTGGTTCTTTGTCATGGGAAAGTGGGGGGAAGGGGGGAGGTGTCTCAGGCCCATCGTCACCTCCTGCTTGCCTGGTTAAACAGCTGCTGGCAGGCACTGGGCTATGTCGTTGAGAACAGGCACTGTTCTCGAAGCTGGCCCCGGGAGCAAACAGCTACTCCATGGCTTTTGAAGCACAGCAGGGCCAGGGCTGGAAGTCAAAGCCAGAGTCCAGCTGGAAATAGGGCCCTAGTTTTTAGCAGAGCAGCCTCATTAACTTTGGGACCTACCTCCCCAGGTACTGGTTGGAGTGTCCAGCCGTTGACAGCTTCTGATCCAGGCTCGCTCTTTTTCAGTGATTTTTTAATGAAACCAGGAGTCTGGCCCTAGGTGTGAATAGTGGAAGAACCCTTCGTTTGCCACATAGGGTATGTGCATGGGGTGCTGCCTGTGAGCTATCCTCAGCCCTGGCTCTGGACATTTGAACTCTCTGAATTGATGTACTAGTAATTGCCCCATGGGCTACAGTAGCAGAGAAAGGGCCTGGCCTGTGCTGGGGCCCCTGTTCTGCTGCCTACTGTCCTTATCCTAATCAAATTGGCACTGCAGTGGCTAGGTGAAGCTCCCTCTCTGCCTCTCCAGTGTCCAGCATGCAAGCAGGGAGCATCTGACTTGTTTTGGTCAAAAATAGAAGCAGAGGGAGTGGGGAAATCCCACTGACCTTTAAGGGCAATGAAAAAGCCAGCGGGGACCCCCTGCCTGTGCTTTTAAAACCAAAAGCAACAGCCTTCAGAACCACCCGGCTGGGAGGAAGGAAGCTGTAGATTTCCCAACTGACTTTGCGGGGGCCTGACTACTGCAGCCTCACTATGCCAAAAAGAGATGCAAAGCAGATGTAGATTTGGACTCCTCTTCTTGGGCTTAGGTAGGGTAAGAAAATCCAGCAAGGGGACTAGGCATCTGTGTAACCTAAAGCCTGAATAGTGGAATTGTTCCTATAAAATCAGTACATCTGATCACCATCCTTGGCTGCTCTGCACTTTGACTTGCTCCCCACCACCCTTACTCCCCCTTCAGCAGCCAGGGCCTGGCATGCTTACAGCCTGACCCATGACAGGTGCCATCCTAGCTCATAACCCTGCAGGTCTAGAATTGGCTTCAGTTGCTCCGATAGAAAGCCATGCGAGAGTGCTCACACATTGCTGCTCCAGTGCTATAAGCAACAGCCCAGCCAGTTCAGGGTGGCTGCAATTAGATCGATATCAGGATGTTTACAGGAGTACAGCTCTGGGAAGAGGCAGTAAGTCCCACCAGTCTGGGTTCCTGTAGAAATGCAGCCAAATTCAAGTCTGTACCAGTATTGCTGGAGCAATAAAAAAAAAAAAAAAAATCCTGTTCCCATCCCAACAACAGGATGTAGTGGACAACAGAGCAGGCACAGACAGTTTCTGTCCCACAGCCTAGCCTAGGGAGGCTGCTCCGCTGGAGAGGCTGAAAATGGACTTCCAAGGATCCCCCACCCAGCCATCATTCTAGCAGGACCCCAGGGCCAAATAATTCAAGCCGGGCATCTCTCAGTCTAGCCAGAGGCCTTGACTGCCCTGCAAAAAGCTGAATGATACAGGTGAGCCAGCAAAGCCGATGCCGATGCCACTAGGGTGGCTAATCCTGTTTTTACTGGCTCGGCTCGGTGTACTCGGTGGGGTGCTAGAACTCTGTACATAGCTGGTATGCCCAGGAGCTCCGATGGTCAAGTGCACCCCTGGGGTCAAGAAAAGGGGGTTTGAAAGAGGCCTCTGGGTTGCAGGGGTGTGTGGTGGGGCATGGATAAAGCTTCAGTTATGCAACTTGGCCAGCTCCATAACATGTGAGTTGTTTCACAACATCCTAGGTTGCCACAGCTTCTCAGATGAGACAGGACCTGAATTTATTGTGGGGAAACAAACCCTCTGTGGCTATTGGCCAGTGCCTGATGCAACAGACCCTGATCTCCCCTGAAGTGGCAGCACCTGGCACAACGGGCCCTGATCTCCACTGGGGCCATGAGTTGCCACTGTTGTGTAAAACAATAATGAAACTATCGGCACGAGGGGAGAGGATGTTCCCTGGCCTGTGTTAACTGCTGGGGTTGTGTTTAGCTCTCAAAGGGACCCAGATACCAGGATAATGGCCCTGGCAGATGACATAAATAAGCTTTGTAACAACCTACTGTGTCTACACAAAATGGTTTTTTGCCAAAGGGATAGAGTGGGAGTGGGAGCTGGGAATCAGGATGGCTGGGTTCTCCTCCTGGCTGTTGCTGACTGACATCAAGACACTGAGGGGGGACAATGACTTTGCCAGTTTCCCTGACTTTTTGAGGTAATAACGCTGTGGCTTGGAAGCCAGTGTGTGGATAGATTCATTCCTGGCTGGAAAACTTGGGCTTTGCCTATAGCTCAGAGCCAGGAATGTGTGTTTTCTCAGCAGGCCTTAGCCTGACCCTAATAAGACGTGGCCTGCTGTCTTGCTCACCTCCTGCCTGCAGCCAGCCATGAAGAGGGGATTCCCTGCTGCTTGGATGACCCTGGGGGAGTCATAGCAGGCAGGGGCCCCTAGCTCCTGCTGCATAGTGAAAACCTTGAAAGCCAGGGGGACTTCTGAGCACCTGAGGTTTCCAACAGGCTCCGAAAAGCCCCTTTCTTTCCGCAGCAGAACCGAAGCACTGAGCTCTTCCCCACCACCCTTGGTGCTTGAACAGGCTTGAAGAGTTACTTGTCTGACATGCAGGGCCTAGGGCAGAACCCAACCCCACCCCATCCCTCCAGTGTGGTGCCCACAGCATGTACTTTAGTATGAAATTCTCATTCTCTTCCTGCCAGGTAGGGTCTAGTACCCCTCTTCTCATAGCGGTGTCCCCATTCACCTCTTTCTCCCTATTATTATTATGCTGGCTGGGGTCTGGACAGCACCTGAGCCCTGATTGCAATCAAAGCTGGAGCAGCCCCTGCCCCGCTGGAGCCTCAGATTGCATCAGAATCTGGGCACAATGCGACCCCAGTGTTGGCTAGGGATTTCACTACTACTATAATGCATGTAATACACCAGTGTTTCTCAACCTTTTGCGGGTCACGACACACTTGGTGGCATAGTATGACCCTACAGGGCACACCAGCCTCCCCCTCCTCCCATCTGCTGAATCCAGCCATTTTCACAGCTCTCCACGACACACTTGCTGCTGTGTCCTGACACAGTGCCTGAGAACCACTGTAATACACAGTATCATCATCTCAGGGAGAGGTTGGATTTGACCTATGTTTTTGACCCTGCCTCTAACAATTTGGGCTGGGCGGAAAGGGGAATCCCCAGTCCCGTTCCTCATGGGGAGGGTGCTACTGCATGGGTAGCCCTGTCTCGCCAGGTTGCAGCTCTTTCTCGACTTGTCACTGGAGAGGCCGTTGCTAGGCTGTGAGCCCCCTCCCACGCCCACTGTGAAGTCTAGCTGCAGACATCAGCACCCTCAGAAATCAGAATGAGGCTGGAGAATTCCCATTTATTTTCTATGGGAAGTTTTGAAAAATTTGGGGGTGGAGTTCCCCTTAAAATTCCCATGGAAAATTTTGTTTTTTTCCCCACCCTTGTTTTCAGTTTCCAGAACCATTTCCCTTCCAGGCTGTCAGTGACCACGGCCACTGCCTACTCTTTTAAACGAAACCCTGACATTTGCCCTGGAAATGCCCATCTCTGGCCACCTTGATCTATCTGACAGCCATCAAGAAATATCCTCCTGTGAATCAAACCTCATTGTGCACCAGTGGTGGCTTGCCTGGACTGGACAGCTGTATTACAGCCTAGGGAAGTTCAAGGGGTCAGAGTCTGGATCTATACTTACAGATGCACAGCAGAATCAGATGCAACTATGCCACTGCAGTGTGCCTGGTGAAGATGTTCTGTGCTGGAGGGAGAGCTCTCTCTTTAATAGCAACAAAACCATGCAGCACCTAGCGCCCTACGTGCTATCCTCATGGACCTACTTGCAGTATCTCAGTGCTAACACCAAAAGCCATAGCTCAGTCCCCCCTTGGGGCAGGTCACCATTGCTGCAAGATCCTTTGCACACCGCAAGGATTCCCAAAAGTGACTAAAGAGGCTCAAAACCCACCATCCACCACCACCACCACCACCACCCAGCTCTCAGCCCATCCAGGCCTTGATCTAAAAATAGCCCAGCAGATGGTGGAAGGGGCACATAGGAGCCCAGATTGACGAAGGAGGAAACCACTACTCTGATGCTGATGGAAAAACCTGTGACTTAAGCAGCTCCTCCCCATAACATCCTGTCTCTTCACAGCTACAGGACTGCCCTTTCCACCACACCCCTGCCTGTGGTTAGGGGGTGAGCCTGGGACTTGAGACCTGGGGTTGATTCCTTGCCCTGCAGCCAACACCCTGCAGGCAAGTCACTTAGCTGCATCATGCCTCAGTTTCCTCAGCAGCACAATGAGGATAGTACCCTGCCTTACAGAGGGGGTGCGAGGGGCTCGGGTACTAGAATGCTAGGGCAGCTAAGGACATAAGCTAATAATCTAGCTCATATATAATAAGACCCAGCTCAAGCACTTCTGTTTAGTAGGTCTCAAAGTGCTTTACTCAGGCCAGTCTCATTTCTGTTTTACACATGGACCTTTCCCACAGTCACTCCCCAAGCCAGTGGCATAGCTGGGCCCAAGACTCCTGGCTGCCCAGCCCTCTGTCTACTGGGTGCAGGGGAGCCAAGCAATGTTGCCTCTAATTTTTTGTAGGCTGTGTGCACAATAATTGCCTTTTGTGGAGATTTTTGGAACCAGTGGCCAAATTTGTGTGCACTCCAGTGGGTGTGGTCAAACTTGTGAGTGCAACAAAGTAAGTGTGTATGATGCAAATAATATCTAAATTTTATTTTTATATGGTGATGGAAATGATTTTATAAATTACAGAACCTTATTTGAAACATGCTACTTGAAAACACTTTTTTAAAATAGCATAACAATATTAGCACTGTTGAATTGTTTTGTATGCACTTTATTTGGGGGGGGGGTTCATGACCCGTGTGCACATGCACATGTGCACAGCTTAGAGGGAACATAGGAGCCAGGAGACACTGGTGCCCCATGCTGCAAGTCTTGAGATGGTGTTTTCCTCCAGCTCCAGGAATCCTGTTATCCAAGTGTATTATGGTAAGGCCCAACTGAGATCTGTGTTTGTAAAGCACCTGGCACAGTGGGTCCTGACCCATGCCTGGGGCACCTAGATGCTACTGGAATACCAGTACTAAATAATACAGCCTAGATGGACAAAGGACAGATTGCTATCCGCATTCTACACATGGGGAAATTGAGGCACATGACTGTAGACATTACATCTTTTCCCTGGGCACAACTCTGCACGAGAGCCGCAAGAGCTTCACAAATAAGCACGGTGAAAACATTTGCCTGTCAGCTGCAGCTTTAACCAAGTTGTTACTTTCAAAAATTGGGAAAAAATATTAAAGCTTCAAAGAAAACTCCAGAATGTCCAGAAAATGAGAAGATCATCCTGAACAGTTTTTCCTTAGCCTGAACCTTGCCTCAGAACTGCCTCCACAATTCCGCTTCTGAGAGCGCAATGCATCAAATCTTCAGGGCCTATCTCCGGGGGGGGACATAGACAGGCACAGCTCTTCCCAAAGAACTTGACACCATTTTGTAAAGAAGAAAGCAATAAACCAGCGCTTCCCTGCTAAGTCATCAATCCATCATTCCTGGCCTGGTTAAAGCACAGTAGTGGCTGGTTCAGAAGTGTGCTTTTACTTGCAGGAAATTCTCTGGTAGCAAATTTACAGCCACTAGGCATCAATAAGTCCAGCAGAAGAAATGTTCCCTACCAGTTCCTTTGTCTAGGGATAGTGTCAAAACGATTCTGTTTAAAGATTAGCTTCTGATCTAGACTTGAAAGTTACCTTCCTCTAGCACTGTTGGTCTGGGCTGGGGGTGGGGGATTTTTTTTTTTTTTATCAATATAACTGTATTGATACAACCTGTTAGAGTGTGTATGCAGGAAGAACAAGACAGCTTATTTCCTTGCCCATACAGGAATAGCTGGTGGAATTGGTTTAATTAGCAGAATAAATAGCTCAATTTTTAAACATAGACAAGCATGTTAAGACTGCAACACCCTGTTATTAATAAACCCAAACCCCTGTGTAGGTGTCACAAACAACTTGCTGACACGGAAGGTCAAACTGATTTAAAACAAAACAAAAATTTTTAACCAAGCAAATTTTGTGACTAAGAATGTTTGGGTTCCATTAAAATAGTTCCTAAACCTTTAATGTGTTTCTGCCCTTTTTTTTCTTGTTTGGGTTTTTGCCTGTGGGGGAGGAGGCAGTTGAAAACCAAAACTATTTTAGGTTGTTTGCCAATAAAATCGTAGAATCACAGACACTGCAAGGGACCATGAGAGGTCATCAAGTCCAGACCCCCCCCCCCCCTAAAATCCTCCAAATTTTTTATTATTTTGATAGACCAAAAGGCAACAGGTTTAAAGAGTTTTATGTTTTTCTTCAAAAAATAAAACAAAGCAAAAACATGTTGAGGGAAAAAGGACAAGTTCAGAAAAAATAAAACATTTCTTCTAAAAAAGCCATGTTGGGTTTAAAAAAAAACAAACCAAAACTGTGGAAATGAAGAAGACCGTGTGAAAAGATTCATGGACTGGAAGGCCACACGGCATCTCCATCTGACCTCCTGGATAACCCAGGTCATGGGACTTCTGTGAATGAATTTCTGCCTGACCAGGCATATCTTTCGCACAAAGAGGCCATGTGTGTTTTTTATTTTTCATTCAGTGGATTCAACCCTGGTCCTGACTCCACCTGAAGAAGTTGTCACCAACCCTAAACAAACTGAGTCCTGTGACACTTTTAAAGACTTAAAAATGTATTTATTGCATGAGCTTTCATGGGAGAAAATCCCACTTCATCAGATGCTTGAAGTGGGATTCTACCCATGAAAGCTCATGCAATAAATAAATCCTTTAGTCTTTAAAAGTGCCACAGGACTCCTTGTCTGTTTTGCGGGACTAGACTAACATGGCTGCTCCTCTGGAACTTGTCAACCCTAGTTGCTGGTTTGGGTTATGGGCACTGAAGGTCAGGCTGGCTGGCACACCAAGGAAGAGGGTGAGATGTGGACAGGCCACAAGGTCTCATGGGTTGTATGAGGGAGCTAGGACACAAGCCCTCTAGTGTCATGCCTGTGGGGCCACTGTCTGTCTGTCCTAGCAAACCAAGCAAGGAGTCCTGTGGCACTTGAAGACTAACAAATTTATTTGTCGCATGAGCTTTCGTGGGAGAAAATCCCACTTTGTCAGATGCTTTGAAGA
>ML681972.1:2194378-2302215 GCA_007922195.1 Podocnemis expansa
GCCGGGCGGGGACGGGTGAGCCGGGGGCGCTGCGGGCGGCAGGAGGGTCTCTGGGGGCGGCGGGGACCCCGGGAGGAGACGCTGTGCCCGGTGTTTGGGGGCTGCAGGCAGCAGCTTCCCCAGGACTTGAAATTAGAGGGGGAGAGGGGGTGTTGGGGTGCTCACTAAATTGGTATAACACTGGTACAACTAGGGGTGTGGGAAATTGAGGGGGGTGTGAGAGGGGTGCTAGGGAAATCCCTGGGGGCAGGGAGCCTGGGATGGGGTGTTTTCCTGGGCAGCGGGGCCTGATCATGAGGCAGGGCAGGAATGGGACCCCCCTCACTCCAGGGATGCAGGGATCCACCCCAAATAAGAGAGATGTGCTGGGTCCTCTCCTCTCCTCTGCCCCCAAAAGCTGGGCCCTGGGTGTAGGTGCTGGGGTGGACAGATGCCGATTAACAGTGCGGGGTGGGAGTTGCGGCAGCTACCACCAGCAGGATCCCTCTTGAAGCCCCTTCTGTTGGGCCTTGGTTTGGGGCAGGTGAGTGGGTCTGGGTTTCCCTTCAGTCCTTCCCTTGAGTGGCCCTGGGGAGGATGGGAGGCAAGCGCTGAGATGTGGCTGTGGGGCCCCTTCAACTCCTGGCCCCTTTGGAGCCCAACCACCAAGTGTAGACGACTGTACCCCCCATCCCCTCATTTCCCCTGCACCTTAGAGTGCTGTGGGGCTGGCTGCGTGGACACAAAGGAGATGTGGCCTCCCCCATCCCCAGCTCCAAAGCCAGCCCTTGTTTCTAGAGAGCCAAAGTCTGTCTTATTTCCCAGATTTCTGGGAGTGGGGGAGGTTGGAGTGTTTTCATCCAAACAACCAGCTGTTCTCAAGCCCCTTTTATTTAAAAGTAGTTTTTGATGATCCTCTGATTAAACACCCCCCATTTTCCTCAAAGACAGAGGGTTTCTCTCTCCAGGATCTGCCCCCACACTCCCACATCCCGTAGCTTAGTATCTCAGAGGGAAAGGGCCCAGTGTTCCTCTTGCAATCCGGCTATCAAGTCAAGCAAGATGATAACATGCTGGCTTAATACAGCTGCTCCAGTGGTTTCTGGTGAGATGATGAAAGCTACGGGACGCCCCAGACTGCACTGGTCCTCAAATTACCTCCCCATGGCTTTGCTCTTCCCAGTGCTCTGCAGCTCCGGTGCTCAGCTCAGGAGGAAAGGTACCCGCTGGCTGTTGCTTTTGGACCCCTTGTCTCCCTTTTTCTCCCTTCACCTCCTGGGTGAAACCTACCATCAAAATTCTTTTCATGGAAAATTAGGAATTTGACTCAGCAATTTCTTTTTTTCTTTGGCAAAGAAATCTGCTCCCCCTTGGAAAACTTGTATTTCTTTTTAAATTGAAGAACCAGGCACCTAAAATCAGAATATTTTCATTTGGCTGCACAGCTGGGTCCTGTCTTGGGAGTTGTAGTGGGATAGCCCCTGCTCCCATGCACCTCTATAAGCCAGGCTCCCTGGCTAGACTATACTTCCCAGGATGCTGCACGGCTGGCTGCTTTGGAGACTAGCGTTGGTGACTTTTGGGAGACTTCTTCTCTGGTGCATCACAGGAGTTGTAGTCCAGTCAGGAAGCACAGCCTGTCGAAGTGAAAAGGAGCATGGAGTCCCCTGAACTACAACTCCTACAAGGCACTGCAGCACCATTTGAAATATTTTAGCGCTTGAATTTTTTTTTTTTTTTTTTTTTAAATCAAATATTTTCTGGTGGGAATGCCCATTTCCTGGTAGTCTCTGCAACCAGCCCGATAGCTCCTGCCATGATACCCACAGCTGCAGCTCTAAGAAGGAAGAATGGGAGCTGTGCTGGCTGCTGGCTTGTCTACCACTGCCTTCCTCCCCACTGCAGATCTAGCTTATCTGATGGCTAAAATGCCAGTAGCTGGCCAAAGTTAGGGGTCCCGGTGGGTGGTGCTGGGGGTGGAGTTGGAGATAAGCAGCCTCCAAACCCAGCCAGTCCAGCTGTGGGTTTGAGGGCTGCAGGAACCTTGCTGTCAGGGAGTCATTACTTCCCCAACCCAACCCATACTGAGAAGCCCGCCAGGGCCTTCTCCCCACCTTGCTGGTCTTGAGGCCCAAACCAGGGACTGAAGCAGGGGAGGGGGAGGGGGAAACATTCCCAGAGCAGCCAGAGGCTGCAGGGAGGGGTATGTGGATCTTTGAATCTCTCTCTGTCCTGGGAGAAACTTGCAGTGAGAAAAGATTGGAGGGAAAAAAGGGGTTAGAAGAGGCTGGGAGCATGTTTGGATCCTGAGGGAAGAGAGCGAAAATCCATCTGCTGCCCTTTGCAAGATAAAAAGTAATCCCCACTCTAGCAAGGAGCTAGACCACCTCTTCTCCTGGCTCTAACCCACCAGACACCCCACCACTCCCTGCGGTGGGGTGAGAGCCCAGGAGTCCTAGCTCCCAACGTTCCCTTGCTCAACCACTACACCACATCATGCTTCGCTGCTTGCTTGCCCCACTGAGAAGCAACTGGGTTCATGGTCCCCATTTTGACTTTAATGCTCTTGTTTCTCCCATCCAGATTGCCAGCACCCAGACCTTCTTGATCACACTACCTACAGGTGCGTGTCCATGTCATGTCAGTTGTCTCTGCGTGGCAGTGTCTTCAAGGCTGGCTCCCGGGTGCACTATTACTGTGAAGCTGGCTACATCCAGGATGGCCAGCCTGCTGTCTCTGTCTGCAGGGGCGGCCAGTGGAAGGTGCTGACGCCAGCCATCTGCACGCCGCCGGCAGGTCAGTACGTGCCCAGCCCTGCTTGCCTTCTCCTGCTGCAATGGGCAAGAGATGTGGTACCTGCTGGGCACCTGCCACAGCATTCAGGGCTTGTTTACTCAGTCTGGTGGTGGCTGCTAGTGTAGCAGACATGGTGCCATGCTGATGTCTGCTCTCTGGGAGCTGGAGTATATGCAACTTACGGGCAGCGTCTGTACTATTATCATGTATTGCAGGTGTACCGAGGACCTGCCAGCCATCGCCCAGAGCCCACTGTGCTAGGCACTGTACATTTTTATTGCTCTTCAGTGTATTACACGTAGCACCTCGGAGCCTGAGTCATGACCCTTTTGCGGCAGGCGCTGTCCAGAGGGCTCAACAAAGCTGACAGCTGATATTATCCCCCTTTTACAGCTGGGGAACGGAGGCCTAGGTTTCTCCAGTGCCCAACTGCCATGAAAGATCTGGGCCTCAGTGCAACTAACCCAGGGGTCCTCTGTCCCAGGCCAGGCCTCCCCATTCATCCCCCAAGGGACTCCAGCAGCATTTTAAGTGCCAGCAGGTCCCTAAACTCAGGACAATGGGCCTGGGCCAGCCCGTCCCCTCCTAGGCTCCAGAGCTCATGAAGGCCACCCAGCTTTTTGTGCTGTAGTGCGAGACTGGGCTAAGTAGATGGATGCAGGCAGCTGCTTGCCCCACAGTTCACTCCCAGTTGCATTGCCTCTGCTTGGGAAGTATCGTCTGGCTGTGGGCGGGCATTCCCCTGAGGCCGGGCTGCATTTCCTGAGCCCTGCTCGGCAGTGGGCAATGGAGGGGAGTTGTCAATGGAAACTTCCTTGCAAGCCGCAGCCCATGTGATGCCTAGTGGGGGTGGGGAGCAGTATTCTCCCCAGGACTTGAAATTAAGAGGGGTATGGGGTGGGGTGTTGGAGTGCTCAGTAAATTGGTATAACACTGTGTTACTAGCTGACAGCTGGGGAGGGTGTTGGGAAATTCAGGGAGGGTGTGGGGGGGTCTTAGGGAAATCCCGGGTGGAGAGGAGAATGGTGTGGCATCGTCTCTGCCATTCAGGTTGTGTGTGTACCTGGTGTGCAGAGTGGGTCCCCGGTTTGACCCCAGGTCACACCCCATTTGAGCATGTGCTGTTTGCTCCCCCCCACCCTCCCTGGCACATCTCTCTGCCAGGTGGCACACTGCCACTCACAGGAATTAGGGTGCCTTCATTCCCCTATACCCAGCAATGCTTGGCATGAGACTTGGGACTAGTTTCTATTCTCCTGAGCAGCTGGGTGACTTTGGACAAGTCACTTGCCTTTGCTGTGCCTCAGTTTCCCCACACACCATTTGTCACTGTAGACTGAACTCTGTAAGGTGGGAGCAGTCTCTTGCTCCAAGTCTGGACAGCACCTGGCACAAGGGGGACCCCCCAGTCTTGGCTGGGGTCTTGGAGTTCCCAGCATGATGGGGGTCCCCCAATCTTGGTGTTGCCAGGAGCCAAGGGATCCCCACTGGCAGTCAGGACCTGGTGGGCGTTACCATGATACATCTGATAATGTCAGTTGGCTTCAGCCCAAGCAGGGGGAGAATTTACTGTAATTCAGGTTACTAGGGCACTGGGCTCTGGGCATAGCAGGTGTGCTCGGTCTATACAGGGCAGGGGTGGGGGAAACTTCAGTTGAATATTCTTGATCTGTGAGACCGGAGGTGTCTCGGGGTTGCTCAGCCAAAGAGGAAGGGGGCTGAACCCACACGCGTAATGGAGAGGTTGACATGCCCAGTTTCACAGCATAACGTTTGTGTACAGAGCTGTATGTATCTTCATGATCCCACTGGCCAGGTTTCCCTTTAGAGAGGCAACCACCTTTCTGGCACTTGAGCGCCATCTAGTGTCCAGAGGGTGCATGTTCCCCTCCCATCTGGGTTTCTGGTCCTCCCCTTGGGGGGTAGAAATAAAATTTGGTGTGACTGAGGGGGTCCCAGCACCTGAGATCCAGGGCTGTGAAATGGCCCAGCCGCAATGCATGACCTTCTCCCCCAACTCCCTTCTCTCCCCAGGGCCCCTGGTTCCTCGCTCCCATGCCATCATTTCCATTTCCTCCTTTCCTGTGGTGGCCGCGGTGGTGGTGACGGTGTCTGCCCTGCTGCTGGTGACCATGGTGTGTGTCCTGGTGAGGCCAAAGCCCTGCAGACACCAGTGCTGGAGGTGAGTTCTGCTTCCTCTCTGGTCATCGTGATGGAGCTGATGGGGCAGCCACAGATCTCTGCTCCCTTCTCACTGTTGGTTGATGCTCCTACGGGGTCCAGCCACCACCTGTCTCTTCCCACCCTGTGATCATGGGATGATGGGTCAGACTCTCTTGCTCAGCCTCCAGCCTCATCTGGTCTCTGCCCATTCAGCCAGGGCTAGGCGTGTTGTGCTGCACGGAGCAGGGCCAGGGGCTGCACAGAGGATGCTGGGAGAAACTGAGGCCCACTGAGAAGGGACATGACTTGCATAGGGTCAGCATAAGGAGCAGAAATAAAACCCAGGGGTGCTGTCTCCCAGAACCCCCTAACTCTCTAACCTCTAGCACCCATGGGCCTCCCAGAGCAGGGGACAGAACCCAGGAATCCTCATTCCTCCCCTTGTAGAGTTGGGGCCCCAGCAATGGGGCGATGGGCTGAGGCCACAGGGTGCAGCCATAAATATGAGGTCCCCCTGATGTTTCCTGGGCAGGTGGTACGAGCGTATGGAGGAATCTGAGGCAAGCACCATTGCTGGTGGCCTGGTCCCACTCCCGTCCTATGAGGAGGCCATCTCTGGCTCCCATGGGGGAACCAGGGCAACTGCCCCCCCTGCCTGGACATCCGTCATCCTTTCCGGTGGCCTGGCCCCTCCAACGGAAGCAGTCGAGCCCTGTGGCAATCCAGAGGTCGTCACTCCACCCCCTTCGTACCAGGAGAGCCAAGCAGCAGCTGTGGGCAACTCTGACCCAGCTTGGCCCGTGGCACCCCCTGCCCGGTTCCTGTTCCCCGAGGGCGGCATGGAGCAGCACAGGTAGCTAGGGGCACCTGGCAGGCCTCAACACTACAGCAGAGGCATGCGGTTTCGAACATGCCCCTGATCAATCAGCGCCTCTGATGCGACCAAAGTAGCTGCTGCAGCACCCCTTGGACTGGCGTGTGCAGCCCCTGCCTGGAGTGGGGCACGTGGGGCCGAGGGGACAGGTCATGCTCCTTGCCTGAGCCAGCTGCTGTGGCAGTGACTGTGTCTTCGTGGCGACCCTGTGGGGTGGACCTTCGCTTGGACCTCTCCACTCTGCTGCCCCATGGGGCCCCCTTGTCTCCTGCCTCCTCCTGCCACACTCCTCCCACCACAAAGTGGGGGGTGCCGATTCCCAGCAGAGCCACAAAGGGTTAATTCTAGGGCACTGCTGCCACATCCGTCCAGCAGTGAAGATCTGTCTGTCTGTCAGTCCCTGTGCATCTCCCTGACCTGAAGGAATGAGCCTTCCCCCCTCCCCATTGGGGCACGAGGGCTGGCTGGCAGGGGCAATTGCACCCACATCCTGAGGGAGGAGGGATTGGTTTAAAAAGCTGTGCTCCCCCCCCAGCCCCTGTCCAGCTGCTCTTGTCTCCTTACCCCCCTGGTGGCTGAGCTTCTCCGACTTGGGGAGCGGCCTAGCTGCAGGGGACTGAGCTGAGGGGGTGGGGAACCAGAAGAAGTGGCTGCAGATTCAAATCCCAACCCCCCCCCCCCCAGGGGATCATCTGCCTGCTCTTGGTCCACCCCACACAGCAAAGGCTGGGGTGGCATGTGGGTATTGCTCAGGGGTGAATCTTGGGCTGTTTCTGGTGGGGGGCCTTAGCCTCTCAAGCCCTCCTGACCTAGGGTTACCAGATGTCAGACAAAAGGAGCACATGTCCTCCTTTTTACCTTCACATCCTCTGTCCAGCAGGCATTTTAAAAATGCATGATTTTGTCTGGCTTTTTACTTACAGCTGTTAAGGTACGCTGGAATGCCCCAAAACACCCTATTTTTAGGGGGAAGTGTTCCAGGGCTCCCTAAAAACAAGAATATTACATTAATACTACATTTTCACCATGTGTCCTCCAGTGTCCTCCTTTTTCTACTTCCCTGTCCTCCTTTCCATGCTTTGGTATCTGGTGACCCTATTGCGACCTGCTTGCTGAGCTGGGCAAGGGTGTGGCGTTTGAGATGCCTAGCTCAGACATGTGACCAGGGACCCATCCCCTTCCTGCAGCCGGGGTGCAGAAACAGGGATGGTTTTGCACAAGGTGGGCCATTCTAGTTCTGTGTTGAAGGACTTGGGGTTGGTTTGGTTTCTTTGTTTTGATGTATTTATGGTGCAGGGGCACCCTCCCAAATCCTGGGGGCTGTGCATAACCCAAGCTGCTAATTAAAACAGACTCAACTCCCCCCACCTTTGTTTCCCATGTCTGGTTTGGGGGGGAAGAAGGGGTACTGAATGGGGGGACAAGCTCTCCTATCCTTCCTAACACCCTCCTTGCCTTGTCCCCTACACTCCCACCCCCTGGTGGGCTTGGTTGGGGTGTGGTCAGGTGCGTCAAATTCCTGGGAAACTAGGGGCTTGACTTATTCTCTTGCCTGGTTGTAGGCGCCAGAGACTCAGAAAGGTGTTGGGGGGGGGTCTCGTCCCGACCCCCCTCATGCCAGCTGTAGTCTGGGGAGAGCCGCACCCTTTAAATCCAAGATGGATATGGCCCCTTCCCTGGGGGTGGGGTTGAACCTCTGCTTTTGTGGGGGATGATTTCCCCTGCATGTCTACCTTCTGTTAACCCTTTGATTTCACTCCACTGTTTCCAGCTCTTCCCACTGACTGTGTGGGACACCCCCTTTGAAGGGCTGCTTGCCCCGCTGATTCCTGGCTGTGGGGCCCAGAAGCATTAAATACATCCTGGAGCGCTCAGTCAGATGGGGCCTGGCCCTCTCTTTTCCCTGCTGTGTGAGGGATGTGAGTCTCTCTGGGGCTGGGGGTGTCTGGGCCCTGGGGACCCGAGGTCGTGACCCACACACACAGGTGCTGTGGCCACCAGTCCTGGCCCTTGTGCTAGTGGCATTAAATCCATTTATGGGATGGCTTGAGCAGTGAGGCCAGTCCTCAGCGGGCTATGGTGTTGCTGTTAGCTGTGACGTTCCACCCAAGCCCTGGCTGCATCTTGGCAGGGGTAGGGGGTTGGAAACTGTGAGAAATAAGGCAGCTGTTGCCTCCAGTTGGCCATTTGTGAATGGCAGAAAGGGCCCACCTGGCTGCAGGAATCTGGGCCAGCCCGGCCTGTCCGGGCACCTGGCTTCCTTTGTCCTGATCAGGCCGGGCCAACAGGTTCTGATGTGTGAGCTGGTTTGTTTCAAACCACTTCCTGGGGGAGGGGGCAGGACCTGGCCCTAAGGGAGCTGATGTTGGCCCCATCCCATCAGAGCCCCCTGCTTTTTCTTTTCCTATCTCTGAACAAGAATGAGGTTTAGAGAAGGTGAGGGGGAAAGGGCATGTTCTGGGACTCGGGTTCCTTTCCCACCTCCGGGAAAGAGTGGGTGTTTTGGGGAAATATCAGCTGAGTTGGGGCTTGGGGGAACCCAGAACTGGGCTGGCAGGAGGCTGTGGATCAGGAGTGAGGGTCCCTGGCAGAGCTGGAGGGGCAGGGGGTTGCAGATGGGGAGTGAGGAGCCCCAGAGCTAGGGGGCCAGGCACACTCTCCTTGGGGCTGCACCTCGGATGTTTTGCACAAGAGGTGTACGTGACCCGCCTGCCCACAGCCCATGTCATCACCTCCCCACCGCTGCCTGGGCTGGATCACCCCCACCCCCCATCCAGGTTGCCCCACAAACCTTCCTTTTCCTCCTCCCCTTCCCCCCAGCCGTGGCCCGCCCTCAGTGGGGTGGGGCGGCCCAGGCAGGAATCCCAGTTTCCTCCTGCCAGAGCTGTCCAGTTACCCCTGGGGATGTCGTCGCAGCAGCTGCAGGCACAGGCCCTGCCACCCTCCCCTGGTGGGCAGCCGCTTGACTGGCAGCGGCAGTTCGAGGAGAGCTGGGAGTTGGGCAGGAGGGGTGTCCCCCTGCCCCGGGACCCAGACTGGCGAGCCCTGTGTGCACTCAAACCCTTCGAGAGGAACCTACTGCGGAGTCCCAACCCTGAAGGTAACATCCCCCTCCTGCAAACCAGCTAATGCCAGCTAGCCTCAGCCAGCTGGCCAAGTTATCCCCTGGATGCTCCAGCCCCTATCCAAGGGGGAGGGCCCACTTTCCTGTGGGGTCGGTCCCAGCCAGGAGGCAGACAGGCCAAGGAGGAACTCAGTGCGCCAGGCGCTGCACACTCAGAAGCTCCCTCCCAGGCCTGGAAAGCTTCCAGAGGAACTGGAAAGCGGGTGGGCAGTGCCATGTGTTGATAAGCCCCTGGGCCTGCACATCGAGTGGCAGCCCCATGCAGGCATCTCGGAGGTGGGGGAAATCCCCCTCCCGTTGCCCCGTCACTGCAGCTATTTTTCAAGGTTCTCAGCCCTCAACGGCAGCCCCACCCCTGCTCCTGGGGTCCAGCTGGGCCCTGAGCTAGAGCCAGGTGTCTGGGTGGGAACGTGCTGGGGGAGCTGACATCCTAGTGTCAAGGTTTAGTACACACCTCTCTCTCAGTAACTGGCCCCAAAGCCAGCACTTTCCCCAGCTCCAGTACAGCAGGGTGGCGTGGGAAGGGTTAATCAGTGCTACTAACCTTCCTGTGTCAACAGCTGCCAGTCACAGTCGCACCCTCCCCAGAGGTAGCTGCCTCTCAGCAATCAGGAGGGATCTCTGTAAACAACAACCATGCCCCTCCCTAGAGGTGGCTGCATCTGAGGCTAGGGAGAGATCTGTGTGTCAACAGCTGTTGTGCTCCTCCCCAGGGGTGGCTGCACTGCTGTGCAGTGTTTCTGTGCGGCTTGTCAACAGCTAATGCACCCCACCCCAAAGGCAGCTGCGTGTCTGTGCAGGGTGAGGGATCTCTGTATAAACAGCGCCCCACCCCAGAGGTGGCCGCATCTCAGCTGATGGGAATGTCCTGGTTGGGACATGCTGTGGGATCCCTCAAGGTGTTGTGAACATCTCTCCTCATTCACGTGGCCGGAAGGCAAGGCAGCCCCGTTTCCAGGGGTGTCTCCGCTGGCCAGATTCCACCGTGGGGAAGGAGGCACAGGAGCCTGTCTAAACTTGCCTGCTCAACTCCACAGGAGGCAGAGGGTTGAGATTAAGGCTTGCCCTAGGTGCTGGCAGGCCACCTGCTCCCTCAAAGAGGTGAATGAATGTTTCAACCCTTCCTCCACGCTTACAAATAGTTCCTCCTCCCCTTGATGCTTCCTGCACCACCTCCCTCCCTAGCTACTCTCCAGAGGGGAAACTGAGGCACTGAGCAGGGAAGTGGCTTGACCAAAGCCATGCAGGAAACCCAGGAGTCCTGGCTCCCAGCCTCTGTCCTTGCTCTAAACATGAGACCCCACTCCACTCCCAGAAACATGTAGAGAACCCAGGAGTCCTGGCTCTCAGGACACCCATCCATCAACTAGATGAGATCCTTCCCTCCCAGAGCTGGGATAGAACCCAGGGGTCCTGATTCCTAGTGCTAACCACTTAGCCACACTGTCTGCCTGTAAATCAGCCAAAAGCAGGGCAGACAGAGTGGGCTGGGGTGGAATGCGTTGTTGCTGGCCTGTAATCTTGGGAAACTGAGGTGCTGGTTTCAGGTGGAGTGGAGGGGGTCGTGACTTCACTGACCAACTGAGTTGTGTGTGTGTCACTCCCCCATCAGGTGTGAACATTTCGGAACCAGCTCCTCGCCTCCCCACTAACAGCCGCCGGGTGCCGCTGGAGTCCTTGGGTAAGTGCAGAGAAGGGGCACCTGGGGTGGGGAACGGCTGGCAAAGAACCAAGTAACCCCCACCATATCTGCCCTTCTGTGGGGCACGGTGCAGTGTGGGCAGCGGGCCTGGCTTGGTGTGTACACCAGCTTGGAGCTGCCAGGGAATAGCTTGGAGAGGGCCGCACGAGGCAGGGCTTCCTCAGCTTCATCCCTGCTTTGTGGCCTGCCCCATGGGGCCAGCCTGGGTGCCCTTTGATTTCCCTTCCAGCAGCTGTGTCTTAGCACTGGGCAAGGGATCCTGGCATAAGAAGCTGCTTTGTTCTACTCCGGAGCTGGCTGCACTGCAGTGCTGAGGGAGGGAGCCCTGTGTAAGCAGCCAGCCCACCCCAGAGCTAGCTGCACCTCTTGTCCTCTCTGGATCCCAACACAGACCCTATTGCTGTCAGGAAAGTTTTTTCTACTGCTTTTTACCTTCCTTGTAACCCTCCCAAGGTGATTTCAGTGGCTGGGTCATTAGCACCGAGGAGCTCCCCAAGCAGGGGGTTGGCAAGAAGCCAGGCTCTGTGGCATCATGCTTCAGGTAAGCAACTACCCTGGGCTTGGGAAAGGTGCTGGCTACTGGTGGTCTATGACCCTCCTAGCGCTCCCTGAGCCTGCAGGTAGAGTTGGGCATGGTCAGCGCACACCTACCTGGGTTGGACCTGAAGAGAGGTTGCTGGGCATTCACTGTTGGGCCAGGGAGATCACTGCTGCTTTCTGAGCAAGAAAAAAAACAACAAGGAGTTGTGTAGCACTTTAAGACTAACAGATTTATTTTTTGCATGAGCTTTCGTGGGAGAAGATCCCACTTCCTCAGATGCTTCGAAGCAAAAAATGCAAAAAATAAATCTTAGTCTTAAAGTGCTACACAACTCCTTGTTGTTTTTTTACTGGACTAGACTAACACGGCTATCCTTTTGAAATTTCTGAGTAAGACCAAGGTGTAGATTGCCCTCATATGGTGACACCAGGCAGCGCAGGCTCAACGTGCCGGGGCTCCAGGAAGAATTAGTATTATTTACTACCTGTCTTATGGTGGTGCCCCCCACAGCTCCAGGAGCTGGAAATTTTTATTGCTATGAGGTGTAGGACAGTAGCACCTCAATGCCCCCCTACACTCAAGGCCCAGGCTCCCACTGTGCGAGGCACTGCATATTTTTATTGTTAGCTGTATTATGCTAGTACCTAGGCACTTATCATGGCTAAGGCTCACGCTGCACCAGACATTGCACATTTATTTTGCTATTATGTGTATTATGGTGCCAGCTAAACACCCCCATCATGGTCCAGACTCCCACTGTGCCAGGCACTGTACCTGTTTATTGCTGTTAGGTGCATTATGGTAGTACGTAAGTGCCCCAGTCATGCCCCAGGCGTGCAGTGTGCTGTACGGACACAGGAACAGAATGACACCACTTATCCCAAAGTCTTGACTCATCTCCCCTCTGCCCAGCTCTGCTCTCCTGGCCTCTGCAGTTCCCCAGGGCCCCGCTCTTCCCTGACCCTCCCCCCTGTCTCCTCGCAGCTGGTGCATGAAGCAGCAGCGAGTCGACCTGCTGGCAGAGGGGCTATGGGAAGAGCTCCTGGATTCCTACCAGCCGAACATCACCATCATGGACTGGTACTGGCTCTCCTGTGAATGCATATGCTTGGGGGTGGTTCCAAATGGTGGCCCCACATCTGCCCTCCCCTGCTACCCAGGACCCTAGCCTTGACCCCAGGCTCCCCAGTTCCAGATACAACACCTGCCTTGGATCCCGTCAGGGTGCTGGCCCAGGCCATGGGGCGCCTAGATTTGGTGCCTTGGTTGGAGACGAGGGGGCGCATCCTCCTTTCCCACTCCTTCTCCAAGCTATGGGGCAGGAAGCACCACAGGGCAGTGGGTGGGTGCTCGGCTGTACATCAGGACTCCTGAGTGACCTGGGTTTCCCTTTTCTTTTGCCTCAGTTTCCCCATCTGTGATAGGTACTGAGCCTCCTGGTTCCCCATCCTCTCTGCTGTCACCACTGGCTGTCACCTCCCGGGGCGGGCGGTGGACCCAGGAGTCCTGATCCCCCCAACCCCCACTCTGGCTCAGGCTTCCCTTGTAAGATGGGGATAATAATGTGGACCCCTCTGGGAAGCTCTGTGGGAACTATGTGCAGGGTAAGAGCTGGCGGTTATTTATTATTTGATTTGTGGCTGAGCCATCTGCCAGGGATTTCTTGCACTTCCCTCAGACCGTTCACTGCTTGTCGCACTCACTTCCGGTGCAGGTACGAGGACAGCCGTCTGGCGGAGACTGTGTACCAGCTGCACGTCCAACTGCTGGCTGCTGACGGGCAGACGTCCCTGCAAGAATTCCGCCACAAGGGCCCCAAGGATGGGGATCCCCAGGAGAAGAGGAACTGGTGCCACGTAAGGGAGATGCAGCCCCTCCCAGGAAGGACAGGGGAAAGGGGAGAGATGGGGTCAAGCCTTACCTGCAGCATAAACAACTTGAGGGAAACTGAGGCACACAGCAACCTCATTCAAATATTAGACATTCCATGCTTTGTCCCAGGGGACTCGGGCCCCCTGGAGTTGAGAGCTCGGGGAGACAGGGACTTGCACTGAGCCTGGGGACAATGTTCCCTCTAAGGGCCCAACACAGCTGAGCAACATATGTTGCTCGCTGCGCCCCCTGCGGGCCCGATCCTGCATCCCCCCTCAAGCTCAGCTGCTTGCCTGGCCTCCGGGCAGTGGGGCGGAGCAGCCAGCCTGGACAACCCCCAGCTGGCCATGCCTCTCCGGGGGGGCATAGGGAGCCAATGCTGAGCTGCGACATGCAGGGTCGGGGCCCTGGAGCGGCTTACTTCCAAAGAGTTTGGGCCACTTTGTCCCCACCTTCCCCACATCTGAAAGGGCCTGATCCGTGGCCTGGGGGGGGGGGCGAAGCGGCCCAAACTGTTTGGGAGCGGGCCACTCCAGTGCCCCGACCCTGCACGCTGGAGCTCAGCGCCAGCCCCCCTCCCGGGAGGTGGAGCCAGCTGGGGGTAGGCTGGGCTGGCTGCTCTGCACCACTGCGGTGCGGCCGAGTGGGCAGGTGGGTGGACCAACCTCCGCCCCTGATGGCCCACAGTCTCCCCCCATTGCCCCTGCCCCCAGGAGCTGGAAGGGGGGGCTAGGGCCCCCTTACCTGGCCGCCGGGGCAACGCAGTCAGGCCCCCAGCCACTCCTCCAGCCGGTGGAGTGCTCGGTGAGAGCTTACTCTGAGTGGGAGTTTTAAAAACTCCCAGCTCAGAGTTGCTCTGCGGGAAGGGACTGTAGCTACTGGCCGTGCACGGCCGGCAGCGTTTCCTGCGCCAGGCAGCGTTGGGGGCTGCGCAGCCGCACGGCCACACAGCCAAGAGGGAACATTGCCTGGGGAAGACAGGGACCCAGCTGAGTCAGTATCTCTTTGGGCCTGTGGGCTCAGACCTCACTCATTTTCCTGTTTTCAAGGTTTCCCATGTTTTCCACGGCTATGGCCCAGGAGTACGCTATGTCGATTTCCAGCACAAGACCCTGGATGCCGAGACGCCTGTCGGGTTCCGCCGCACCCGAGCGACAGACAGCAGCGTCTCCGTGCAGCTGCGGGACTGATGGACGGGCTGGCAGCCAGGGGGCAGGAAAGGGCACAGCTCGGGGTCTGGTCCCCAGGGCTGATGATAGCCCCCAGACAAAGGCCAGTGCTGAATCCAGTGGGAGCAGAGCACTCCCTCTTTCTGCCCCACACTTTGGAGGCAATGCTGGACTTGTGTGGGGTCTGTTGCCACTTCAATGGCTTTGAACGGAAAGGATTAATTAAAAATATCAGACTGGAGTCGGGTAGTGGTTAGAGCATTGTTGTGGGGAGGGGAGCCAGAACTCAAGGATTCTCTTCCAAGTTGTGGGAGGGGAGTGGGGTGCAGTAGTTAGAGCATGTGGTAGGAGTCGGGAATCCTGTCCTGGGTTCTGCTCCCTATGCTGGGCAGGGAGTGGGATGTGGTGGTTTGAGTGTGGGGGTGGTGCAGGGAGTCAGGACTCCTAGGTTCTCTTCCCAGCTGTGGGAGGGAGTGGGGTGCAATAGTTAGGCCTCTTGGTTTGCACTTCCAGTTCTGATATTGACTCATCCTGTGTCACTGAGTCATGGTACTTCAGGTCTGCACTTCAATTTCCCCAGATACCCCATGGGGTGATACCTGCCGGAGTGCTGTGAGGCTGCATTCCTGAGGGGACCTGGCCCATCGCATTAAAGAATTTTTGGTACTTCCTATGAGCCTTTCCCCTTCATCTCAGCCCCCTGTCCCCCACTCTCTGTTGTACACCAAGGCAAGCATTTATTGAGTCAAAGGTGCCCTGTACAGACAGCCATTGCACACCATCCCAGAAGCAGCTGCAGCTCAACTCCAAGTGAGGGTTCCCCATATTAACTGCTACTGTGCCCCAACACTGAGGTGCCTACATCCCAGAGCGTGCTGAGAGGACTATAAATAGTCACTTCCCACAACCCAGCAACTGCATCTCAGGACTGGTTGCAAGAGCTCTGTATAAGGAGCTCCCCACCTCCCCCCGACCCCAGGGGCGGATGCATCTCAGCATCTAGTGAAGGATTCCCATATAAACAGCCCTGTCCAGGGCCTCTGTGGTTCAAACGCTCACCTAAGGCCTGGAAGACTCATGCTCAATTTCATGGTCAGGTTGAGTAGGCCTTGTCCCCACACTGTGTGGGGAGACACAACTTTGACCAGCTGACTTGTGCTGTATCACAGTGTCTGTCAACCTCTTTTAGCAGGTACCAGCTACCTTTCTAACCTGGGTCTGTGAGATATCAGGGTTCAGTGCTGGTTCACGGACCAGTCACGGAGAACCTTTTTGGCTGCTATAGTGTGATTCAGTTCCCAGAGCAAAATAGGTGACCCCAATAAAAGGGCATTTAGGCTGGTACCACTGTGATGACACTAGGGCTTTTGCCACTACAGAGATCTCCCTGGCAATTGCTCGCCTGACCAACATTGCCAAAACTCTGCACAGAGCTGACCTGAGTCCCTCCATGTCTCAGTTTCCCCAGCCATACAAGGGTGTCCTTAACACTGCCCTACCACAGGGGAAGATATATTTGCTGTCAGCTCGGAAGCTCTGGTACCAGCTGACACAGCTACACCTGGAGTGGGAAATGAGAGAGGCAGTGTTGGCTAGTGGCTAGAGCTGCTGTCTGTTCCTGGATCTGCTCCCGCTCTGTCTGAGTGACCTTGGACAAGTCATCTCCCTGGTCTGTGCCTCAGTTTCCCCATGTTAAAAAGGAGCAGGAGCCCACCCCTCCACTGTGAAGCATGCTGAGTGCTGAAAGAGTGAATGATCACTAATATTTTTCTCAGCATTGCAGTGATGTTTATTGCAGGGAAAGCCTGGATGAAGCCAGGATGCAGGGCAGGGTGTTTGCTGAGAAGTGGCTCTAGGGGGTACACCAAGCCAGGCCAATGTGCCTGAAGATGTATGGCTGCCTGGAAGCATTATGCAGAGCATTATATTGCTCTGCTTGCTAACTGGTTGATGAATCGGTGAACTAGGTCACTCAGGCTGGCTAAAAGTTGCAGCATTTGATCTATGGGTTAATAGCATCTTAACACAGCTGATGGGGATTTCGTACATGGACACCATGCAAGAGGCTGGGTGAAGGCCAGATTAACACAGTCCCAGTGAGAGTTTCAATTTAAAGGGGAATTTACCAGCTGCTCCCTGACACCAAGATGCTTTTCCATTGGCATTTTCTTGCTGGCAACTCACCCAGGGTTCAGACAAGACCATCATGCTGGCAAGAGCAGCAGCCACAGGACTAAAGCTGTCCCAGATGCCTCAGCCACAGGGGGAGCTTCCTGGAGATGTGGGTGAGAACCCATGGTGCTGTGAGCAGGCACTGAGCTCTCAGGCATTATGGGATAGGGCTTCCTGGAGGCGGCCAGCATGGTGGGGTGCAGGCACTGAATGTTGATGCACTTGGGGATTCGGGTCACCTGGTTGGTAGTTTGGCATCAGCGGCAGGCCAAAGGCTTGGCCCAGCCACAGGTTTGGTCTCAGTGCTGGCATAAAGGCTTGGCTTGGTCGGCGCTTTGGTAGCAGTGATGGGCTAAAGGCTTGGCCCAGCTGGACAGCCAGAGTTAGCAGTGGGATAAAGGCTTAGCATGGCTGGAGGTTTGCTGTGAGAAGTGGGATAGGTCCTGGTCCTGCTGTTTCTCTTGCAGCCTCTCCTCAGTTGCACTTGCAATAGTACCCAGAGATGGAGTTATCCCAGTCGCCAAAGAGCCCCTTCTTGATCTCCTTCAGCCGATACACCACTCCACTGGTGAACTTGCGCGTGTAGCCTTCTTTGCCCTTTTTGGACCAGACGTTGAGCTCACAGCGTGTCCCCACCACCAGAGAGGAGATCTTGTCATTCCAGTCAGATGGAACGTAGGGAACATCAGTGCCAGGCTGCACCTGCAGCACTTGGCCCCCGCAGCACTGGTCATAGTAGACACTGTCATCCATGTATAGTTGGGCACAAACCTTGCTCCCATTGATGTTCTTCAGATCTGCCGGGACTGGGCACTGGGCCCAGGCTGAGGCCAGGAGCAGAGGCAGGAGGAGCAGGGTCAGCATGGCCGTCATTGTCCTGGTGCCAGTGGGAGGACCCTCAGCGGGGAGCCTCATTTATAGCGCCTTCCTCAGGGGTGGAGCCCAAGGATGGTGGGGGCAGGTGTGATAAGGGTGGGAAAAGGGAAAGCTGGTGGCACTGCAGAATGTGGTGTGTCTTGCCAGGAAAGCTGCCCAGCTGAGACTTCACAAGGGCACCTGGAGAGGGAGGCTGCCCCCCCCCCTGCCAGGGTGGAGTTACTCTGCTGCTACTTCATGGGCTTGGAGCTGTTGGAAGGGGTAAGTCCCATATCCATTATACAGCTGAGGAAAATGAGGCCTGGGAGATCATCCAGGAATCCTAACACCCCAAAATGGGGTGTAACCTCTAGATATCCCTGCCTTTAGTAGAGCCCAGGTACTACTTGTGCTAACCATTAAATCCTTCTCTACTCCCCAAGTCAGGTTTAGAACCCAGGAATCCTAGCTCCCCATCTCTTCCTCCTCCACGCTTCCATCAGGATGGCTGGGGTCTACCCCTGCTTGTTCCACTTGAGTTGCCACCTGACCATGGACAAGTCATTTCACGCACTCTATGCCTCAGTTTCCCTGTTTGTCAGGCAAAGTCAGCGCCAAGCTCTTGGAGAGCCAGAGAGGAAATGAGCAGCATGATTCCCCTGGCACCAGCACAGGGCTGGTCTGGCTGCCACCTGCCTTCACTGCCACCCTAGGACTCCAGGGTCACATTGGAGAGCAGTTCCCCCACTCCCAGCTAGAATGACATGTAACAAGTCCCCCCCCCCCCCCCCCGCATTTCTCCAGCACTGGCAGGTGTGCGCTTTCCCCTAGCCAGCCATTCCCCCAGGTCATGGGCCAAACAACAAGGGAATTCGATTCTTCCATCCACCTCCCACTAAGCTTGTTCCCAAGGACATGGCCTTGTCCAGGCAGCTCCACAAACATGTGTGACAGGAGCTCGCTGCTCAGGGATGCCAGATCTTTTCCAGAACTGAGACAACACAGCTTGGAGCCCAGTCTCTACAGGCAGGTAGGCCCCTAAAAAGGGAGGGCAGTGCCTGGGGGGATTGAAGCCAAAGGGAATTAGGCATCTTGTGTGTGGGGGGACCTTTGGAGATGTCCATCATGGACCTGGCTGCTTTTCATTCCTAAATCCCTTTGTTAAACCAGCTGATTGCTCTTGGCTAGCAACCAGCTATTGCCTTGGGAATAGCAGGGAAGATAGGCCTGCCTGAAGCTGTCCTGCATGCAAGGATGGTGGGCTTGGGAGCCAGAATGCTGACCTCGGGTGCTGGGTCTGGTCCCCTTTTTTCCAGTAATGACTCTGAGCAAGCAAGCCAACAATAAGGGTGAGGTACAAAGGGCTTCTAAATTAAAGCAGGGGGTCATGACTGCCTTTGAAAATCTTCCACCTAAATTAAAATCTCTGTGGGGACCCTCCTCGTGCATACATTCAGGAGGACGGCCCTGCCTTTGTCTATTGAGGCCTGCGGGGTGAGTCCTGCAAGCATGGTCTCTGGAGCAGGGTTGGGGACTAGTTATTTTACTGTCGCAGTTAGTTTTTGGTGGGATGAGCCTCCCAGGGGCAGGGCTTAGCCTCTCACCTCCACCTGGGAGTAATTAGTGACTTCCCACGTGTGGGGTTTGAGGCTGGGGCATCTTGGCTAAGGCTAAGGGGCCAGCAAGCAACTTGGGTGAGGGGGAGACAAGCCCCCCCCCCTTATGGTGGGCTGTTCTGACCAGGAGAAATGAACCCATCCCTGGAGAAAATTCAGCTGCTGCCTTTAAGGGCAGGGGGCAACCCTGCTGGCCAGTTTCTGGGCTCCCCACACAGGCTATGCAATTCAAGTCTTTGTCAAGAGGCTGAGGCTATAAACTAGGGGAGTTTCTGGCACTGTGAGGGTAGGAGATATGGCTGTCTGGGGTGATCATAATGGCATCTTTTTTAAAACCACGATGGCCATGATGTGGGGGAAATCTTGGCCTGAGCCTGGCATGAGACTAGGGAGACGTGTGACCCCCCACATTGGTTTTAACACTGGGGACCTGCTGCCAGCCAAAAGGATGGGGGGGTGCCTTCATTGGCCCTGTCAGTGGGGATTCTTGGCTTTGATCCATGATGGCCTAGTGTCAGAATCCAGGCTGGGCACCAGGACATCTTGGTTCTCTTCTTGGCCCTGACTTGGGGTACAACATCACGCAGGTCAAGGAGCAGAGAGTCCTGACATGATCGCCCACAAGAAGAATGCAAGATTTAACCATCAGCCCCAGTGTGCCAGGTTAGTGCTATTTCTGCAAATGGACCCCTGGAGTCTGGGGTCCAGCGTCTGCCCCACAGGACCAGTCCCTGGGTTAGGTTAAGGACACATGTCTGCTACATTAGCCAAAAACAGAGGAGTCAAGTGTGTGATTCACTTCTATGAAAGCTCATGCAATAAATAAATGTTACTCTTTAAGTACCACAGGACTCCTTGTTTGTTATGTTGGACTAGACTAACATAGCTGCCCCTTTGGAACTTGTTTACATTAGCCAAGGGTCCCTGGGAGCCATGTGACACTTATTCCGTACCCTATCTCTTTGCAGCAATTGTGCTGGGCAAAGAAACCAGACCATTAGCAGCTGCACTGTGATTCTGCCTTTTGCACCTCATTTCATCAGCATCTTTTCTTCTTCCATCTCTTCAGTTCTTTTTATGCCTTGCTGTGTGCTGTCAATAGGCAGGTTGTCCCCTTAAGGTGCCAGCAGCTAGAAATCCCCTGATTGAGTTCACAAGTAAAAGAGGCAAGATTTTTCTGGCTTCCTCCAGGCTCAACATTATCAGCATTGCCTAGCTATAGATTCCAGTATCACAGCTGGTTGGAAAACTTTTTCCATGTATAACCTCCCCTGGGGTTTTAAGTAGCGTGGTTCCTTTAAATCTTTGCCCTGTGGGAGCGGGTTTGTGGAGGGGGACGGGGGCTGCAGCCAGAGGCCCTGGGGAGGAAGCAGGGAGAAAGGCCCTGCCAAAAACCAGGGAAGACAGAGCGGCTGACCTAGGATGCCAGACCAGCACCCACAGAAGGACACTGTGCTGTGGACAGTTGCCCAAGGACACAGCAGGATCCAGTGACTGGCCATGTGGGGCCGTGAGTACAGCACCTGGAACTCAGGGGGGAGGTTGTAGTTAGTTAAGTGGGGAGGGTGTCACTCTGGGTTTGCAGAGGGCAGCAGAAGAGGCATCAGAGGGTTTTCTTTTTCTGGGAAAGTGCTGGCACCGAAGATTAGGAGTTGCTGGACTGAACTCTGGACTGGAACTGTGCTGGGACTCCTGAACTCCTGGGGCAGAACGAGGTCACATCTGCTTCCAGCCTGCTGCATTGTTGGGCCTTACAGGGCCCTGTGTTAGCTGTTACTCAGTGTTACTGCTGCCCCACCTCCCCTGTTGGTTTTCCCTTTGCACCTCTGTAAATAAACCTTCCCCATTCCCATAATCCCTGCGCTATCCCAGTGTGTGTGTGGTCACTCTGGGGGTTTGAAACAGGTGCCCCTGGGGCAAAGGGGCTCTCCTTGCTGTGTTCCTGCGCACACCCTTCTCTGGTCAGAGCTGCCAGCAAGGCAGACTTTATCTGGCCACGTGGGTGTTACACTTGGTGGCCCATATGGGGAACTCTTGCAGTACACAAACCTCTATGTCACACATCCTGGGTGCTCCTTCAAAGTGAAGAGACACCACCTGCTGAAAGAAAAAGAAAAGGGGAATGGAGAGAGAATTACTAGAAGACCTTTCCTGAGGGGCACAGATCTCAGTAGCCCAGGCTGTGCTGGTGGCCGGGTTCCCAGAAGAGATGGAACCCAATGAAATTGAGGAGAGCCTAGATGCAGTAGGAATACTGGGGAGAGTGAAGGTCCACACTCGTATTTACAGTCATGAATTGAAGAGCATGATAGCACTATGTACTCATTCCATAGAAACAGATCCTGATAAAGTACTCAAAGAAGTGCAAGTGGTAGGTATCCCCTGGACAATTCTGGGGCCAAGACAGTCCTCTGCTAGTGCACCTTTGTTACTGGAGGTGGACTCATTAGCTCAGAAGCTGAAGAGTCTGATGGCAAATGAGAAGCGGACATGAGAGAAATTAATATTGGCATTAGGAGGGACCCCAACACCTGCAGCACCCAACCCAGTGGAGTGGGCAAAAGTGTTGGGAAATGCCTTCAGACATGTGTTGAAGCCAGTACCTGAAAATGCACCATACAAGCGGTTACCTTGTTTCTCTGGAGTCACACTTGTACCCTCAGGGGAAGATGATTATGAAACCTGTAGGAAATCTTCATTGCCCCTTGTCCAAGAGTGGCAATGCTCTGATGCTGAAAAGCGGAAACGGGAGCTTGAGAGTCTGAGGGGATCTGCTATGCAGATTGTCCAAACCCTGAAAGATTCCCAACCAGCTGCTACAGTGCACGACTATTTAGCTGCTCTTGAGAGTGTCTACGGCACGACGGATAGCAGTGAAGACCTGTATTATCGGTTTCGTCACACCTATCAAGGGTCTCATGAGAGGTTGTCAGATTTCATCAGGAGGCTGGAGGACTTACTGCAGCAGGTAGTGCAGAAGGGAGGAATTCCCACTAAGCGCATTGATTCTGCTAGGTTAAATCAGATCCTTCGGGGAACCCGACAAGATGGGTTGATGCTGTGGCGACTGCAGCTGAGGGAGCGGATCCAAAACCCACCTCCATTCCACAATGTCATTTGAGAGATATGTGAAGAAGAGGAGTGATTTATGCAGGCAGATACAGTGGCACCACCAAAGAAGGCAGGGAGTTACATCACCACAGTGCATGGAGTAACAGAGGAGGTCCCATCAGTAGCAGCAGCCCTGAGAGATTGGACCCAAGAAGTAGCCATGCTGAAGGCTTATGCTGTGCCATCTGGAAAAAGGAAAAATAACCAGAGGGGTGATAGCCCAAAAAAGGGGTTCTGTTATAACTGGGAGAGATGGACACTATGCATTGGAGTGCCAGAACAAGACAGACCATGCAAGGGTATCTCGGAGACTGCAGGAAACCCATAGGGAGCTTCAGGGAAACGCCAACGGGGCTTGAAGAAGCAATCCAAGACCCTGAAGTTCCAAGGCTCCCCCAAAAAAGAACACAGCTCAGGGTTACCCTGATGGGCTAATAGGGCCCCAAGCTGTTGTAGCCATCCATATAGAGGGATGTTTGTGTGAGATATTGCTAGATAGTGGATCACGGGTCACCATACTTTATGAATCTTACTATCGAGAACACCTGCAGCATTTGCCCCGGCATTCCCTGGCCGGGTTAACAGTCTGGGGAATTGGTGGTGACTCATGCCCTTATCTGGGGTATATCCTGTTAAAGGTCCAATTTCCAAAGGATGTTGCCAGGACAATCCAGGAAATAGAAACATTGGCATTGATCTGCCCAGAGCCAAAGGGAAGAGAATATGCACCTTTAATCCTAGGGACAAATGCAAACCTGTTTCAAAGATTAGCACAGAAGTGTTGAGAGATGGCGGGGAATAACTATCTGTAGGAGCTACCAATGCATGCTTTATGTAAAGCTGCATACCAGCGAGTGGGATGCCCTACGTCCCAAGAGGAGACCATGGCTAAGCCTTTTGGGAAAGATAGTTTCCAGTTTGGGGATTCCCCCATTCCTGCCGAGTGGAAGGATCGGCTGTGTGAGGAGTTAGTCAAAAGAAAGGCTGTTTTCTCTATGCATGAGTGGGATGTTGGGTGTGCTCATGGTGTGGAACACCATATCCGAATGCAGGATGGTCGGCCTTTTCGAGAGAGATCAAGACGATTAGCCCCTGCAGATACTGAAGATGTGAGGCAGCACCTACAAGAACTGGCCCAAGCAGGTATTATTGAGGAATCCAGGAGCCCTTAACGCATCACCAATTGTTGTACAAAAGAAAAATGGCAAGGTGCGGATGTGTGTTGATTATCGCACTCTGAACCGGCAAACGATTCCTGACAAATAGACAATGCCCCTGGTGGATGGTGCTTTGGATAGCCTGAATGGCAGTCACTGGTTCTCTGTACTTGATCTCCATAGTGGATACTATCAAGTACCCATGGCACCAGAGGACTGAGAGATGACAGCATTCATCTGCCCCTTGGGATTTTACCAATTTAATCGTATGCCACAAGGAGTATCTGGGACTCCTGCCACATTTCAGCAACTCATGGAACAGGTTGTAGGGGATAGGCACCTGTTAGAGTGCCTGGTGTATCTGGATGACATTGTGGTCTTCAGGCGCACTTTAGAAGAACATGAAACTCGGCTGTGCAAGGTCCTGGATTGGTCGGAAGAGACTGGTCTCAAGTTATCCATAGACAAGTGCATCTTCTGCCAGACATCTGTACGATATGTAGGACACATTGTATCTGCAGATGGTATAGCGACAGACCCAGAGAAGGTAAAAACAGTTACCACCTGGCCAAGGCCTACAACTCTCAAGGAATTACAATCATTTCTGGGATTCTGTGGCTATTATCGCAGGTTCATAAAAAATTATTCCCATATTGTGCATGCCCTCACAGAACTCACAAAGGGATACCCTCCCACAAATAAGAAACAGGGCAGACCACCCCGGCATTGATATTTCAATGCGAACACACCGTTTGGAAAGCAGTGGACTTCTGAATGTGAAGAAGCTTTCCATAACATCATTCAACAGCTTACTCAAGCACCTGTTTTGGTGTATGCTGATCCCACTCAGCCATATGAGCTCCACATTGATGCAAGCTACACTGGTTTAGGAACTGTCCTTTATCAAGCGCGTGAAGGCAAACTTCGACCAGTAGCTTTTGCAAGTCGAGACCTCACATCATCAGAGAAAAACTAACCTGCTTATCAAGTGGAGTTCCTGGCATTAAAATGGGCTGTGACAGAAAGGTTTCGTGATTACCTGTATGGAGCAAAGTTTATTGTAAAGACTGATAATAACCCTCTGACATATATCAAGACAATAGCAAAATTATCTGTAGCAGGACATCGGTGGTTAGTGGCACTCTCTGCTTATGATTTCACCCTTCAGTATCAGCCTGGTCGAACAAACATTGATGCAGATGCCTTGTCTCGTCAGCCTCACATTAAAGACTTGTCACCCAATAATTGGATGAATGTGGGTACCCCTGAATTGAGAGCTTTATGCCAACGAGTATCTGTTGTGGAGGAACACTCCACGGCCAATGGGGAATGAGCAATTGACTGGGTGCCCCCACAAGCCATACCCATAGCCTACTCAAGTTTTAGTAGAGTACAGGATCCTCAACTGCCCAGACTAAAGAATCAGGAGGTGGAACATGCCCAGTGAGCTGATCCATGAATGAAGGATGTCCTTTACGGTTTGGAAAGGGGAAAGGATCCCAAGAGTATTCGACCAAGTCATCCAGAGGAGGTCCTCTTGCTGAAGGAATAGGATCGCTTATTGGTTCGAGGTGGGTGACATTATCGAGGGAAGAAGCATTCCCTGAGACCTCACCCAAACCAGTTGGTATTACCACAAAAGTATCGGCAAGGTGTATTGGAGGCCTGCCATGATTGAATGGGTCACCTGGGAGTAGAACGATTAGAGGCCTTAGTTAAGGCAAGATTCTATTGGCCCTGGATGGGACACGACATTGCCCACCATGTACACACTTGTACCCGATGCATCCGACGAAAGACTTTGCCTAAGCAGAGAGTCCCTCTTGTCAGTATCACAAGTTCAGCACCCATGGAGCTTGTCTGTCTGGACTTTCTGTCATTAGAGCCTGATTGCCGGGGTACGACAAATATCCTGGTGATAACCGACCATTTTACTCGTTATGCTCAGGCTTATCCCACAAAAAAATCAAAAAAGCTTCCACAGTTGCCAAGATCCTGTGGGACAAGTTCTTCGTTCACTATGGGTTGCCTGCGAGACTACACTCAGACCAGGGACGGGATTTCAAGAGTCAATTAATAAAAGAACTTTGCAAAATCATGGGGATCAAAAAATCACAAACCACTCCTTATCATCCACAAGGGGATCCACTGCCCGAATGATTCAGCCGCACGCTGCTCAACATGCTGGGAACCCTAGAGCCTCACCAGAAAATATCCTGGAGCCAGCACGTGGAGCACTTGGTACGTGCCTATAACTGCACTTGGCATGAGGCAACAGGCTACACACCATACATGTTGATGTTTGGTCGAGAGGCACGGCTGCCAGTTGACCTCTGTTTTGGAGTGTCTTCTGATGGGGCACTCCCTGAAACATATTTGGAGTACCTGGCTTGCCTAAAAAACCAATTGAAGGAGGCATAGCGGATAACAACACAAGCTTCTGGCCAACAGAATCAAAGGAACAAATTGCGATATGATCAGCGAGTGAGGCAACAGGAACTTCAGATTGGTGATCAGGTGCTGGCCTGAAATCTGGGATTACAGGGAAAGCACAAAATTGCTGATCATTGGGAGTCACACCCGTATGTCATTGAGGAGAAACTGGGAGATCTACCAGTGTATCGGATACGCCTGGAGGGCAGTCGTGGCCCCACTAAAACTCTACACTGGAATCACCTGTTACCTGTCGGACAGGTGTTGTTTCCCAATGAGGATGATCCCACAGTCTCTAAGACCCCTGGTCCTGCCAGTCAGATACGATCCCAGTCTCAGAGATATAATAGGACTTTGCAAACACCCGGCTCCTCAAAGAGTGAGGAAGAGCCAATGTCCTTTTGGAGAAGTTTCAACCACACCAGATCTTTCCAACATTGCACAAAGAGATGGGGAAGAGGAAGAACACACAGTAGGTGTTCCAGAGGGGTCAGTGGCCAAATCTGTGGAGTTCCACCAAGGGCCTGATGAGGAAGAGAAGCCTGTACCACCTACAGCCACTTTAAATCCAGATGCCCCTGCTTTTACGCCTCAAGGATCTGTCACCATGGCCCCATGTTCAGTAGTGCCACAGCAGTCGATGCCTGACAGCTAACTTAGACGTTCCTCCAGGGAAGGGAAGCCCAGGTGTGTGCTGACATATGATCGGTTGGAAGAACCCAGTGAAGTAAAAATCTCTGGAGTACACTGGGGTGTGAGTTGCCTCATAGGAAACCTGTTCCACCCCTCAGTGCCCCGTGAGTTGGATGATTACGATACTCCTGACCAAGGGGGGCCCTGGGTCTCCTGCTGGAAATCCATGGACTAAAACTGCCCACCTTGTTGGGGACACCAAGGATCCTTTTCTTTTGGAGGGGGGGGGAGAGTGTAACCCTCCCTGGGGTTTTAAGAAGTGTGGTTCCTTTAAATCTTTGCCCTGTGGGAGAGGGTTTGTGGAGCTGAGGAAGGGGGCTGGGGCTGGGGCTGCAGCCAGAGGGCCTGGGAAGGAAGCAGGGAGAGAGGCCCTGCCTGAAGCCAGGGAAAACAGAGCAGCTGACCTGGGATGCCAGGCCAGCACCTACAGAAGGACACTGTGCTGGAGAGAGTTGCCCAAGGACAGAGCAGCAGCCAGTGACTGGCCATCTGGAGCTGTGGGGCTCTGAGTACAGCACCTGGAACTCAGGGGGAAGGTTGTAGTTAGTTAAGTGGGGAGGGTGTCGCTCTGGGTTCGCAGAGAGCGGCAGAAGAGGCATCAGAGGGTTTTCTTTTGCTGCGAAAGTGCTGCCGTCAAAGACTAGGAGTTGCTGGACTGAACTCTGGACTGGAACTGTGCTGGGACTCCTGAACTCATGGGGCAGAACGAGGTCACGTCTGCCTCCAGCCTGCTGCATTGTTGGGCCTTACAAGGCCCTGTGTTAGCTGTTATTCTGTGTTACTGCTGCCCCATCTCCCCTGTGGTTTCCCCTTTGCACCTCTGTAAATAAACCTTCCCCATTCCCATAATCCCTGCGCTATCCCAGTGTGTGTGTGGTCACTCTGGGGGTTTGGAACAGGTGCCCCTGGAGCAAAGGGGCTCTCCTTGCTGTGTTCCCGTGCACACCCTTTCTCTGTTCAGAGCTGCCTGCAAGGCAGACTCTATCTGGCCACATGGGTGTTACACATGGAAAAACATGCTTTTGTTGTAATCGAGCCCTTTTGAGGTCAACATGCTTATTTCAACAGGACTTTCACAGGGAAACGTTGAAATTGACTGGTGGTGACTTTCTGAAGGAGTGCGGCTTTGACTTTCTTGGTTTGATGCCATTTGGTTTTGACTTTGATATTACGTGGCACCTGGATTTTAACATCACCCTTCGCACAAAAGGAATGAAAAGGTTTGTATCTTTCTGATGTGATTTGACAACATCCCAACAATTCAGCAGTCCTGAATCAAAACTTTTAGGCACATTTGTTTTTCTGAGAAATATTGGTTTTTCATTTTTATTTGGAATTTAATTCCACAGCACCCTCCCCCCCCCCATGGTGTCAGCTCTCTCCATTATTCACAACTGACAGTGTTATAGTTCCAAAATCAGGAGTCAGGCCTCCCCCCTGCCATGGTGGAGCAAAGTTAACTGGGTTCTTTTTCTTCATATGCTGGTTTCTGAGCCCTTCAGACTCACCTTTTCTAGCTACTCTCTGCAAACGCTATGACTTAAAAACATATTTCTTTTTTAGAGCAAAATCTGAGTGAAGCTGAGATTCCAGGAGCTGGGACTTTAAGGAGACCCCAAACTTCATGAGACTTGGAAATGCTACATAATATGCTTGTCTGATGAGGTGGTTTGCGTAGAAGGCTGGTGCTAGGACATGGCTAATAGAGGGGTTATTGTTCTGGATACCTGGCACTCTGAGCTCTCCTTACAAATTTGGGCAAATCACTTTCCCTCTCCAGGTTTCAGTTCCCCATCATCCCCATAATTTCCCATTATAGGGGATGAGGACAATCCAGCTTTGTCCACTGGGAACACTTTGAGGCAAAGATTTTCTCTCGTCTGGTGTCTGTGTGGTGCCTGGGGCTCCAAGACTCCTTGATCTTTTTTGGAGCCTACAGATGTTACCATAATGTATGTAAATTTTTGTTTGTTTCTATACATTGTTGCTGTTGTCTTCAACCCTGCTATGTCCCATGAGGCTCTTCCCTGGGGCTGTCATTGGATCTGGATGTGGAGGATGAAAAGGGAAATGAAATGGGGTGGGAACTGGGAGGAAGTCCCAGATTGAGGAGGGAGGACCGAGGTGTGATGTTAAGTCTAGATGACACAAGTGTTCCTGTCCACTGCTTCTGTGGCAGGCACCCACCAGCCTTGGGTAAATGAGCTAACTCATTAGGGGACTGGTTAAGCTCAGGGGTGGTGGGTTTGCCCCCCAAGTTGGGCCTTAGCACTGCTCAGGCATTAGGGCTTTGTACTGTTGGCTTCGGAGGTGGTGGGTTTGGACCCTGTTACTGCTATGCCTCATCCTAGCATGTCAAAGATCCACTGTGGCGTTCAGCTGCTTTTGGGAAGTCGTAAGAAAGACAGATGCAAATGAACATGGACAGCAACTGCCACCCCCACCCCAGCCCGAGCCCTGGGGTGACACAAATGGCAAGAAATGCATGGGCTTTGTTTTTAACTTTCACTGGCCTTTTTATTAAGTGCACCATAAGGCAGGATGTGGCAAGACAGAGGAACCAATCAAAATATCTCACAATCACTGCTCAGAACGTCACAGTGCCAAGAGCTCTGATTCCCTCCCCACTTCCTAGTCTGAAAACAGGTTCTGACCACATAATAAATAAGTATAATTGCATAATAAATAATTATGAAAACAACTCTGTTAACAATATAGGGTACATGACATGCACCTAAGCAGTTCTCAAGACCATCCCACCACCCCAGCAAAGGGCAGCATTGCACATACACACAAGTCAGTTCATTGCAACATTTTGAATGGAAGGTCTCAACAGACAACTTAAGTCTGAGGAGATCAACCATGAAGAAATAAATATATAATCAAACTCCAGTTTAAATAATTACCCTGATAAATCCAGAGACTGATAATAAATTACATAAATAAGACATACATTCTATAACACTGCTGCAGTGAGGGATACCAGCTTGTACCTAAAACCCTGAATGCAGAATTTTGTCTGCTGAGGTGAAAGTTGCCCCCTGTGTAACCATCAGCTCCACCTACACAGGGTTGAATTTTCTCATTAGTGAGCAGAAACCAGCTGTGTTTGCAAACACCCCATTTGAATCAAACTGCTGAGAAATATTAAAAACATCAAACAAGAAGTCTTGTAGCACCTTTAAAGACCAACAAATTTATTTATCACATGATGTTAGTCTCTAAAAGTGCCACAGGACTCCTTGTTTGTTCACTGAATTAAATTGACACGGCTACCCCTTTGGAATTAGAAATACCAGACTCCTTAGTTTTGAAAAATTCAACATTTTGAGCATTCTAAAAAGCCCCTCTCCACCCAGTTCGTGGTGAGATGAAAATTCATGACATTGGATGGGTGTTGACCAGCTCTGACCACTAGTCCCTTTTGAAAATGTTAGGCCTTAGTTTCTTCAAGGAGATGACATTAGGAGCTGGGGAACAGCTACTAAACCTTTGAGCAGCTGTCATGGTACATGGAGGCAAACTAATGGGTTGATGTTGACCTGAGAAGGTGAGCCAGGCAAAAGTGACTGACATATCTTATGACTTACCAGCCAGTCACAAACCAGGATCCTTAGAGCCCTGCATGGATACAAATAGGCAGTTCCGCATCCAACCTGCATCTGCAAGAAATGGTCTGTTGATATCTGCATGGCATCCAAGGATGTGGATATCGTGTGGATAGATCCAGATTTGCAGGGCTTTCAGGATCTCCTCCTGGCATGTAACAATATGGAATTTAAGACTACATATTATATGGTCCCTGCTGTTCTCCCTCTCCCCATCCCTGCTGTATCAGTTTTGTAGTTGTCTGGTCTAAAGTGCCCCCCTGTTGGCAGCAGACCAGTTTGACACAACAGAGTTTAGTGGAGGAACATCATGTTAGTCTTTAAGTGTCACAGAGACTGCTTGCTTGTTTTTCTCGGAGGCAAGGTTCACATCGTTCAGTAGGTGGAGGAGGTTGAAGATCACAGCACCTTCCAGGCACTTGGCAGATGCCTGGGAACAGAGAAATTGAAACTGTGCATTACAGCTTGGCACAAGTGAAGATCTGTAGCATGGCGAAGAGCACTTGGGGCTGGGGGAAGGCAACAGGAAATAATTAGCTCTCAAAGCCCAGTCCACTTAGGCAAAAGGAAGATCACCACTAGCTGTCAGCACTAGAAGGGACAGGACACAGGGTTGTGGTGCTCTGGCCCCAGCCAGCAGAGGACAGCAGTGTGTGATGTTACAGGTGGCCCTGCACATGTGCAAATGTGCATGGAGTTCACCACAGTCCCAAAGGTGTCTTTCCTTCTCTGCTGGTTAAGAGGCCATTGCCCATATCTTCTTAACTTGCCTCAATACCCCAGGGGCCACTGACTGTCCCAGTGATTTATTCAGAACTGATGAGCCCCAGTCATGGAGAAGGCCTTTAGATGCTGTGGATTTTTATTGCTGTTAAGTGTATTATGGTAGCACCTATGCACCCCAGCTGTGGACCAGGCTCCCGTGGTGCCAAGTGCTGTACATTTTTCTGCTATTAGGTGTATGATGGTATAACGCATATGTCCCAGGCATGGAGCAGGACCCTTCTGTGCCAGTTGCTGTACAAACCCAGAGCCACATGACAAGCTGTGCATCAAAGGGCAGGGGCACTATCCTGCCTCCTCACCTGGTTTTTCCTTGTGTGGAATTTCTGGAGCAATTTGGTAATTCTGGGCAGTGGTGTGACAGCCTCATGATTCAGGGCCTTCAGCTGGATCTGAAAGACAGCACCGGGTGTGTTACAAACAGCCTCTTTTGTGGCAGGCTGCAGCTGGGCAGCAGCTGATCTGTGTCGGTTGCTCACTCAATGGTCCCAACTGCAGCCAGGCTTGTGTACCTCTCCTTTTTTATGGGGCACCCATGGAGGTGGCTGGGCTTTTGCGCCTCCAGAAAAGCCAAACAACATGCTTTCAAATCCCTCCTCTTTGACTCTGCTGTGGCTTGCAATATGGAGGACTGTGGGCAGCTAGCTGATGGACTAACTTCTGCAGCTCAAGCTGGGCTGGGGTGGCCAAAGCAGCTCAGAGGCTATTCCACAGCCACCAAAGAGCTGGTTTAGGATATGCTTTAGTTATGCCCATGTGGTATAAACCTGCCACTTGTGTGAGAGTATTAGAATGGGGCAGCAACTCCAATATAATTAAGGAGATAAGTGGTTTACTCTGTGTGTGTGTTTACACTCATAGCATTGGAAGACTTTTGTTTCCAAAATTCCACACTGATTTCAGCACACCTTAAACTAATAAAAGGAAATATGTTTTCCCAGAATGTTCAAGTGGCCTGTGGAACTCATTGCTTCAGGAAATTGGTGAGGTCACTGCACCAGGGTGGCCTGCCCCTTTAAGGGCCTGAGGCCAGCCAGCCTGATCTGTTATTGTCTCCAACTGGGAAAGAGGCAGGTGTTTTCTGTACAGGGCTGGGAAAGCTCAAGGGGATGGAGGGAGACACAGGTGAGAGAGGGGCTACTGTGGTTGGCTCTGAGGTCAGAGGGATTGAGGGAGGCACAGGAGATACCTCTGGGATCTTTTGTGACTGGGAACTCAAGGTGGTAGGGAAAATGAGGGAGTAGCTAGCCTTAAAATGGACCTGAGCAGGCACTACTGTGCCTGACAAAAATTTAGCAAAATGTAGGAAGGGCAGTTTTTGCAGAAACAAAAAATTGTATGGCCTGGAATGGTGGCTGTGAATGAAGCTCTTTTGGGAGGCTGGATACTAACATTCCTGCTGCCAGGTTTAAATCCTTCTCTGAGTGGTTCTGAGCAGGATGTTGGTAGCTGTTAGGTAGGGGATCAGAGGCAGCTTTTGGGGTAAGCATATGCATGCCTATGGCCCTGGTAAGTAAGGGGCCTCATTGCTTACTTCACCTATTCCAAAAGCTGTGTCTGAGTCAGCAGCAGAAAGAGGAGATGGCTCCTAGGGCTGGGGCCATGGCAGGGAGTCAGGACCACAGAGGGGGACCTTGTGGATCCAGAGGGGGTCCTGCAATGGGTCTTTGCTTAGGGCCCCAAAGGCTGCCTCTTGAGGGGATCCTGAGTTAGATGGGCCTCAGCTCTGATCTGTCCTCAAAATTTGGGTGTGTGGTATAAGCCAGATTCTTTGCTCCTTTTTGCACTGGTGTGAGTTTGCTGTAGCCCCAGGGAGTTAGCAGAAATTAGCCCTGAATTCAAATCAAATCATAGGGCTGGAAGGGACCTCATGAGATCATCAAGTCCAACCCCCTGGGAATTGAACCCAGGACCTTCTGCATATTAAGCAGACATGCTAGCCACTGCACTATTTGCAGGGCTTTTTTCAGGTATTCATGAAACCTTCTGTTGAAATGCAGCACCCTCTGGGGTAGGGAGTGATGCAAGCGTGTGGGATGGGAAATCAAGAACTTCCAAGTTCCCCAAAATGGCAGGGGGATGTGGGAAGAAAGCAGGCATTGAGGCTGGGATGGCCCCATATTAAAGCCTTTGAACCAATGCCATGGGCTTGGGCTGCATCTCAGTTCTGGGTAAGGGATCCCTGTTTAATCAGCTCCTATGTCCCACTCCAGAGGTGGCTGTATCCTCATAGTGGTTGCAGCCCAGGACAGTCAGAGCTGGTACTCACACAGCTCCTCAGGTTCTCCTGGATGTCTGCCAGGGTCTCCAGGGGCCCGGATGCCTTCCCGACCAGGCTGGGCTCACTGATGCTCTGCAAGACTTGGATGGTTAGATCCACATGTTCCTTCAGCAGCACCAGCCTGTGGTACTCCTGGAGGGGCACAATAGAGGGATGAGTGTGAGACAAGAAGGGGAAATGTGGGCCCCTCAGGATTGGGCCTGGGTTCAGAGGACTGGTCTGGGGTATTAGGTGAGAATGGGTGGTGGGGAAAGGGGAGGAAAAAGAAGAGTGGGGTAGGAAGAGAAAAGGACCTGATGTGGGAGGGACAAGAGGGGAGAGAGGAAGGGCAGTGTGGGGGAGAGGAAGGGTGGTATGGGCAGAGTTGGGGAGCCAAGTCTGTGGCCACCACATTCTCACCGGCAGCTTCTGTTTCTCCTTGTGGAGGAAAATGTGGGCTGAGGAGGTGTTCATGGGGCAGTTCATGTCAGGGCCCCTCACGGTCTCCTGTTGTGGGCAAAGACCACAGGGGGTGGTTAGTCATTCCTTGGACCACACAGTGAAACATCTCTTCCCATGTGGGCCTCAGAGCAAGACTGGCTTGTGCATTGTCCTGGAGGAACTTCATTGTCTTCAGCTGTCTTCGGGGTGGGACATGATGGCTATTTAGAACGGGATCCTTCACCCATTGCTGAGACAGCCACCTCTGGCATGGGATGCCCACACCATGATCCCTCAGTCAGTACTGAGAAGCAGCCACCTCTGGGGTGGGATGTGGCAACTGTTTATACCAGGATTCCTTACCTGGTACTGAAATGCAGCTACCTCTGGGGTGGGGGGAAGTATTTATGCAAGAATCTGTCACTCAGGGCTGAGATGCAGCCACCTCTGAGTTGGGATGTGACCGCTGTTTTTAACAGGATCCCTTACCTGGTTCTGAGAAGCAGCCACCACTGGGCTGGGGTGGGGGGAATCAGGCTACTCATACCACAATCCTTCAGTCAGTGCTTTGGTGCAGCCACCTCTGGGGTGGAATGTGCATGTGTTTATGTAAGAATCTGTCACCCAGTGCAGAGGTGCAGCCATCTCTGGGGCAGAACATGGCAACAGCTTAACAGCAGCACAGCAGTGTTTGCACCACTATTTAGGACAGGAAGTGGTGATCTTGTCATTCTATATCCCACTCAAACTCCCAAGGGTGGCAGGAAATTTATAATTTGGCTTTAACACTGGGCTTACCCTCAACTTTTGTGCTAACTCTCCAGGTCCTGAAAGATCAAGACAGCATTTTTACATCTTGCCAGAGAGCTGCCTCTACTCACATATTCATCCCTGAGGCTCTTGAAGGCTCCGGCCTCTCTGGAACGAAGGGCCTTGTAGTGGGAAAGTTGACAGTTCTTCATTGGAGCTGCTTTAGCAGAAATTCTCAGCACCCCGAATAAGAGTGCCGAGGTTAGCAACTTCCCAGTCATGGTGCCTGCATCAGAAAGAAAACATCTAAACAAGACCTTTTCATCATGCAATATTAAGGCAGAGACATTTTTCAGTCAAAACCTTTTGGGAGGGAGGAATCTGGGGCGGCTGCAGATCGTGACCCCAAAAATGTTTTTCCAACTTGTGCCTGTTTAGTTGAATTGATTTAGGGCAAAAAAATAAAATAAAATAAAATAAAATCAAAAGGTTTGGTTTCTTTGGAGTGACTATTTTTCAAATGTTCTTTGATTTTATTTCAAGAACAATCAAATGGTCAGAGTTCAAGTGAAGCCTTTTGTCTGATCACAAATGAATTTTTTTAGACTGTTCAATACAATGAAAATTTTGAAAAATTTTCCTTTTGTTTGATGAAAAGCTATTTTTTCTTTTGAATTTCCAACGAACTGAAAAAGCAAGGGATCCTCTCAATTAATCTCATTTGGAAGTGTCAACAGCAGAAGTTTGGACCGAGAACCTCTACTCCAAATTGTTTCCACTTCAACTATCTGTAGTCTTTGTGTCTGCCCTTTCCTACAGTATGTGAGCAGCAGCCATATAAAACCTTGCAGTTTGCCTGTGAGTAGAGAAGTGCTGTTATCCAGTGCCACATTTCCCATTAGGTAGTGTAGGCACAGGGCAGGCCCTAATAAATTTTGTAGGCCCTAGGCAAAGGAAGGAAAAAATTAAAAAAGCAGGAAAAATAAGGAAAATCATATGGTTTAGTCATTAGAATAGTTTAAAGTGCATCATGTCAATTGACGTAATTCAATTGGCGTTTACCCCTCCTTTTGTACATTTTGGTGTGAAAGTGCCTAGGGCCTATGAACACCAAAATCTGGCCCTGCTGTTATCCCCATTTTATAGATAGAGAAACTGAGGCACAAAGCAGCAACATGACATCTCCAGGTACAGCAGGCAGGGATGGCCTGGGAATTATACTCCCATCCTGTTCATGCCTTAAACCAGAAGTTCCCAACCTTTTTGGATTGAGGGCCACAGATGTAATTTTTACATCCTTGAAGGGCCACTGGCCTCCACCAGCACTGCCCCCTCTACCCTTGAAAAGAAGTTTGCCTCCTTGCTTGCTGGTCTCCTGTCTCTCTGACTGCAACAGGGAAACTGCACACATCCTCCAAAAGGGTAGCCATTTTAGCCTAGTTCAGCAGAGCAAACTAGGAGGCTTGTGGCACTTTTAAAGACTAACAAATTTATTTATTGCATGACCTTCTGTGGGAGAAAAATCCCACTTCATCAGATGCTTCGAAGTGGGATTTTCTCACATGAAAACTCATGGAATAAAAAAATTTTAGTTTTTAAATGCCATAGGTCTCCTTGTTTGTTTTTCACACATCCTGTAGCTCTGCATGCTTTATCTGGATCCCTGGGCAAGTGGCTCCCTTCTGCAACCAGAGGGATGGAAGATCAGTGCTCCCCTCCCTTCCCTCTGGCTCCAGCAGGGACCCCAGCCCCATGCACCTATGCAGGCAGCTGTGCAGTGCTCCCTGCTATAGTCAGGGGGATGTGAGAGCTAATGTCCTATCCTTTTGGTGGCAGCGAGGAGCCTGCATCAGTCTTTTAGCCCTGCAGAAACATGCTTTTCCTGGATCCTTAGGCAGTGATGCTATTCTGCAACCAGGAGGAGGGGAGCCAAGGGCCACTTTGAAAGCCCCACCCCACTAGGGTTACCAGATACCAAAGCATAGAAAGGAGGACAGGGAAGTAGGAAAAGGAGGACATATGGAGAAAATATATCAATGTAATATTCTGCTGTTTTTAGGGGGCCCTGGAATGTTTCCCCCTAAAAAGGGGGTGTTTCAGGGTGTTCCAGCATCCTTTAACCCCTGTAAGTAAAAAGCCAGACAAAATCATGTATTTTTAAAATGTTTGCTGGATGGAGGACATGAAGGTAAAAAGGAGGGCATGTCCTCCTTCTGCCTGACATCTGGTAAGCCTACACCCCCCACCCCCCCTTTTGGCCCCTGGGCCATAAGCTGGGAACAACTGCCTTAAACTATGTCCCACCCTGCTCCTGGACACTGCTGCAATCAATCTGCAGGACCTGAGTTTGAGCATCTGTAATCCTTGTGCCTAATAGGGAGATAGCTCTTTAAGAGATCTTTTTGGGGCTGGGTCCTTGCTACCAGGTAGATTTAGCAGTCCAGGTGCAGAAGTTTCTTGAACTGGGTGTGGTAGTTAAGTCTGGGCCCACCCCCCTGGGTTCACTTCTGTGCTAGGTCAGATGCCATGAGAGCAAGCGCAGTAGCGTGCTTGCTTTTGGAAGAGCCAGATGTGCTCTTTGTGAATGAGGAGAGGCTGAGCCAGGAGCAGACAGCAGACCCTTTTCCCTTAACTGAAGCATTTTGGAGCAGGTTAGTAACATTATTAACCCTCCAATGGGGCTGCCTAGAAGTGTGTTTTAGAGAGAAGGGACCACTGGGAGATGAAAATGTCTTTTAGCAGGCTCCTTTAAATGTGGTTTGATTTCTTAGTTCAGCTGTTCGAGTTGTGGTCTCAGCTGCTGTGGTGCACCAACAATCCTTTAGCGTAGTAATAATGGCTGGGGAAAGAGACAATTCTATTTTTGCTAGTCTCAGAGTTCTGTTTTCTTGTAACAGGATTTCTTTCTCTAGATGTGTAACTGTTGGTTAACCAGTAAGCTGACTGGCTCCCAAAGATACCCGCTGGGGAAAAAGTGTTTGGAGGATTTTTCAGGCAAAATTCACACAAACAAAGGAAAGGGGAGCAAATGCTTTTCCAACTCAGAGGACTCTGGACTTTGAACATACATGCTATAACTGAGACTCAGTGGAACTCCACCTAACCTTTGGGACCTCTTGAGTTTCTTCTCACTGTGTTTGTGTGGAGACCGCTCTGTTTAGACTGTTTCTCTTGTTCATGTTGGTGAAAAGACAGTTGTCAAGATAGTGTGTATGAATTATAAAATAGTCATGTTCTAAAAATTAAGTTCTTTCTTTATCATAAGATTTATAAAGTGAGTGCTTAATAATGTTCATTATATTTTGTTCTTGTTAAGCCCTGAGTGAGGGCGAGGTGATTCTGAACAATCTTTGCTGAGAGTCCTCACGACTGGACCCTGGTCTCTAGCTGCATCTCCATAGGAGTTGGGGTTTATTTGATTAGGCATAGCATGGGGAGAAGGCCAATGAAGTAAATTGGAGCCCAGATCTGCACACTGCCCTGTGAAGCTGGGCTTGCAGTCACTGGGCCCTGGTCTCAGCCATGCTAATACATCCATGCAGCACTACGTAGATCTTCTGACCCGAGGCTCTGGCTTGTATCACATCCTCATTGCAAAAGGACAGGACTGCTAGCCAAAGCTCTGACCCATTCTCTTATCCTGTATCCCTCATGCTGAGTGTCTGCTGACTCAAGTCAAACTGACAGGTGGGGTCATACCTGAGTCCCAGACTGGCCTTATTGGACCATGTAGATAGACACTGAAATGAATAGCAGTCTCATTAGTTGCAGTAGCAGCAATAGGTTGCTGTCCCCTAGTGGAACAGTCGCTTAAAGGGGATGGCAACACATGTGTGGCCTGGTTTAAATTCACCCCTGGACAGGGCAGGAGGGGCAGACCTGAACAGCATTGCCAATGTGCAGGGAGGTGAATTGCAATGCCAAAGGAAAGAACAATCCGTTGTACATATACAAAATAGGCAATGACTCCCTAGGGAGGAGTACTGCAGAAAAAGATCTGGCTGTTATAGTGGACCACAAGCTAGCTATAAGTCAACAGCTTAATGCTGTGGCAAAAAAAGCAAACATTATTCTGGAACGTATTAACAGGAGTAGTGTAATAAGACACACAAGTAATTCTTCAGCTCGATGTCACCCTGATTAGGCCTCAGCTGGAGTATTGTGTCCAGTTCTGGGTGCCTTGTTTCAGGAAAGACGTGGACAAATTGGAGAAAGTCCAGAGAAGAGCAACGTGAATGATAAGTGATCTGGAACGCTTGAGTTGTGAGAGAAGATTGAAAGAGCTGGGTTTGTTTAGTCTAGAACAGGGCTTGGCAACCCAAAGGATAAGAAAAGCCATTTTTTAAAATTCCCTCAATAGCCAAGTGCTTTGAGAGCCACAATGGGGGTAGCCTACTGGTGGAAGAGATGGAAGGAGCTGGGCCACTATGCCTGCTGCAGGGTCCCCTGGCAGGGGGGAGAGGGGAGTCAGGAACCAGGAATGGGCCCCCTGTAGGGTCCCTCAGTGCCAGGCAGAGCAGAACCCAGAACTGTAAGGGGACAGCCAAAGAGCTGCATGCGGCTCCGGAGCTCCAGGTTTCAGACCCCTGGTCTAGAAAAAAGGAGACTGAGAGGGGACATAAGTTTTCAAATACCTAAAAGGTTGTCATGAGGAGGAGGGAGAAAAACTGTTCTCCTTAACCACTGATGGTAGGACAAGAAGCAATGGGTTTAAATTACACCAAAGTTTAGGTTGGACATTAGGGAAAAAATTCCTAACTGTCAGGGTGATTAACCACTGGAATAAGTTGCCAAGGCAGGTTGTGGAATTTCCATCATTGGAAGTTTTTAAGAGCAGGTTAGACAAACACCTGTCAGGGATGGTTTAAGAGGATACTTGGTCCTGCCATGAGTGCAGGGAACTGGACTCGGTGACCTCTCATGGTCCCTTCCAGTTTCTGTGATTCTACAAATAGGCTTTGGTCACCAGGCCTTGCTGTTCTGAGCTCAGGACAGTCCTACTGACTCTGGCCATTGGGACACACCACTGTGGGGGGAAGGGCAGCTACTTAGACTTTAGCTACTAGGCATTACTGTCCTGGAGCCCTGGTCAGCCATCATGATGCTGTACACATATAACAGTAGCACCTAGGTGTGTTAGATACAGACCAGAATCTCACTGTGCTGGGTGCTGTATGTTTTATTGCTATTAAGTGTATTATGGTAGTACCTAGCTGTTCCAGTCATAGACAAGGCCACACTAGGCGCTGCACATTTTTACTTCTATTAGGTGTTTATGGTAGCACCCAGGGGTCTGTTCCATGGCTGGGGCTCCTGTTGTGCCGGACGATCTGCAAACACCTTGAACTAGTTAGTCTTGGCCTTAAGAGTCAACGATTCCTAAGCCACCCAGCTCTTCTCTGTCAAGGAGCATGAATGTTTCTACTCTGTAATAAGCTGCCAACCAGCTTCCTCTTGCCTTTGGTATGTCTGGTTTATAGTTCTTGAAATTCACCTAATCTCTTTGGTATGGTTAAGGGATCTCACATGGGTTGCTGGCCCTAAAGTGACACAGTTTCCCTTCATGGCAATCCTCACAAACCACTTGGCTTTCTCCAGAAAGGGTTTGCTGTACAGAGGGGGGTGACTGGTGCATGTGCATCTCAATCCAGCTGGTTTCTAAGGATCTTAAAGAACAATTCCTTGGGAAAAGAAGAAGCAATTTTGCCTCTGCCAAACCAGCTTGCTGAAACCCCAGTAAGTTTTGTTTCTAATAAACACTGAGGCAGGATTGCTTCACTCATCTAGCAGCTTGCCTTGTGCTACATCTGGCAGGCATTTTCAGACCTGAAATCGTGAGTGTGCAATAATTTTGGCTGAAAGGATGAAATGGTGGTTTTCATCCACAGATCTAATGACCGGAGTTGGCTTCTGTTGAGCTTCAAGGCACTGGAGACAGGAGTGTGGGGATGTATGATGAGGATGATGTGGCTTGATGCATAGAGGGATTTGGGGGAGGAAGGGAAGGGTGGATGGATGAAGAGAAGATAGTGTGGGGACAGATGGATGAACACACCTTAAATACCACATGCAGATCTCATCCCCCTACTTCAAAAAGATGCAGAGTGGGCAACGAAAATGATGATGTGGGACAGCTTCTGTATGAGGAGAGATTAACAAGACTAGGAGCTTTCAGCTTAGACAAGAGGGGCTTTGATAGAGGGTTATAGAATTGTGGCATGAAGAAAGTGTGGAGGGAAGTGTTGCATAACCCCAGAACCAAGGGGACTCCTGATGACATAAGCAAAAAGCAGGTTTAAAACATTGTGGGGGGAGTGTCTAAAGATGGAGTAAGTTTGGTCTGGAAGTTCTGTGCCAGAGATTGTTGTGTTTGCTTAGACAAGTTTAGTTAGTCAAGGGAGCTATGGGGTTTAGATTGATAGGAAGTTAGACTGTTTCAGTAGATACAAGAGGTAATCCACAGAGGTTGATTATAAGACAATCCCTCCTGTCTGGACCCTGATGGGAAGCTATCAACCTTGTCTGGTAAACAGGTTGACGGGGGCCAGGTAGCCAAGGGGTCACAGGAATTTGGCCACTCTCATTGGTCAAGAGCAATAATTAGTACCCAAATGAGCAGTAAACAACAACAGAGGCAGGCTAACTATATGCTGCCTATTAAGTACAATCTAATTATGTAACCTGCATATTAAAAGTAGTAATACCATGTATGGATTTTAGGCATGATGTAACTTGTTGTATTATGCATGAGCTTGTTGCATTATGTATATTGTATTTTGCATGTTAGAAAGTATGTATGACCTGTAGCCCCTATACTGGGGGTTCTTGCTCAGAGAGGCTGGTTTCTCTTTGCTTCCCTCTGCTGCAGTTCCTTTTATTATTCAGCTGAATAATAAACTTTGAACCACACCTCGTTCTCTGCATATTGGAGTCTCAGCTGGGAACGGGTCTGCTTCAATGGGAAAGCTCTGGTGTGCCTCTTTCTGCAGCTGAGGGCCAGAGTTGGATTTTCCCTAACAACATACAAAAGAAATATTCTTCATATATCACACAGTTGTGCTGTGACACTCTTTGCCAGGGTTGCATTGCTTTGGGTCTTAATTGGGACATTGGTTTTTTTCTCACATTACAGCAGGTGATTTGACCTCATCTTCCTCTGTATGCTGTTTCCCAGTTGTTCGTTGATCACTGAATTGATTTGATGGCCGCCCCTCCTGGCCATCACTTAAGCATGCAAGGAATGTTAAGGGGAGCAGATGGCCCCTTCAATTTAGCTAGATGACTGTTTTGTCACCCCATTGTCTCCATTGGGCTTGGCGTAGGTGGGCACTGCCTAACTGCAAGGTCCTTTGTAATACTGAAGGCATGACTCACATTTCCAAAGGGATAGCCGAGTTAGTCTAGTCCAGTAAAAAAACAACAAGGAGTTGTGTGGCACTTTAAGACTAACAGATTTATTTTTTGCATGAGCTTTCGTGGGAGAAGATCCCACTTCCTCAGATACTTCGAAGATCTGAGGAAGTGGGATCTTCTCCCACGAAAGCTCATGCAAAAAATGACTCACATTACCTTTGTTCCCCACATTCCCTGTAATCAGGGAACTGGTGGGAAAAACAGCTTAAAAACCCAGAGTTTGGGGGGCTCAGGCAGGATGGTTCCTGACATCCTGCCTGGCCTGATCACCCAGACACTGACCTCCTCCGCTCATGAGTTCTTCCCTGAGCATACCACGTTTGAACTGCCGGCCGAGTAACGAGTCTCTCTCTCCTGCCTCTGCTGCTGGTGGTGGTGGTATTGGTAAAGTCCTGCCCCTGCAGCTTTCCCTAATAAAGTTATTTCATCTTGTGTTGCTACTTTGACACTGCTCTCCCTTAGCTTCTCCAAGCCAATGCTCTTAAGACCAAGCTTGTTTGTTTTCCTTTTTACTTATCTTAAACTACTGCCTTCTTTTTTTGCCGTTTAAGAAAGTTCTTGAGTCCTCAGTTGTGTGTCACTGCCTTATATTGATTGCTATACCTCTCTTCTCTAGTTGTTTTAAGTACCATTGTAAGCTGCAAAATTGTTTGTAAGTCTTAGAAGTATTAAGTTAGTGTATAACCTTATAGTGCTTAGTTGTTACCATTAGAGCTGGTTTGCTAAGTACTTTTTACCCTTCTCCCCTGTGATTCCCCTGTACCAAATAAATTGCTTCCTCAAACTTTCCTTGGTCCCTCTTTGCCTCCACGGCCCCAGCTGCCGCTTTCTCCGCGGCTTTCCCCCTTTGCCTCAGCTTCTCCAGCCGCCGCTTTCCTCGCGACTCCCCTCTTTAAACTTCTGCTCCCCCTGCTTGCTGTCACCAACCCTAACCCCTTCTTGTCCTTCCATAGTGTTGAGGTACCTTCTAAGTCACTGTAAATTAGTTAAGCTAGCTGAGAACCCCCATTGCCTCCCAACTCGTCGCACCCCACAAAGTTGAGCACCTCCCAGAGAACCCCCATTGCAGAAACACTGTGACAAGCTTCACACACGCACACACTGTAGCTCACTTTACACCTACACCTGTTTTTTCAATAAAGGTTACCCTGTACCCCACTAGTGCCGTAATTGCACCCCAGGGTCCCCAAATTTTCGAACCTGCTGGTGGGGTCACCAGTGTTTGAATCTTAACTACTGTTTTGATTTGCTGTTAGAGTGCAACCTCTTCCCATGATTTACACCTCCTGCATTTATTTTTCCCCCCATTCTGTAATTTCCTGCATTGTGAAAGCATCTGATGAAATGGGATTTTCTCCCACGAAATCTCATGCAATAAATAAATCAGTTAGTCTTTAAGTGCCACAGAACTCCCTGCCTTTTTTTTTTTTTTTTTGCTGGGTGAGATTAACACAGCTGCACATTTGGATCTTTGCCAGGGGATGCTGTGAAGGCCCAAACTGTAAGAGTGTTCAAAAGAAAATAGTAAATTCCTGAAGGGTTGGTCCATTAGTGGGTGTTAGCCAAGCTGGTCTAGGGCATGCCTCAGCTCTGGGTCTTCCAGCCCTAAACTTCTGAATGCCAGGAGCTGGTGCTAGACAACAAGGGATGGATCCCTTGATATTTGCACTGTTGTGGTCATTGCCCCTGAAGCACCTGACATTGGCCACTCTTGGAAGACAGGGTACTGGGCTAGCTGGACCATGGGTCTGACCCAGTGTGGTTCTTTTTCTATTAAGATGTGGGTCTCTGGGGAAGGATGGAAGGAGCAACATGGCTTCTCATTGGCTTCTGAGAGAGCAGAATCAAGCTCCAGTTTTTCCAGGCTTCATTTGTGTTCGCTACCAGGCGGGCATCAGAAGCTATCATGGAGTGAACTAATTGCATCAGAACATTCAGATAAACAACATTTTGGGTATGCTTGTTGCAAAGAAAAGGATCCTTTTAAGAAATGCAAGAAGGTAATTGTGTGACTTGCCAGTGTTTGCCAAGCAAAGTCATTTGTTGCCAGAGCGGTTTGGATTTCAATTATTTTTTAACAACATTTATATCAGCAAATTGAGTAATGGGTTGATTAGCATGAGAAAGGCAGAAATCTGATCCAGGGGCTACAATGCAGCTGAAGAAATCAGGATGCTGAGGTCTCACTGTGTTACCCTGGGCACTGAGTTGTTGCTGTTCAGTGCTTCAATTTTTCCCTTCTCTAAAATGGGTTAATATTACTGTTCTGACTTCACAGCACCACATCTCCTGTTGGTGGTAAGAGGCTATAGCTCCATTAGCTTCCCAGGTGATGTGAAAGCAGCCTCTTTTCACAACATCAGGGAACAGAAACTTCATTTTAAATGAAAGCAGAGATTTTCACCCGGTGGCAATGGAGGAAGGCAGGCACCCTAAATCAAGTTGGCTAAAACTTTTCAGTAAAAAAACAACAAGCAGTTGTGCGGCACTTTAGTCTTAAAGTGCCACACAACTGCTTGTGTGTTTTTTTTTTTTTTTTTACTGGACTAGACTAACACGGCTATCCCTTTGGAAACTGACAAGATGTAAAACTTTTCAGCAGAAGATTTCCCAAGTTATAAATCACCTAAAGAAATCTATCAGCACTGGTTGTATGGAAAATAAAGGCCTTTCTTTCTTTCTTTCTTTCTTTCTTTCTTTCTTTCTGCAGAAAATGTGGACCTTTTTGTTAAAGATCAGAAATGTGAAACTTTCTGAGGAAAAACTGGTGAAAACCAAAAAGATTGAGGCCCAAAACTGTCAGAAGAAAAATCATTCTAGGCCAAATTATTTTTTTAAGAGCAGAAAATACAAATTTAGGCCAAAACCCCCTAATATTTTTCTGAAGAAAACTGAAAAAGTTTAGGTCAAAAACCAGTCCCCAAAAGTCTATTTTTAGTTTTCCCAGAAAAACAAGAATTCTTTCTCCATCACTGGAGTGCTTTAAGAGCTGGTTAGACAAACACCTGTCAGAGATGGTCTAGAAATACGTGGTCCTGCCTTGAGTGCAAGGGACTGGATTAGAAAACCTTCTGAGGTCCTTTCCAGTCCTCATGTCTATGATCGCATGCAGTTTTTCCATTGGATAGAACTTTCAACAGACTTCTGATCTGCCCTAAAGTCTGAAAACATCATACCTGTGAGTGCAGTTTCTGAGATGTTGCTTCAATTCCTCTGTACTCTGCAATCTCTTTCCCCCTGCTTCTCGCCGCTGACTATGTGTCTGCTGCTTCATGTCCATGGCTTTTCTGCTCTGGCTGTTTTCTGTTTGTAACACTGTGAAAAGAAAATGGGTTTTTGTTTTGATCTGAGGGAAGGGATCCTCAAAAGTGATGATTGGAAATGGAAAATAGAAAAGTGAAGGCAGGTCTGTGCATCTGAGCTGGGTTGTAGGTGGATGATCTTCTGAGGGGAATCACCGGCTGATGTCATGGCTAAGTAACGTAGGTTTGTACAGCTTTGGTAGAAGGGTGCTTCTCTGTGTCTGAGGTCTCGACCAATGTCTATCCACAGCAGGAGTTGATAAACAGAACTTTCCCCTGATGAGGATATCCCAGGTTGTGATGTCATGTTTGCTTTGTTGAGTGATTTTTTTTTTTTTTTTTTTCCCCCCCACCTGGCTTGGAGAGAGCTGGGGGAATCGCAAGGACTTGAGACTGGGGGCATATTGAAGAGACTTTCATATCACCAGGAGGCAAGGGCAATGCCAAGGGGCAAATTCAGCAATGTGCTGGAGCCAGGATGGCCAGAGCGCTGGCCAGAGTGCTAGCCTAAGCGGCTGGTGCAGGCCTAGTTGGTTTGGGACACAGCTATCAAAAGATCTGAGTCTTGCAGGAGCATCTGGGTCTCCCAGAGTCTGGGCTACAATAGGGGCCAGAGGCTGATCATGAACTTAGCAACTGGATGCCAATTTTTTCCTCAATGTTTGGGGCCAGTTTTGTGGTTCAGGCTCCTTTTTCTGCAGAACCAGGAGACACTTTACATCAAGCCAAGGGAAGGAACAGTGGCTTGAAGTAGGACTCCTGGGTTCTTCCAGCTCAGGGGGTGCAGAAGGACCTAGTGATCAGAGCATACGGCTAGGAGCTAGGGGTGCTGGGTTTGAATTCCAGCCCTGGGAGAGAGTAGGGCCTAGTGGTTAAAGTGGGTTGTGAGCCTGGACTTCTGGGTTTATTCCCAGCTCTGGGAATCAGAGGTGTCAAGTGGTTTTGTAGGCTCTAAGGCCAGGAGAGACGACTGTGACCATCTGGTCTGATTCCTTGGATAATCCAGGCCAGAAACAACCCCCAGAGCAGATCTTTGAGAAAAACAACCCATATTAATTTACTAGTGGTGAGTGATAACGAATCCATCATGAACCTCAGTAAATTGTTCTAGTGACTAATTACTCCTACTGTTGAAAATGTACATCTTGTGTCCAATCTTAAATTAGGTCAGACTGGGGTTAGAGCAGGAGAAGGGCTGGCAGTCAGGATTCCTTTGTTCCATTTCAAACTCTAGGAGGGGAGTACAGTCTAGTGGCTAGAGCAACAGTGTGGCTGGGAGGTAGGACTCCTGGGTTCTATCCACAGCTCTGGGAGGAGAGTGGGATCTAATGCTTAGAGCATGGTAAGGTTAGGGGCCAGAACTCCTGGGTTGTAACACAAGGATTGGAAAGCAGTAAGCTCACACCTTGCTCAGTTTCCTGCCTGTATAAGTTTGTGTGCATTCACTAGTTCTGGGTCTTTGTCACATGCTAGGTCCTGCCTGACCAAAGTGAGAATTAAGGTTTCCTCTGATCTCCTGTGTTATATGGTCCTTGACCGCTCTTCACCAGGTGCCCAGCTGAACATGGCACAGAATCCACTGCTGGCTCCTAGCACCAGTGCAGCATCTTCTGTCATCCAAGAAACATTTGGGAATATTTGAGGAATTTTAGATATTTGTTTTCCTGCATGGGGGCTGTAAACTTCTTGGAGAACATATATCGTCTGTTAGGCGTATTATGGTAGCTCTTAAAAGTCCCAATCACAGACCAGGACCACACTGTGCCAGGTACTGTGCATGTTTTTCTTGCTATTAGGGTAGTCAGAACTACCGTTTAAAGCCGATATGGCTCAGCCAAGGACATGGAGAACAGCTGTCCCATGTCACCTGTGGTTTTTCCCAAGCTGTAAGGAAGCCCTGCACCACCCATCCAAAGAGCCTCTGGGAGGCTGGTTGGTGGAATCTGAAACCAGCTGGCATTTAAAGGGGAAGCTACCAAAAAAAAAGGGGGGGGGGGCTTAGTGACTTTTAACCAACAAAATAAACCCTCAACCTCACTCTTCCCTCAGAAACAAACCTAAAAACCCCAACCCCTCAAAAACCAAAAGACACCCACCCTAAGTCAACAATGCCCCAAAAGAACTTTAAAAAAACAAAACAAAACAAAACAAAAAACTATGATGGAAATTCTTGCCTCTAAATAGGTAAACAGTCCCCTGGAAAGCTGGCAACCCAAACAGGCCAGATGAAAGTTGATGGGAAGAATAGCTGCTTTTTTGGTTTGTCTTATTTTTAAACACCAGGCTAAATTAGCCTATGGAGCTCATTGCCACAGGCCAAGAGAGGGAAAGGGTTCCTCTGAAGCATCTGAGACCACCTGCTGTCAGAAATGGGAAGGTGGACTAGAGTCAGAGATTTGAAGGCCAGAAGGGGCCTGAGGATCGGGGTTGAGAGGGTGCGATCATTTGGTTTGAACAACCAAATCTCTCTAGGCTATGGAACTGCCCTCTGAAGGCTGGAATATGCACCTGATCCTGGGCTGTTGCTTTCTAGAGGGACAGGTTTTAAGCCAGGAAGGGAGTGTTACATATAGTCTGACTTGTGTAACAGGGCAGAGAATTTCATTCCAATCCCTCTGCTGAGTTTGGTTAAAGCACCTCATCCTAACAGACAGACAGCCTGGATCTGGGGCCTCCAAGAGCTGGAGAATTCACCACTTCCCTGCAGTGTCCATTGCAATGTTTAATTGTGTTTCTTGTTAAAAAATGGGTGCTTTATTTCGGCTGGAATTTTTTCTGGCTTTAACTTCCTGCCACTTGCACTAGTTATCCCTTTCTTTGGTAGACTGAGGAGCATTTTTGTCTTTGATCCGTTTCGCTACAGAGGTGCTAAACGTGGTGATGGATTCACCTCTCTGTCTTACTTTCGACAGAGCTCTTTACTGCTCTCACGGCTGGGTACTTTCTGCCATCCTCTGTCCCAGCCCCAGTTTTCAATGTTTGTTTGAAAATGGGGCTCCAGAGCTGGGGTGGGAACCCCTAGGTTCTCTGGGCACAGAGGTGGAATTCTCCTTACTGCTCTTGTTCATACTTTCCAGGTCTACATAAGCCCCATTTGCCTGGGGGCATCTCACACCTGTCCACCATGGTCCCCAAATCTTTACGAGGGTCCCTGCTTACTAGGCAGGTCAGTATCAAATACTGCAGAACCCGTGTCAGGGAAGTTCTTGTCTGGCTGCTAATAATTCCTCACTGTGACCAGCAGGGAGATCTCAAAGCACTTCACAAAGGAGAGTGTATCGATATCCCCATTTTACAAATGGAGAAACTGAGGCACTGAGATGGGAAGTAACTGGTTCAAGGTTGTGTGGCAACCCAGTGGGCTAAAACCCAGTGGGCTAAAACCCAGCTATCCCAAGTCCTGGACAAATGCTCTGTCTGCTGCTTCCCAGTGTTAGGATAAAATATCCATGCCAGCACACTAGGCCTCATAAATACAGAGGTTGACCAAATAGGCAACATGCAGGCTGTCTTTTTGCTACATATTCTCCCCTGAACCCAAGTCTCTTGTCACGTATCCTTTGCTGCCTAAGGACATGTAGCCATCCAACCCTCCACCCTTACCTTATACAGAAGTTAGTATTCTCCTACCCAGCGAGACGATCCCCTTCTCACCTCCCTGACCCTTTTACCGTATAGAGTTGTTTTTCCCAAAGGAAACAAAGAACGGTTAGAAAACCTGTTTAAACGAGTAAACAAGCAGTCTGCGTATATAAGCAATTGCATAGTACTTCCATTTTGAAGCTGATACTGTTTTGTTCTGTGTTCTGGTACTGTAAATAAACCTCTTCAGTGTTGTCTGTATTGCCTGGTCCTTCTTCAATGGACTTTTCCAACCTTACATCAGATAGAAGTGTGTTTTTCCCCAATACATTTTTATCTTTCTGCTATATGTGTGGTTGACCTTACTATCTAAAGATGTGTCTAAATGTATGTGTTACCCATGCTTCTACTTCCCCTTGTGTGGCCTAGCAAAGACAAATACCTGCTCTATGCCATCAGGGTGAGTTGGTTTAGACTTCTTGCTAAAATTGTAAAGAGCTCTGGAAACTGTAGGCCCAGCCTCCTTGAGGATATCAGCTCTCTGTCTCAGTGGCATCTTGTGGCAGTGAGTTCCTTAGGACAACAGCGTTGTCCCTTTGATCAGTGTTGCCTTTAGATTTTGTTGGGCAGCCTGACGGTGGTGAATGGGCAATGTCTTGTTTCACAATAACTAACGTCAACAGGGTGGCCAGCTACACACTTCCAGCCACATTCCTTCTTGGGTCTCAGAATGGCCTGGTTCTTTTCTACCACTCCATTCCTATTGTCCAGTCTCTGCTCCAGCTCCCCTTTTGCTGAGCAGAAGGAAGCTGGGTAGGGAGGTCACAACAATACAACTGTATTAATATTATTTTGCATCTGTTCAGCTTCCATTTATGCCCACTGAGCAACTGCAGCTTGCACAGTTGTCAGTGAGATTGTTTTCCTCACACAGTGATTGTTTATTGAGAGCTCATCAGCTCAAAGGCACTTATCAAATTGCACCTTTTAAGAAGACACACCTCACCAGTTCTGCTCCTGTATGTTAGCAATCAATTCCCTGCTGGCATCCTAGCACTCACTAGTGGGATTTCTCCCACAGAAACTCATGTGATAAATAAATTCATTAGTCTTTAAAAGTGCCACAAGATTTGTTTTACCTAATTTTGTGTGACCCACTTGTTGGAGTCCTGCCTTCCCAACTTGTTCATAAAAATCTGAAGCCCAAGACAGGGCTTCACCACTCAGCCTCTCATTTTCCTTAATGGGCTCTTATTTTAGTTACCGTCATGTGGTCTGCAGGGTACAGTGCTGGAATTTGGGTAACTCTTGTCCTACTCTGTGCCTCAGTTTCCTTACCTGAAAAATTGGGGTAATGACACTGCTCTCCTTTGTAAAGTGCTTTGAGATTGATGAATTACAAGTACTAGGTGTATTATGGTAGCACCTCCGGGCCTTACTTGACAGCAGGGCCCTATCCTATGTGGTGCTGCTTTGATAAAGAGGGAAAGAGGGCCCTGTCCCTAAAGTGCTTACAGTCTCACTAGATGAAAGGTGGAGGGGGAAACCAAGGCACATGACCTGGGCAGCTGCTCAGTGACAGGAAGAGAACCCAGAGGGCCTGAGTCCTATCCAGCATGCCATCCGCTTTCTTGTTTACTCTGTGCTCAGTTCCCACTTAACAGACAAGAGAGAGGTAGTACGGGCAGTAGGGAACCTGAGGCCAGAGACATGAAGTGAGCTGCCTAAAATCTGCGGGTATTGGGGAGAGAGTTGGGATTGAAACCTAGACTCCTCACCCCATTCATCTACAGCTCTGATATTAGCTGGTTTGTCTTTTCCCACTGTGTCTCTGATCTGTACAAAACACACAAAGACGTGGCCAAGTATCCCAGCCTTTTCTTCCATGTGTTGTCAGTCAATTTCCCAGGCGTGCAGCGGGCCGTTCTGAGAAATGCCCAGTAACCAGGGCAGGCCTAACCATAGAGGTGAACTAGGTGGCCACCTAAGATGCCAGGCATTAGGGGGTGCCAAATTAAGTGAAAGTGATTTTTTTCTCTATTTTAATGAAATATATTAATGATATCTCTTAAACATGTGGAAAAGGGGTGCCAAAGTTATAGTTCACCTAGGCTAGGGGACAAAAAACCCTTGCACCAGTTGTCTGTAATGGCGATACCTCCCCTTCCGCAGGTGCCCCAGTGTAGCGTGTGCACACCTGCTATTTTTTCTCTGCTCATGCTCCCCCCACCTTTCCCCCACCCCACCACTGGTCACTATGCTCATCAGGCCAGGTAGGTCTTTGGTGCCTCTGTCCGTGGGCAAAACAAACTAATGCCTTCCAGGGTACCCAGCACAAAATGTCCTGCAGCCCTCCCTGGGCTCAGCCATAACCAGCCTGTCAGGAACCATTGTGATGCCCTCACTTGATCTGGTTAGGTTGCAAGGGCCTTGCTCAGATTTGGAACAGAGGACTTCTTCCTGTGCATTCCTTGTCTCTACTTGAGGCCTTGGTGACACCAGCCTTCCCCAGTGGCTGGAATGGGGAGGGGAAAAATCCAGACCCACCCACTACTCAGTGTCCCAACCCAGGGAGCTACTAGGTAGCAGCCGTTTCCCATGTCCCTTTAACTGTCTATCTGTCCCTGAGCCATTTCCCCATGGCCCTTATCTTTCTCCTGTTCCAAGAACACCTTGCTTGCACCCTCAGGCCCTGCAGACAGACAGACAGATGGTGTGTGGCTGCAGCTTCTTTTATAAGAATCTGCTGGGTCCTGCTTGGCTGCTTCCTGCAGCTGTTTGCCTGTTGGTTGCATCACATGCCACCTGGCTAGGATTCAGGGTCTAGTCTGCCCTGTCACACACCCATGCCACTTTCTCTGCCTCAGGTGTCTGTATAAGTCACCGAAAGGTGGATGGGTGTGCATGAGACACAGACATGATGACCTTGCACAGAGCAATTCATTTTTTTTTTTTTTTTAAATTTCCAGCCCACTTTTATTTCCAATCAATGAGCACAGGGGGTCTGGGGAAAACACACAAACGAATGCAGCACTAGGAAAAGCAGTTTCAAATGAATCAACCACAATGCAGTATGACCTGGATTAATTACTATTTGGGTTAGTTTAATTATTAGGGTGGGGAAACTGAGACATAGACTTGCCAAAGTATGGCAGTAGCAGGAATAAAATTGAAGGGTCCAAGGTCCAGCCATAGGGCCCAGCTTCACTCTACAACCAGGGGCATTGGCTCCTACTCCAGTGAAGTCAGAGGAGTAGTTACACCATCAGGGTGTATGTGAGATCAGGATCTGGCCCAGGCAACATTGGTCTGAAAGGAGAGTTACAGGGGGTATTCTCTGCATCGTAAATTAGATCAAGATCAGGCCCAGGGAACACTAATGTGAAAGGAGAGTTATGCTGTATATAGTGTAAAAGAGACCAAGGGCTGGTCTGATGTGACGCCTGATTGATACCAGTGTGGATGACGTGCAGGTCTGGCCCAATCTACACTGGACACGGGATGGCACGGAGCTTGTAGGCCACACCAGGCCCCGGAAAGCCCTGTGCAGCGAAGGCAAGTCGATGGCCCTGGGATCCATGAGCAGCTCCAGGATGAAGTTCTGCAGCAGGGTAGTTATGAAGAGGAAGATCTCCACCCTGGCCAGCCTTGCACCAGGACAGATGTGCTTCCCTGAAGGGAGCACAACCAAACAAGCCCTATGTCCCCTTGCTCCACTTGGGGCCTGCCTCCAGCAAGCACTGGTTCCCAGGAGACATCTGCTGTCTGCTTCCAAGTGAGCATATATGCCAAAAGCAAATTGCCTTTCTTGGAGAAGCTAACTTGCTCTAGCTCTTTCAGTCTCTTGCCTACAATCATTTCCTCTAGCACTTAGCTCCCTTTGGGAACTCTCTTCTGCATCAGTTTTCAAAGGCAGCACCTTCCCCAACTAGCTCCTAGTTGAAACAGGTGAAATGTAGGAGGAGAAACTGAGGCATAGAGTTGAAAAGCAACAGGTAACCCAACAGGCATGGTAGACTGGGGTCCAGAATCCCATGACTTTGTGGTCCAGAGCAGGATCAATAGTCTGTTTGTTGGTTTCACCAGTCCTGCGCTGCAGAGGTAAAATCACTTCACTGCTGCTCTGAGCTGTACATCAGCCAGGTCTGGTGTGAACTCAAACTGGCCTGTGCCTTTGAGATCTCTCCCGCCTGTCAGGAGGCAAAGACATGTTCCCATTACCTGTGGAGAAGGGCATGACTGCATCTCGCTTTCCGAATGCTCCATTCTCATCGAAGAAATGAGATGAGTTAAAATATTCCAGGCTTTCACAGCTGGCTGGGTCAAAGTGCGCAGAGGCCAGGAGAGGGATGATGGTCGTACCCTGGGGCGGGATGAGACACTGACACAGCTAGGGGTTTTAGGAATTTACAGGTTTAGGCCTGGAACAACAATGAGGCTAATAGCCATGGGGCTCTATGTCAGCTGGGAATCAATCAATCAATAGGGCTGGAAGGGACCTCGTGAGATCATCGAGTCCAACCCCCTGGGAATTGAACCCAGGACCTTGATGTCCCATTCACAAAGTAGGAAACCGAGGCACAGGGCAGGAAAGGGCCACCCCTGTGGTCACACAAGAAGAGCAGGGGAGAATCCAGGTCCTGCACTGGTCAATAACCAGCAGTAACATTTCATTGCCAAGCTGGCTGGGTGTGTATCCCTTCTCCCACCACTGAAATGCAGCCACCTCTGGGTGGGAATGGGGCAGCTGCTTGGTTGGTGCTGAGGTGCAGCTTCCTCTGAGGTGAAACATGGCAAGAGTTTAGAAGCACAGCAGTTTAGGGAAGTGAAGGTACAGATAGAAGGGGGCAAGGTGGTATGTGTGACCCTCAGTGCTACTCCAGGGCTGGGGGCCACTCACCTTGGGATTGTGGTACCTCTGGAAGGTGATGGGGCAGGTGGTGGCATGGGGCAGGCTCATGGGCACCAGGTCGAGGTAGCATTGGAGTTCCTGCAGCACGACATTGGTGTAGGACAGCCACAGATGGTCCTCCATGGCAGGGGACTGGGCCCTGCCCATGACCTTGTCCAGCTCCTGGTGCACCTGCGCTGTGAGGAGACACATGGCCCTTGGATGCCAGGGAAGGGGGGCTGCTGCTGCTGCCTTCTCTGTCCCCTTCTCACCCACTGTCCCACTTCCAACCCAATCCTGTCTTCCTCAGACAGCGACACATTTTCCAGGATCCTTTGCATTACTTTTCCTGGCTGAGTGCTGGATCTCCCCACCTGCTGCCAGGCTGGCCAGCCTCCCCTGAGGACTCAATGTGAAGAACTCCTACCTCTTTCTATCCTCCTTGCTGGGGTCTGGGCCCCTGAAACACTTCTCTTTGCCTGCTCTGCCCTTGGACCCCGTTCTTGGCCCAACTCCTGCCCTCAGGACTGAGATGTGGGGCTCTAAGTACTCTTTCCTCCCCTCTTTGGCCAGGTCCCAATGTCAAATAGAGCAATGTCAGGGCTGTTCTAACTCATATTATGCCTTTATGGCCCCTGGGGGGGCAGAGAATAGCCACAATGCTGTGTGCTCTGCCCATGCCCCAGATCTGCCCCTAGTAACCCTGGGAGGCAGAGAACAGACATAGTGCTGTGCACTCGACTTTCTGAGCTGGCCCTCGGAGGCAGAGGCCATGTGTCTGCTTCACCCTGGGTGGGGAGTTCCCCTTGTGTGGGGAATGCAAGGGGGAATCTTTCATTGCTGCTGCTGCCACTGTGGCCCAGAGGAGCTCCCTCGATCTAGAAGACAGAGCCTGGTACCAGCTGGGGCTCATCCACCCCCTGCCCCCTCACTCAAGGCTCTAGGGACTGTGTGGGGGAGGAAGCCGGCATGACGTGCCTGCCTTCATGACTGGACAGGTGGGGGGTCCTGGACTTCAGCCCATTGATGCTGTGTTCATCTAGCTCCACTGCCCTGCTCAGGCCAGAACAGAGCCAGTCGGGCTGGCTGTTCTGCCTCTGGAAAAAGTGGCCCAGTGCATGCCCGCTGTGCCCTTTAATGGCCCTGTCCACCTTGGATGTCTGGAAACTTGCTGAGAACCAGGAGACCGGACTAGATGGTATTACTGGTGGCTTCCAGGCTGCCAATGAATGGGGAGGCATTCAGTGCCATCAGGTTCTCATCCCCAAACTCTGTCTGTGCCTGCCCTCACTCCTGGAAAACAGCAAGGATGGGAGCATGCCTGTGATGCATCATCCCAGCCCCACTCTTTGCCCCTCCTAGGCAAGAAATGCTAAGGGGTGTTGGATTCCCAGCCAAGGGCCTCAGGGAGATAGAGGAAAGATGGACCTGATGCAGAGTCTGAGATCAGCTTGGGAGGAAGAGGAAGTGGATCAGGAATCTCTTAGCTGACAGAGGAGTAAAATGGGATGAGTGTCAAGTCAGTGGCTGGGTAGATAGAGGGATGTTGGGGGGATGGATGGATGAACGGAAGGGTGGGAGGCTGGAACATGATTACTGTCTATAAGGTGATCCCTGGCTGCCAGATCCACATCAACCACCCAAAATGGACAGAGCTGAACTCCAGCTGCAATCAGGGGTTAAAGTATAATTTGGCAGGCCCCGGAACCCTCTTAAATTTCCAGGCCCCCTTCACACAGGTCCGGGCCCCCTTCACATATGACAGCTGCTGCCCCCCCGCCCCAAAAAAATTCCTGCCCCTCATCCTCACTACTTCCCCCCCCATCCCAGATACTACTCTCAAAACACCTGCCACCCATCAGACCCCTCCTTCCCCATTTCCTCACCAGCCCTCCTAACCTTTCATGCTGAGCTCCCCCATCTTCACTCCACCCCTCTTTAGCTCCTCAACCCCCTCCACAGCTCCCCAGCCCACCATCCCAACTGCTTCTTCCCACCCCCACCCCCCAACACTTTCCCCTGCTGGCGGCCTGTCTCTTCCCCCCCCCCCACAGCTACCCCCACTTACCTGTGCCGCTGATGTGGCCAAGGAGCTGGGCCGGGGGCAGGGAGGCTGCAGTAGGGCCCTGCATGGATACAAATAAGTGGATCTGTATCCAACCTGCATTCGCAAGAAATGGTCCGCAGATAGCTGTGTTGTATTCATAGATGGGGATATAATGCGGAGAGCCATGGATATCCGCATATTTGTAGGGCGCTAGCTCTGTGCAGATAAAAATATGTGGATCGATATCTGATCTGCATCCACAAGCAATGGTCCATGGATATCCGTGTTGTATCCGCAGATGCGGATATCTGCAGATATCTGCGGATTTGCAGGGCTCTAGGCTGTGGCAATGGTGAGAGGGGAAACAGACCTGAGACTGGGTCCAGGCTGTCGGCACCACTGGGCCCAGCAGGAAGCGGCAGGGCCGGCGCAGGTGCTGGGAAAGGGGGGTGAGGGGTTACTGGGCTCACCCCAGCCCATAGCCTCTTGTCGCAGTCTGACCTGGGGGGAGAGCAATGGACTGCTGCATTCTGGGGTGTTCATCTAATTTATGGGGGCCCTGGAATACTGTCCTAAAAATAGGGGGCCCCAGAACACTGTTCTGGGGTGTTGCCCTTTACTTTAACCCCTGGCTGTAATCTGCACTCCCATCTCATAGCTTCATAGACTTTATCATCAGAAGGGACCAATATGATCATCTAGTCTGACCTCCTGCACAATGCTGGCCACAGAACCAAAACCATCCACTCCTGTGACGGACCTCTAACCTATGATTGTTAAAGTTGTCAAATCATGGTCAAAGTCCTTGAGGTACAGAGAATCCACAGCAACTGAGCTGTGCACCATGCTACAGAGGAAGACAAAAAACTCCCAGAGCCAATTTGCCAGAAGTGTGGAAGTTCCTTCCTGACCACAAATCTGGTGATCAGTTGAACCCTGAGCATGTGGACAAGACTCATCAGCTGAACACCAAAAAAAGAGTTCTCTGTAATAACTCAGAACCTACCTCATCAAATGTCCCATCTTGGGCCATTGGCATATCCACCACCAGTAGTCAAAGATCAGTCAATTGCCAAACTAGGTTGTCCCATCACACTACTTCTCCATAAATTTGTGCAGCTCAGTTTTGAAGCCAGCCAGGATGTTTCATCCCACAGCTCCCCTCCCTTTGCAAGACTATTCCAGAACTTTACTCCTTGGATGGACAGAAACCTGCATCTAGTTTCAAGTCTAAACTTCCCGATGGGCAGTTTACATCCATTTGTTCTTGTGTCCTCATTGGTGCCAAACAGAAATAAATTCTCTCTGGTATTTATCCCTCTGACATATTTACTCAGAGCAATAGTATCTCCCCTCAACCATCTTTTGATTAGGCCAAACAAGCCAAGCTCTTTGGCTATGTCTAAACTAGCCACAGGAAGTTCAAACTTGTTAGTTCAAACCAGGGGTGTTGCTGGTGCTGGGCACCCAGGGCACATGCCCCAAATCCTGGCACCAGTGCCCCAGGTCTGGCAGGGTCCTCCTCCCAGTCTCCAGTCCAAACAGGTCAGAGGTCCGGGGCCCAGCCACCCGTGGCCACAGCAGCCCCATCCCTGGTGGGGGATCCAGGGCACAGCTACCTGCGGCCGCAGCGGCCCAGCCATCCACAGCCACTCCCGGCCCCATCCCCAGTTGGGGATGTGGGGCCCAGCCGCCCATGGCGGCATGCAGCGGCTTCCGGCCCTGTCCCCGGTCGGAGCGTGGTCTGCTGGCTGGGGGCAGGCCTGCAGGCCAGGGGTGGGGCCTGGGCTGGTGCCCCAGGTCCCTCCCTGGGGCAGCAATGCCTCTCGTTCAAACTAACCTTGTGCTTATAAGTTTGAACTAACTGCATGTTCTAGTTTGAACTAATGCTTATGTAACCCTTCTGACAGGGTGAGCTGGCAGAACAGGGGCCAGGTTCTATATCTAGGGGTTTCCAAATAATGTGACAGCACCAACCAGCTAAAGCCGCCACCCAGTCTTCTGGGAAATCATGCATTATTCCCTGAGCACACTGAAAGGGTAATGCTTCCCACTTGCAAGCATGAGTCTGAGTGTAGTATACAGAACTTTTAATAGTAATAAAAACAAAAAATCAGCACTGATCTGAAGAATAAGTGCAGAACAAGCTTCCAACAAATCTCAGGGTATGTAGGGAGTGTCTTTCACACCAGCTGTCTGCCAGCACCAACCACTGGTCACTCACGCTGTGCTCTCACCATCTGCTGACTTTGTCCACTGTTCACCAGTTCTGCCCACAGGTTACTCATGCTATCCAGCCTGCCACTAGCTGCTCTTACTGTCTGCCAGCTCTGCCCACTAGTCACTCTCTCCATCTGCTGCTCCTCTTCAGTGATTCAGCTCAGAGAGGGGATTTTCCTTTCTCAGTGATTTCAGCTTTTAAACTTCAAATAGCTGCAAACAGCTTTTTCTATTAAAATAACAGAGAGACCTCATAAAAAATCTAGCTAGATCTACCATATGACAGTGGGGCCAGGGTGTGAGGCAAATGCCTCAAGTGTAGCTATGCAACCTCATCCCTGTCTTGACTTTTTTCAGGCTGAAACAGGCAGTGGCCTCTCTTACAAGTCTCTTTTATGCTAAGGGTAGCTTTTACCCTTTAACTAGCCCAAACAGATTTGGAACAATCAGAGAGTAGCATATCACAAAAGACAGTATTTCATGTTTCCCTTTAGTAGAATTACAGATATTGACAGATTTGTGATCAGATCAACCCCAAATACCATTACCCATATTGCCCTGCACCCATAGTGTATTTATGCTAACATGTTCTTTGTGCTCATGCAAATACTAAACCTGTGCAGATTAGTTGCCTCCCCCCCAAGCTGTTAGACACAGCTTCTAACCCTGCCTTACACTTAGTTCAAAATTGAAGATGCAGTTAGTTCAAACTAACCAGCTTATTTTGAACTTCTTAAGTTCAAACCAAGCGTTAGTCTGTGGCCACATCACACATAGTTCAAACTAAAGTTTGAGCTAAACTTTTAAGTCCAGGCTAACCACCAGTTCTAATAAGTCCAAACTAAGCAGTCCTTAGTTTGAACTAAGAAATTTCTTACTTTGAACTAGGGAAAACCTAGGGTGGCCATGTGCTAAGTTAGTTGTCCACTAAGCCTCCTTAGTCCAGACTCACTTGCTAGTGTAAACATAGCCTTTGAGTCGCCTCTCACAAGACAGGTTTTTCCATTTCTCAGATCATGCTAGCAGGTCTTCTCAGCACCTGTTCCAGTTTGAATTCATCTTTCTTAAACATGGGGGACCAGAACTGGACACAGTATTCCAGATGTGTTTCACTAACACCTCCCTACCTCTATTGGAAATACCTTGTCTGATGCAGCAAGGACTGCATTAGCTTTTTTTCACAGCCACATCACATTGGTGGTTCATAATCATCCTGTGATCAGCCAATGCTCCAAACTCCTTTTCCTTTGTCACTTCCAGCTGATTTGTGTGCAGCTTATAGGAAGACTTCCTGCTATTAGTCCCTAAATGCATGACCTTGCACTTTCCATTATAAAATTTCATCTTATGCCTAATTCAGTTCACAATCTCATCCAGATCTTCCTGTATGATACCCTGATCCTTCTCTGTATTGGCAACACTTCCAACTTAATGTCATCTTCAAGCTTTATTAGCACATTCCCACTTTTTGTGCCAAGGTCACTAATAAAACGGTTAAGCCTGATCCCAAGACTGTTCCCTGAGGAACTACACTGGTAACCACCTTCCAGCCTGACAGTTAATCACCTTTCAGTCTGACTCTTTGTAGCTTGCCCTTTAACCAGTTCCTTATCCACCTTTCTATTTCCATATTAATCTCCATCTTTTCCAATTTAACCAGTAATTCCCTATGTGGAACCATACCAAATGTCTTATTGAAATCTAAGTAAATTAGATCCACTGCATTCCGTTTGTTCAAAAAATCTATTATCTTCTCAGAGAAGGAGATCTGGTTGGTCTGGCATGATCCACCTTTTGTAAAGTCATGTTGTATTTTATGCCAGTTACCATTAACCTCAATGTCCTTAATTACTTTCTCTTTCAAATTCTTTTCCCAAGACCTTGCATACTGCCAAGGTCAAACTAACAGGCCTGTAGTTACCTGGATGACTTTTTCTCCCCATTCCAAAAATAGGAACTATGTTAGCAATTCTCTAGTCATATAGTACAACTCCTATGTTTACAGATTCATCAAAAACCCTTGAACTGAATTAGCTCGTACTCTCTCAAACCAAGGTGTCTACTATGACCAGTTCTTCTGTGAGGTCCTCCCTACTAACCAATACCTAATCCACAGGTCAGCAACCCCCAGCACCCGTGCCAAAAATGGCCTGGGGGCTGAGCCTGAGTGGCACGTGGCAACACTCAGACCTGCTCACTCTCCCAGGACCCAGCTGGCCACACTTCCCCACTGAGAAGTGCAGCCAGCAGGGACAAGGAAGCTGCGGTGCACGGCTCCTAGCTCCTGCTGGCCCCACCCCTGCTGGGCAGGGCTAGAGGGGTGTTGGGCAGTTGGCGGCTGTGGGGGCAGGCGTGCAAAAGGCAGGTGACCGGAGCCAGATCCAAGGCAGGACCAGCCCAAGGTGATGCAGGAGAAGAGCCCTGCAGGCCCAGTGTTAGCAACGCCTATGTTCAGATATGGTAATTTCTACCTCCTTATCCTCATTTCTCATTGGCCACCCTGCCATTATCTCCCAGCTCATCATTAGTCTCATTAAAAACAGAAGCAAAGTATTTGTTTAAATATTCAGCCATACCCAGAATAACCTGAATCTCCACTCCATCCTCAATGTTTGTTCCACTTCTTTTTTTGCTTTCTTCCTATTCATATGACTATAGAACCTTTTACTGTTGGTTTTAATTCCCTTTAAAGAGTCCAATTCTACTTGGCTTTTGGCCTTTCTCACCATATTCTATTCTATCCCTACATAGTCTGTCCCCCAAGAGGTAGCTTCCCTTGCTGATCCCTCTCAACTTCCATGCCTTGTTGGCTTCCTGCTTTCTTTTAATCACTTGTCTGAGATGCTTACTTATCGAGATTGGTCTACAAGTCTATGACTTTTTCCCACTTCTTTGGGATGCAAGCTTCAGATAAAAGAAGCAAGGAGTCCTGTGGCACCAGGGCTTGCTTGACCCATAATCAAATGAGGCCCTGGCTCAGGGTGTCATTTGCCTAGGGGTGGGGCGGCTGCAGCACAGTGCCAAGAGTGGAGCAGGCTAGCCAATGGGTAGGGCTCCACTCTCTTGCCCCACCTTTGGGCCAGCCCACCCCATCCCCAGGGCAGTACAGCCAGCCCAAGGGAGGGGTGAGAGAGTGAAACCTAGCCTCTGGGTGGGTCCGCTCCACCCCTGGGCCAACTGTTCCCCAGCCTGGGGACGGGGTGAGGGGGGGCACAAAGTCAAAATCTGACTTGGGGCACGAAAGCCCCTTGAGCCAGTGCTGTGTGGCACTTAAAGACTATCAAATTTATTTGCCACATGAGCTTGTGTGGGGAAAAATCCCACTTCGTCAAATGCTTTGACGCAGTGGGATTTTCTCCCACACAAGCTCATGTGATAAATAAATTTGTTAGTCTTTAAGTGCCACAGGACTCCTTGCTTCTTTTGCTGGACTAGGCTAACATGGCTCCCCCTTCAAAACCAAACTTCAGATAGCTCCTGCAACTTTGTAGTGATTCCAAGCCTCCTCTGGATCCAAGAGTTCTTCAATCCAATCCACTTCTCTTAATTTTTAAAACTTAGCTCTTTTTGGAGTCAAAAATCCTAGCCACAGATCTATTTTCCTTTATCCTTCCATTTACTTTGAACTGAATTTGCTCATGGTCACCCAAATCAAAGTTGTCCGCTAGGACCAGTTTTTCTATGAGGTCCTCTCTACTGACCAGTACCTAATCTAAGATGGCATCTCCCCATGCTAGTTCTGTGACTATTTGGTGAAGGAATTCACATCCAGGAAAATCAGGCTCCTGTTAGTAGTAATAACACTAGTCTTCTAGTCGATAATCACACAGTTCTCAGTAGTATGTAACCCTTCTGTCAGGGCAGGCTGGCAGAACAAGGGCCAGGTTCTATATCTAGGTGTTTCCCAATAACGTAACACCACCAACTGGCTCAAGCCCCCACCCAGATTTCTGGGGAATCCTGCAGTGTTCCCTGGGCATTCCAAAGGAGTAAGATTTCCCCACTCACAAGCATGAGTCTGAGTTTAGTAAACAGAACTTTTAATAGTAGTAACATGTAATGTAAAAGGCCAAATAACAGAGATCAGCACTGATCTAGAAAATCAATACAGAGCAAAGTTCCCAACAACCCATACTGCATAACAGAACATACACGACTTAATGGCAAAAACCCGCACTGATCTGGGGAATCAGTGCTAATCAGGCTTCCAACATGATCCCACATATCATAACAGCAAATGTAAACTCACTAGCAAAAATTGGCACCGATCTGGAGAATCAGTGCTAACTAGGCTGCCAACCAACTCTAGGGTACATAGGGAGTATCCTTCATGGCAGCTGTCTACCAGTACCACCCTCTTGTCACCCACTCCATCCACTAGCACTGTCCCTTGGCTCTGCCTACTGTCCACCAGCTCCACCCACCAGTCACTCAAGCCACCCAGGTTACTGCTGGCCACCCTCACCATCTGCCAGCTCCGCTCAAAAAGTTCTAGTTATGGCTCTGCCCAATGGGACCTGAATGTGGCTGAAATGCAGCCGCAGAACCTGGATCCAGCCCCTGCCCCATTTCTGGGAACAGCTGGGGCAAGAGAGGTGATGTGGGATGGATGCTAGGTTGATGGAGTAGTGTGTGAGAAGCTGGGTGATTGAAGGGTTTGTAAGGGGGCTAGGTGTGGGGGGGGGTAGGTAGCTGGTTGTGTGTGGGGGAGGATGGATGAAAGGGGCTGTAGCAGTGGCGTCGTGGGAGGGGGGCGGCTCCTGGGGCCTTAGAGCCAGCCCCTGAGCAGTGCACCTCTAAACTACGCAGGGGTGCATTGTCACGCCCCCGCGCAGCAAACACTGCCCAGGCAGCCAGCAGCCATGGCCTCTACCTGTCTGGAAGACAGAGTCTTCCAGTTGGGAGAGAGCTGCCCTAGGCTGGAGCTGGGAGTTTCTAAAACTTCCACCCTGGCCTGACAGCAGGGTCATGCCGGGAGCCTCAGCCTGTGCCGTGGGCCCCTCTGTCTCTCCGGCAGCCAGGTAAGGTAGCCGGGGTGGGGGCAGGCACACTGGCCTGGCAGGGAAAGGGTGCAGGGGAGGGGATCGGTCTGAGGCAGCAGGGGACCAGCGGTGGGACTGGGGAATTAGGGAAGGGCTTGGGGCTGCCAGGGCGAGGGGTTGGGAAGGGCTTGGGAAACCAGTAGGGGAGAAGGGAATGGATCGGGGCCAGGGCCCCCCTGATATTTATGTGTAGTGAGGCCCCTGGGCTGTAGGCAGGGTGGGTAGCTGAATGGAGCCTGATGATAGCTGCTGAGACACATGCTGAATGGGCGCCAGGCAGATGGAAATGCCTGGGGTAGCTGCCTTCAAATCCAGCTGTTGTGCCCCAGTACCCAGCGCTAAGGCCCAGGGGCCTGTCCTTACCTGGCAATAGGAGTGGTAGAGTGGGAAGACATTATGGGTGAGGTTCCCCAGCAGGGATGGCGGGGGTTGGCCCAGGTGGGCGCTGTCCTGGGCCCTGGCGGGTCAAAACTCGGCAGAAGAGGAGGAGGAGGAGGAGGAGAAGGATGAAATGGAGGGTTGCTGCTTTGCCAACCTCCATCCTCCTTTAGGGGTTGTCACTGCCAGTGTGACTCTGGTATTGTTGCTGCAGGAAGGGTATGCAGGAGTGCAGCGTGGCTATTGAAAGGGGTCCTGTGTACCCCAAGTCACTGATTAGCTTGCTGGACTGACCCCTGCAGAGCCCTTTACACATTGGCTCTGGGAGCTCAGGCAAACCACTAGACCCGGTACTGGGTCCGCCTTTCCACCCACTCCTTGCAGATATCAATGGACTGTGACCTCCCCCACAGTCTGCCCCTGCCTAGTCCTGCAGTAAAATACCTCCCAGCCCCCACCCCCAGCTACTGCCCCTGTTTTTTGGGTGGGGGAGGTCCACTGGGACTCACTCAGCTGCCTCACATCGCCCTTGGCAAAACCCTTTCCCCGTCTCTGGGTGGTGAGCACCAGCATTGTGGGGTCAGGCTCACTAACAGTCCATAGGCAGGACAGCCACTTCCCACCCTGTTCCTTGGCTAGTGAGCTGCCTCTGGGGCATGTCCACCTACCTAGCTGCCGCATCAGTTACCCCTGAAATGCAGCCACCTCTGGGATGGAAGGTGGAGAGGCACAGGAGCTCACAGCAGGACTTGGAGACACTCCCGTGGGTGACTGACTGTTTTGATTACCCCTAAATACTGTGACAGTGGATACTGTGCTGGATACCGTGCTGAACTGGTCTCAGGAGGTCTGGCTTCTAGTCCAGTTCTGTCCCTGGCATTGGCTGCTGGGGCAAGCCAACCCCCCTCATGCCTCAATTTTCCCATTTGTCAATGGAGCCAGTGATGCTGTGCTCCTCTGCAGAACATGCTGAGCTTGCTGGGTGGCAGAAGCCAGGAGTTAGTAATAACCAGGGATTGTGAGGGGGCATTTAGCCGCTTTTGGCAGCAATCAAGCAGGGAGTGTAAGAAAATGGTTAACAGACATGACCCATAGCATAACCCTGGGGTGTCTGAAGATTGTTACTTGTTAACTCTGTGTTCTTGGAGAACCAAGGCATAGTATCCAGCCTCTGTGACTCGCTCCACACCCAGCCCCAGCCTCTGCTTGAGCCAGAAACCAACAACAACAAAAAGCAGTGGGAGACGCACCTAAACCCAACAGAACAAGGTTGATGGCATTAGGGCAACTCCTCTAGCCTCATCTCCATTGAAGATAAGCAAGGAGACCTGTGGCTCTTAAAGACTAACAAATTTATTTATCACATGAGCTTTCATGGGAAAAAAAAATCCCACTTCATCAGATGCTTTGAAGATGGGGGAATTTACTAAAGTTACTCAAGCTCCCCCATCTTCAAAACGTCTCATGAAGTGGGATTTTCTGTTAGTCTTTAAGTGCCACAGGACTCCCTGCTTGTTTTGCTGAACTAGACTAACACAGCTACCCCTCTGGAACTTTATGACTTCAAAAATGTGAGCCATTAGCACTCTGAATGGACAACAGAAAACTTCATTTGCATTAGGGATGGACCCAGAAACCAGAATTAGCATACAGAATAGAGAACCAAGTTCCAAGGCAGGAACTGTACCGAACTCTGGGACTGGCAAAGCAGGAAAGCACTGCATAATGGGGGTCTCTGCTCCTGAAGAAAATGAACCCATCCCTGCACACACTCAGTTCAGCAGTCAGACCAATTCTAGTCACTAGATCTTTAATTCAGGGCCAGATTAAGACATGCTGAGGCCCTAAATTATGTCAAGATTGAGGGGGCCCAACCATAAAAAAAGAAGGAAAATAGTGTATTACATAACAGAAAAAGGAATGAAAAAATAAATGATAGTGGTATACAGAGGGGTGAGGGTGGGAAAGTGGAGAGGAGGGGATTAGTGGGGATGAAGCATGGTGTGGAACAAGACTTTAAGATGTGTTGGTAGGCTAGCTCCCATTCGTTCCTCTTGAGGTCTGAAATGAGGTTGGGCAACCTGTGAATAATGCGAGTAGCCCAACAGTCCTGGAAGGTAAATTGATGGGCTTGCATATGGATTGGGATGGAGTGGTCAGGTTTCAAAATTTTGATGATGGATTTTATATGAAAGGTAGTTTAAGATAAAGCAATTTCAGTTATGATAAATCTTAGTTATCTCCAACATATTTAGAGGTCTCTCATAATGTGAGGCCCTAAGCCGTGGTTTAGTTGGCTTGTGCCTATACCTGGCATTGCTCTAACTGATATCCAAAATATTGGATCTGTCAGATTGCATTGTGAGCTCCCTTGAAGGAACACCACCCATAGACAAAACTGATCAGTTTCTATTGTCCACCTAAACAAAACAGCTCTTAAGTCATTATTTATACAAAAATAACCGTAGTGCCTTGAACAATTGTTTCTTCCCTACAAAAACCCTGACCCCAATCCAAAACTCTGTTCTGATGGCTGGACCCAAAAGCTGCATCAGGTCCACTGGGACTTCACCTTTTCCTGACTGATCACGCTGGGGGCTCTGTCTGTCTCCAGCACTCCAGACCTTAAGCTGAACAGCCTGTTTCCTGGGAACCTTTGAGCTGCACTGAGTAGTGAGACACTCACCTCCCACCCAACACCCCCGCTGTCTTTTTCTCTTAGTCTAAATATAAACTCTCTAAATTTGGCCTAGATTTCTAGAATACTACGGTTGAAATTGGGTAATATTCCAACTGTTTGGTTGTTTCTCTCTCTTTGTATGATTAGTAATATTGTAAGTCTTTGGGTATTTTGCTTTATCATAAGTTGTATGTACCTGACAATAAAGTAACTTTTGTAATCAAATTGGTTGCCTGACTGTCTCCAGACTTCATGTATGCCTTTGTTTTCTGTTTCCCTGTACTGCTTTGCAGAAATGGTTCTTTTAGGGTATGTCCACACTTAGAATTTAATTTGAATTGATGACAATCAATTCAAATTAAATTAAGCGCATGGCCACACTTGCTTTCCTCAATTCGAACTGAGGAACTCCTTAGTTCGAGTTGATGAAAGCTAACTTGGAAGTGGTCAAACCTCATTGACTTTGAAGTCCCGGTCAATTCAAACTGGTTAGTTCGAATTGACCCAATGTGGCCACGCCAATTTGAACTCACTGTTAGTTCGAATTGACATGGGTTGACCTTCCTCCCAGGGTGCGTGGCACCCTGGAAGGAAGACCAGCCCTCCCTGCATAGCTCCAGCCCTGCTTGCTGGCTGGGGAAGGGATCCCTGATCTGGGTGGAGCCACGCTCCCCGAGCTTGGGAAGGAACCCCCATGAGCAGCTCCAGCCCTGCTGGCTGCATGTGGTGACAGGACTCCCGCACGCAGCTGCAGCTCCGCTGGCCATGGGCAGGGATCCTGTCCCCGCACCAGCTAGTGGGGCCCTAGCCACGCACAAGGGTCCAGTCCCTGAGCGTGGCCAGCAGGGCTCCAGCCCAGTGCGGGGATCTCTTTCCTGCATGGCAGGCAGAGCTGGAGCCTTACACTGGGGATCCCATCCCCGCACCAGCAAGCAGGGTACCAGCCCAGCATGGGGATCCCTTCTTCGCATGGGGTCCTTGTCCCCAGTGCAGGGAGTGCAGCTCCAGCCCAGCGCAGGGATCCCTTCCTTGCACTGGAAAGCTGGGTTCCAGCCCTGCGTGGGAGTCCCTTCCCTATGCAGGACAGCGCTGCTGGAGCCACGCAAGGGAATCCCTTCTCCTCTCACCTGGTGAGGGGAAAACATCCCCCTGCCAGGCTCTAGCCTTCTGAATCTGGCATGGGGAAAAGCTGCTAGAGCTGGGTAGTGGATGCTTTTCCTTGTGCCAGGCTCAGAGGGCTGGAGCGTGGCAGGGGATTGAGTGGTGGCATGGCCCTTCTCGGGGGCCAAGTTGCCACACCTCCCATGGTGCCCCTCCTCCAATTCAAATTAGCAAGTCCAGTCCATGGACATGCTAGTTCAAATTGGAGTTTCTAGTGTGTCCATGTTAATTCGAATTGACTGAATTTGAACTAATCAATTTGAGATAATTATTAGTTTGAATTCAGTCAATTTGAATGAACACTCTAACTGTAGACATAACCTTACTTACCCAAAGATCCCTGTCATACCCAAAGATCCAGTGAGGTTTGCTCATAAGGAAGTTGCTAAAAGAACAATTATAAAGTGATGGTGGGGATAGCCATGTGCTGAACCTGGGGCATATAATAGTAACCGCTGAAAAGTCCCATTTTGACCCAGCCTAATTGAGCCCAGGGGCCTATAAGGCACTGGTTCCCAACATTTTTTCTGCCGTGGCACACCTTGCTACCTTTAATCAATCTGAGGCACACCACCATATAGTTTCCAAATGAACTCATGAATAGTCATGAGCCAATTAGCCAATTCAGAGCTCTTTGAGTTGTTTTTCAAAAAATTTTGTGGCACACTTGCTCAGACCTGATGGCACACCTGTGTGCCACGGCACACTGGTTAGGAAACACTGATATAAGGAGAGCAGGTGAAAAAATGCTGTTTTGACACAGCCTGCTCAGAGGCATGCTCAAGTCTAGTATGGTGCAGTGTCAGGGGCATATAAGGATGGCGGTAGAGAAGTGCTGTGTAACCAGCCTGCTGAGTTCAGGGACATACAAGGGGCAGCTGAAAGTGCTGATAGACCCAGTCCACTCAGACACTCTCTGTGAATGTGTACATGTGGGTGGTCATTTGATAGTCTGACTGTGGGGTGAATGTCTCCTGAAGATTGACGTCCTCCTTTCCTGATGGAAGAGGTTAGAGTGGCGGGTCCCTCCAGAGTGGAACCTTGACTGGCAGCCAGGATTCACCAGGAGATTGTAATGCCAGCTGGTGAGCTGTAGCTGTACCACTGTATTTCTTTATCATTTATCTAATCCATGCTTAACGACTATACAATGAAAGGTTAATAAATGGATAGATGTTACCCTTCTCTCTCCCTCTTCCTCAACATCTGGAGTACTGTGTTCAGTTTTGGGCTCCCCACTACAAAAAGGACAGGGACATGCTAGAGAGAGTTCAGAGGAGGGCAGCCAAAATGATTGAAGGGCTGGAGCACAAGCCCTATGAGGAAAGACTGAAAGCATTAGGCTTATTTAGTCTGCAGAAGAGAAGCTGTTCTCGGTAATAACAGAGGACTGAACGAGGAGCAATGGTCTCAAGTTGCGGTTAGGGAGGTCGAGGCTGGATATTAGAAAAAACTTTTTTACTAGGAGAGTGGTGAAGCCTTGGAATGAGCTGCCAAGGGAGGTGGTGGACTCTCCATCTTTGGAGGTGTTTAAGGCCCGGCTGGACAAAACCATGACTGGGATGGTTTAGTGGGAGTGGTCCTGCCTCTGGCAGGGGGTTGGACTAGATGACCTATGAGGTCCCTTCCAACCCTAGGATTCTATGAACCCATTAACTCCTTTCTAAATCTTGTAAACCTAAAGCAGTGAGCTCTCAGGGAGGAGGAACTGACAGTTGTCCTCAGGAAGCCCCGCGGGTTGAGGAAACTAAGGAAGGTTCTTCTTCGAGCGCTGCTTGTATACATTCAGAAACAGGTGTATCCGTGCCAGAGTGCCGGATTGGTTGGAACTTTTTGCCCTAGCTTGTCAGAAGAGGGCAAGCGGCCACTGCCCCCTATGTCACCTGTGGCTATATATGTGGCCGCCGCCCAGCCCCTCCCCAGTTACTGGGTCGAAAGCATACTCCTCCTCAGCCTTCCAGTTGCGGATCGCAAACAATCAGGCTCTGACCAGCAGATACATGTTGGACATGTGGGAGTCGGTAAACAAAATTTAGACATCTACTCCCACTAGAGATGAGGGAAGAGTATGATGCCTTCCTGGAGGAGGGTAAAATAGCATCCCAGGACCTCCTACTGTTAGCCTGGGATGCAGTGGATACAGTGGCCCACACTATGGCCTCGGCCGTAACCCTGTGCCACACAGCTTGGCTACGGGAAGCCAGAGTGCCCCTGGCCTCACAACAGGTGGCCCTTGATCTCCCCTTCAGGGGCGATGCCTTCTTCCCACTGGAGACCTCAGCCATCTTGGGTACTGCTTGTGACCCCTGGGGAGAGCTTAAATACCTCGGTCTTCTCCCAACGGGGCCTCTTCCACGTCGTCCAGCTCCGTAAGGCCTGATAGTAAACTGGCCCCCCTTCCCAATCCTGCCTTTCAACAGCTACTGGTGAGGTCTCAACCCTCACCACCACAACTTCAGTTTGAATCCCACCTGGGGGACCCTTCTGGTCCCTGTGCAGCCCTGGAGAGGGTTCCTGACTGGTTAATCAGCGCTACTGGTTATAATCACCGGTCTCGTTGTCAATCACCTTCTCCAAACCCAGCATGAAGTGCCTACTGACTTGGGACTCTCTCTCTCCAAGCTGACAGACAGTTCTCCCCCCCCCCCGCCCCGTGAGAATGGGCGGTTCAGAGGTTAGGCAACATCTTCTCCTTCTGGTAGGACCAGGGTGTAACCCATATTCACACATCCCCTTTCTATTGACCCTAATACTTCCAACCCCTAAGAAGACTCGATCCTCTCACTATCCAAGCCTCCCCGACCACTGTAGAGGACAGAATGCAGGCCTGTGGTCTGAACCCACGCAGGCAACCAATAGCGAACGGTTCTCCAAGAGGCTGTCATATCCCTGTACATGACACCCCGCCAGGTAAGAAAAAAAAAAAAAAAAGCCCCCCCACTTCCTTGGGTGGCAACTCCCTTACCCTCTCTGGGACACATGGGGCGTTCATGGAACACACTTCAAACATTGAAGAGTGTATCGCCCCGCTGATGCCCGCTCTGAACTAAATGGGGTCTCCCCTCATGGGGACATTTCCATACTGGGGAGCTACGCTCTCGCGCACTTCCCCATGGGGAAGGCCCTATCATTCTATCCCTCAAAGCAGATGGTCGGAGAACCCTTTGTTGGCTCCCACTTCTCTTCCCACAGAAAGTGTTCGCTCCCCTACTCCCGAAAGTTGGGGGGAAGCTCTCCACCCCTTTCTTTTGCATGCCGCCTTAACCAATCCTTCCCTACATCACCAGTGGAACTAGCTGCTGCTTAAACATTGCTCATCCTAATCGACCTCCATTAAGGTTATAAGGCATACGCTTCCAACTCGGGAGCACTCAAACCCTTCCTGAACCCACGAAGCAGGCAATTCGTTCCTGCCTGCCAAGTACTAGATGCAGATGTCGGGACCCAGCCATCAGATGCAAATGTTGGTCAGGTGCCCGTGGTTTCCATGTGGGATATGAACCTTCCAGTACTCACTACTACGGGCTGGTTCACACCTTAGATGAGCGCTTTTAAGAGAGGTTGTAATAATGGGGCCCCCGCCTTGTTCTTTTACCCATTTTTCCCCATAAAAGGAAAAAGGGCCACGTTAATGAATGGTGAGTCTCCCCCCCCCCCCCCGGGAATCTCCCACCCTGGGCCGTCGATCACCCTGATTGGGGTGTGCTATCATGTCAGAACCCCCCTATACAGGGTCTTGCCCCTCACAGAAGGGACCTGTGCCACTTCCCTTTCTCTCTTATCCCTAAGGTGGCTGTTCCCTTACACCCAAATCGGGAAACACCTCAGGTCATGGAGAACCAGAGGAGATAATGTAATAATAATAATATAAAATCATCCGGCTCTCACCCCCTTCACCATTTGGTTGGAGGCAGAGAAACTCGTCTTTCTGCCCCCTCATTACGTTCACAATCACCACCTGCTCCTACCGTGATGGTTCAGAGATCTCTCCTGCAGACGGGGTACTGGTCTGGGCCCAATCATTGCTTCCCAGAGTTTCATCTAGTGGTGTCTTTCGTGTAGTTCACCCCCCCCACCCCCAGCATAGCCACAGCGCCTTGGTTACCCTGGCCTAGCCCAGGGAAACTCTTGCTCAGGAGTCCCATGAGTACAACTCCTCCTTCTCCATCTCAATCCGGGGCTCTTCTAGTTTTAGTAGTCATGACTTAGCATATTATACACCTATCCTAAGCAATTGCTAAAGGTTTTCGCACTCGATAAAGCTCGTATTACATCCACCCTGAAATTCCTTTCAGCGACTGGGAATTTGTGAACTAGCTGACCCTTGATAGACTTCACTTTTCCGGTAAGACCTAATACCAACAACAGCATACTCATAGAGGACACTTCAAATAAACCAAGAGCATCTTAAAAAGGAGATGGCTGGATGTGCCCCACTGGAGTGGCATACCCTTGCTCTGCTCCTTTTGGAGGAGACTACTTCCTCCTTCTGTACACCCCAATTCTCCCTTGGGGGCCCTTCTCAAAGGGAGCCTCAATCCTGATACACACCCCTGTGCATCATCAGGCTTAAGCGTGGTCCCATTTCGGGATGGTCCTTCCCACCTGTACGAGGCCACGTAGGCCAAAGTGAGTTGGTTCTGTAGGCCGCGGGACTACCACCCGGGTCGATCACACTCATGTGCCTATCACTCGGCCGTTGCCTTACTGCATTCAGCTCCTTCCCCCAATATTCCTGCAGCTGCTTTCCAGCCACCAAAAAAAAAAAAAAAGAAAGAAAGGGGAGGGGCGGAGATAGCGGTAATACCATTTCCTTGCGTCTTGCGAGGGTACGGATGCTGACAACCTACCCCAAAAGGGACTGTCATGGCATCATCAGTAAGCTCACACAGGCCTGATCATATTCTCCAGGCCCATGGAATGACCCATCTGTGCCTATCTTATATAGTACCATATGGCGGGTCAAGCACCTGGCTTTCCCATGCCGGTCCTGCTGCCTCACTGATAGCTGTGCGGTATGGGGTCGTCAGCTGTCGCCCTCGATCTGTCACGCTTCTCTTTAAACTAGATCAAAGTAAACTTCTCTAGATACTCCCCACCCGCTCCTGGTAGCCCATCCCTCCTGCAGGATAGTGAGTGTACCAGATCCATGTACCCATCTGGCCCAAGGCCTGCACATGTTTTACAATGCTGGACTGAGGGAAAGACAGTCTACCTTTCCTCCTCTGCCTATTGCACTGTTGGTAACCACCACTGCCAGCCCAGTAAACCTAGGGCCTTGTGAACTCCCTCATAGGGATTACACCAACACGTGTTGTTGCCAGAACAATAAATCCACAACAATAAATCCTCGGCCTTTCTCACACCTCTGCCTATACCCTCTCAGGCAGAGCTATTAGAGATGCATTCCTCAACACAGCCTTGTTTCGATGCTACCTCATTCATACGTAGAGTGACCTCAGGCCTTCCTGTCCATGCACGTTATTGGTGCTTGGACAAAATGGGGCCTACTTCTCTCCTGGGTTGGGTCCTACAATCCCAGGCTACCTTTGCCTGGATGAGGGTCCTTAAGTTGATTCCTTAGACCTCTCGAGGACCTGGCTTGTTGGACATCTACCCATGTCAAAGATATGCTGTGCTGGAAGCGAAAGAGCCAACTGCACCCGCCATCCATCAGCATGGCTAGCAGTCACCTATTACTGAATGAATCCAAGCAGTGCTCAAAGAAGAACGATGGGTTACTTACCAGTAACTGTCCTTCTTTGAGATGGGCTGCTTGGAGTCATTCAGAGCCCTCCCCACATCCCTGCATTTGGAGTTGGCGACTCGTAGGAATTGGGGAGGGGGCCGGGTGGTGACCACACATATAGCCACGGGGTGGCGGCCCCCTGCCCTCTTCTGACAAGCTAGGGCAAAAAGTTCCAATCAATCCAGCGCTCCGGCACGGAGACACCTTTTCCTGAATGAATCCAAGCAGCCCATCTGTGATGAAGTAAGAAAACCTCTTGGGTTACTGTGGTTCTTCTTTTCTGTTCCTGTTCTTTGGTGATTGTATTCTGGTGATGGGACACAGGGGTGTGATAACTATAGGTACCACTAGGGGGGAAGAGGCTTTAGTTCGACCTTACCTGGACCCCCTGGGGGTGACAGGTTGTGGCCGGTTTAGACCAGGGGCAGGGCAGCTGGATAGAGAGGCGAACAAAGGGAGGAGAGGGGAGGAAGGAAGATGGAGGTCGGAGGGGCAGGACCTCCGGGGCTTGTCCTGGGGGTTTACTATCTGCCCTCCTAGGTGATCTGAGAGCCAACTGTCCTAGCTGCTGTGCTAAGTGGATTGCTAATAAGCCCTCTGACTGCTACACTGACTGAGTGTCACTGCTGATTGGGACGGCTGGGACCCTCGTAGGGGGAGGAAACCCCCCCCCCCCCAAGGGAGACCAGACAGAGCAAGGATCGGACTCTCTGGGCCTGGATTTGGGAAGCTGGTTACAGGTAGCGTGGAGACCCTGGTGAATGGGAGAAAGCTCCACCGTAGCAGAGTCCCTGGTGGGCTGTGAACAGAGGGGATCCAAGAGGCTTTTCTGGGTTCTCCGTGACACCATCTCAAAGGATTGGGAGAACCTGTTGGTCCATCCAATGAGTTCCTAGGGAGGGGAATTTGAATTGTAGGCAGTGAGGCCTCAGGGAAAGGGAATCTGACTTGCTAACCCAAAAGGCTCAAGATAACAGGATGGAAGGCTGGACGCCTTTGCACGCAGTGCGAGCAGAGAGCACTGACATTTCCCAATGTATGGAGGGGACTTGCCAGCCACAGGTTCCAGGGTGCCCCGAGTCTCCTCCCTGCCTCACAAGCCTGAGCAGTGCTGAGACCCCAGTGCAGAACTTTGATCTGGACCCTTGCTGTGCTCAGGAACCCAGATTGGTGGTCTTGGCTGAGGCCTGGAGTGCATATGGGCCAGGCACCTGAGATGTGCCAGTGGAGCCCCAGATGGGTTCCATCCCAGGGGCTTATGACCCAGGGGCCCAGAATGGGAACAAACAGCCAGCCAGTGGTGCCCCTGGCCCTGCCTCTGTGTGGTTGGGGTGTATATGGAACTCATCTGTGTTAAGCAAGGCCCACCTGAAATTGCCAAGGGCAAGGCAGACTATAAAAGGAGAGCAGATTCTCCTGGTAACAGAGGCTGACACGCAGTGAGATTCACCCAACAGCTACAAACTACTCTCCTCATACCCCCTGCTGGAGATCCGGAAGCTAAAACAAAACTACACAATGGCGTTGACCCACTTTGCTGCATTTCAGTCTCTGGCTCCCAATCAGCCACTACGTCCGGTAAAGAGAGAAGTTATTAAACTCTGTTCCCTTTACTGAAAAGTTCTCCTGGCCCCAAAGGAGCAGCTTGTCACCAGACCAACAGGAGTTCAGCTCTTCCCCATAATACCCTGCTGCCAGCCAGTCCTTTAGTGGCTAAACTAAAAGGAAAGAAACAAACAAGGTGATCAATGTGCAAGAATTAGAGCCATCAGGTATGTACAAATGATTTGACAGTCTGTATCTAACAGGTTCCCAGGAGCATTGCAGAGTTTGCAGTCTCATGTTGTCCCTCTGATGCATGTCCAGCATCTCACTGGCTCTCCATCCATCGTTTCACAGCTTCAGTTGCAGATGAGTAAAAGACTGGACCTTTCGTGTTTCCGCCGATGTGCACAGACTGAAACTGGACAAACATTATTTATAGACTCATAGACAGACTGTAAGGTCAGAAGGGATCAATGTGATCATCTGGTCTGACCTTGGCCCCAGAACATCACCCACCCCTCATCTACACTAAACCTCTAACCTAGGACTGAATTATTAAAGTCATGTATTACCATCACTTACACCACAACCTCAGCCATGCAGAATGCAATGCTAGCCTCAGAAACAACTCTGACATTATCAGTGTAGCTGACAAAGGAGGTGCTGTAACCATCATGAGTAAGTGGCAGAGGAGCTGATCCCGAGTCTTTACGTGCCACATGACTCCTTGCTTTTTTTTGGCAGGAATGAAGACTGCAGAGACCAAACACCTGAACATGGATGTGTGCAGCTGCCTTTTACAGTGACTGCCATGGATTTCTGTGTGGCCTGTTTCAATCACAAGCCCTCAAAGTCAGTACACAGCATGCAAAAGCCTCAAAGAGGCTCCTGTCCACATGACATGTTGTTCTCACGTGGCCTTGTTCCATCAGGCATAGCCCCCTCCCTGTGTCCATCTCTCCCTCCCTGAGCTCTTGGCTGGGGTGTCACTGGTGCTGGGCACTCCAGGGCACGTGCCCTAAACCCCAATGCCAGTGTCCCAGATCTCCAGCCCAATCAGGCCGGAGACCCAGGGCCCAGCCACTGGCAGCCGTGGCAGCCCCGACCCTGGCCAGGGATCCAGTGCCCAGCCGCCCGTGGCTCTGTCCCCCACCGGGGATGCGCGGCAGTGCCTGGCCCTGTCCCTGACCAGGGACAGGGGCTGCAGGCTGGGGGCGGGGCCTGTGGGCTTGGGCGGGGCCTGGGCCCATGCCCCAGGTCCCTCCACCAGCCAGCGACGCCCCTGGCTCTTGGTATCTGTGAGTTTCCTTAATGGGCCATGAAGCAGGTAATTGCTGCTGTCCTGCCCTGGGAGTGTTGCCCAGACACACAGCAGCTCAAGCTGGAATACAGATGTGTCAGGCATGTAATTAAATCATAATTACAGTGGAGAGTGCCAAGGTGACACGTGCACCCAAACAATAGGATCCTGTTCAGCAAATTGGACCCTTGCCAATGGTACCTGCCATGGCCACTCTGTATGCATTGTTGAAATTTTGCATTATTGAGGTTAAACAATATTATAAATGGGGCCCCAATCCAGCCAGAGTCACATCTGGCAGTTTATGGCACCCTCATCCCTGCCTGCGTAGCCACACAAATCAGTCACTGGCCAGATAGGCAGATAGAAGGGGGTGGACTGGCAGGGATGTGGGATTGATAGATAAAGTGGGGTGACTGGTGAGAGCTAGGTAGGGAGACGTCTATAGTGAGGTGAGATGCATAGATAAAGGATGTGTATGGGGGTGGATATAGCTAGGTAGATGGGTTGTGTGAGGATGAATGAATGGGCAGCTCAGGGATGTGTACAGGGATGGACAGATGGGGGGGATGAATGGCTGGCTGGTAGGGTGTACATGTATGAAGTGGGGTGACTGTTTAAAGTGGTGTTAGATAGATGTGGGGGAAATGATGGTAGATAGATAGAAAGATGAAGTTAATAGTGCTCAATAGCCAGGTAGAGAAATAGATGGTGTGTCCGGGGATGTATGTGTCACATGAGGCCCGAAAAGGCCGAGAAATTTTGCAAATAAATGGCCCAAATCCGAGCTCTGAGGACATATTATAGGAAAACACAGTGGTAATGAGGGTTGTGCCTTATAAGGAGACTATTATTTGCAAGTGTATTGTTAGTAGTTACTTAATGATGTTTACATTTATCTTGGTTAGCAAGGTAGATAAACTGCTGTCCTGTCTGTTACTGTTGTGTTTGATTCAAAGTTCCAAAGGAATATGTGAACATGTACGTGGATCTTGAGTGTCAGGATATTATTGTTATTTCTCTCTGAGTTTAAGTAATGAACACCATTGAATGGGTTGTTAATGGCCGATTACCTTGTCTTAATGTAAATAGTTGCCGTTGTTTGCAGGACATGGAAGATGAGACTTCACGCCACAAGCGATCATCTAAGTGTTCAAGTAGGTACCTGCTGTTAAGGAGATATTGATCAGCAGGCATGGATCTACAAAAGACTTCTGTGGCTGTACCCTTTTTATCTCACATCTGTCCAGGCTTCTCAAGGAAAGGTTGGATCACAAGACTGAAATCTCAGCACCAGCCTGGAATCCCCAACTAATTCTCATGGGAGAATTAGAAGAAACTCAGAACATGGACTGTTTGGTCTACATTCGCCTGGGCTGGATTTCTAACAAATGAAGCTGTAAAAGCCATCCAGGTACTGGATATGCACCAGAGTAATATAAGCTTCACAAATTTACTGGACACCCAGTGTCAATGGACCTGTAAATCATTGTATGCATCTAATTGCTTTAATCCTTCACCAGTTCTCTGGCAGTTTATTTCTTCTCTTTTCTAATAAACTTTCTGTTTGAGTTACTAAGGGATTGGTTGGCAGAGTGGTATTTTGGATGAGATCCAAACTTAGATTCTGGTGACATGGCTGATCCTTTGGAGTCATTAGAACATTACTAATAAAGAACAGTGTGCACGAGAGCTCAGGGCAGGACCCGAAAGACACGCCAGTCAATGTGCTGGACTGCTCTGCACTGAGGACTTGGATGGCTGCAGGGGCATCACTGGTGCCTGGCACATGGGGCTGTGCCCTGAGTCCCAGCATCAGTGCCCCAAGTGTCTGTGGCAGCCCCTGCATCTCCGAGCCCCGTCCTAGGCCAGTGGTCTGGAGCACAGCTGCCGGTGGCAGCGCCTGCCTCTCCTGGCCACAGCAGTATGTGCCGCTCCCAGCCTGGTCCCGGACCAGGAATTCGGGCCAGGCTGCCTGCGACAGCGACAGCCTCTCCCAGCCCCGTGCCCAGTCCCAGCCGGGGATGCTGTGCCATGGTTCATGAATATTCATCAGTAGTTTGTTAATTTGAATATTTGTGAGTTTAATGGTGGTGTTCCTCAAAAAATTTGAAGGCATCAAGGTGTGCCATGGCAGAGAAAAGTTTGGGAACCACTGGGCTAGGTGAAGCAACCTCAGGTTTGGGTGCCATAGCATGCCCGAGTTCTGCGTCAATAAGTCTTCCCTGAGAGGGAAGTGAAGTGGGGTATCTATTGACAAGTGTCACAGAACCGAGAACCAGTGTTGTCTGGGCCAGTCTCAAGCTATCAAGATCATGTCCACTCCATCCCACTTTATCTTCAAAAGTACCTTGTAATCAGAGGAATTGGAGGAAAGGCGTACATCAGTGGCCCTCCAAGAGATTAGAAAGGCGTTTGTGATCAAGCCCTTCTCTCAGCCCCTGAGTGAACAGAAGAGTTGGCACTTCTGATTCTGACAAGTTGCAAACAGGTCTATTTGTGGTTGGCCCCACTGGCTGACTACATTGGACATCACCGCCTCGTTCAGTGACTATTCGTGGCGTGACAGAAATGTTCTGCTCAGTGAGTCTGCCACACTATTTTCCACCCCCGGCAAGTGGGCTGCTATTGGGGTGAAGTCATGTTTCAGAGCGAGTTCCCACAGGTTTGTGGCTTCCACACAGAGAGCATGGGAGCGCACGCCTCACTGTCAGTTTCTGTAAAATACGGCCGCTGTGTCAGCCTTTAGAACCTGGGCCAGATCCAGAAAAACTTGGCAAGCTAGACGAATGGCTCTAAGTTCTTTCACATTTATGTGAAGGGACCTGTCCCTGGGGGCCCATGTTCCCTGGGTGGAGAAACCCCCTGAGATATGTGCCCCCCCCCCAACCCGCATCCAAGGCATGTTATCAAGGTCACTGTGGGGTTTGAGGTTTCAAAGGGTTTCCCAGCTCTGGCAAAGAGGGGGTACTGCCACATTTCAAGTGTTTCTAGGACCTTGTGGGGAACTGAGTACCTTGTTCAAGGGGTGTTTCTGGGTTTGGAAGACAGGCTACCCAGAACTGGAATGGGCTTATTCTCCATCAGGCCGTTCTGATGACCAAGGTTGAGGCTGCCATGTGCCCCAACAATTGCAGGCACCATCTGGCTGTGATGACTGGAGCCTTCTGAAGTTCCAAAATGATGGAACACATGGACTGAAACCTTGATGGGGTAGAGATGCTGTGCCCTTCCTGGAGGCCTTTAGGGCCCTGATGAATTCTCTTGTGTAGGTTGGGACCAGCTTTGACTTTTCTCAATTTATGCAGAGCCCCAGGCGACCGCACAGTCTTTTTACCATGGTGACACTGTGGTGAACCTGGTGGTTGGATTTTCCCTTTATTAGCCAGTTGTCGAGGTATGGGTAGATCTTTACACCCTGCCTCTATAAGTATGCTGCCACTGTCACAATCTTGTGAATACTATGGTAGCTAAGGCGAGCCTGAAGGGGAGCAATGCAAACTGGCAGTGCTCCCTTCCCACTATGAAGCTGAGGAAACTGTGTTTTGACCTTATCGCTATATGAAAGTAAGCATCCTTTAAGTCAAGGGCTGCAAACCAGTCCTCTAGGTCTAGGGCAGGAATGATTTGTGAGAGGGAAACCATGCAGAATTTTATTTTCCTTAGATGTTTGTTCAGAACCCTGAGGTCCCGGATAGGTCTTAGGTCTCCACTTGGTTTGGGAACTATAAAGTATCTGGAGTAGAACCCCTTTCTCCGCTGACCCTTTGGGACCTTTTCTATGGTCCCTATAGAGAGAAGTTTTTCTCATTCTCTTTTTGTAGCGGAAAATCTAGCTCTAGGTCTGGGATGAGGGGGCAGGTTCCTGTCTCCAGATATGGTTTTGAATTGAATTGAGTAACCTCTGGATATCATATCCAATAGCCAAAGGTTGGTTGTGATTCTGGCCCATTGAGGTAGAAAGAGGGCTAGTTGGGCACTAAATAGCGGGGGTTGAGTGGAGAAGCAGGAGTCCTTTTGCTGTGTGTCAAAAATGCTGTTTCTGACCAGCTGACTGGGAGCTACTGTTCCCTTGGCAGGATGTTTGGGTTGAGGAGTGGGATTTTGAGCCCTTATCTGCCTGGTTCCTTTCCCTCTCCAAGACCCCATAGGGGCGTTGTGACTGTTGGTAGGGCCTCTGACAGGACCCCTGTGTATGGCTCCATTGCTGTAGCTGGGATAGTTGCTGAGGTAACTGAGGTCTGAAGGGGCACCTAGTGTCTGGTGGCACATGCATGCCCACTCCTTTAGGGTGGCCCTAGAGTCCTTCAGCCCATGCAGCTTAGAATCCATAGATTCAGCAAACACTGTCACAAATGTCTCTTGTGCCTGCAGTCAGGGCGTGGTACAAAGAGATTACATGATGTTTCTAGCTGGCAGGGAGGGGGTCAGATAGAGCTGGCAAGATGCCAGGTCTGAGCCTTGGTGGAGGTACAGGGGATCTGTGCCCCCCATCCCAGCCTGGAGTCAGAGTAAGGGGCTGGGAACCACCCTCGGAGCAAGGGTGGCCAGACAGGCTGGGGTCCCTGGAGGCTGTGGTTGCTGATGGGGTCTGGGCTGGTGTCAGATGGGAAGGAGCCCCTGGGTCTTAATTTCCTGGATCACCACCTGCTGTGGGTCATGTCACCTCATTGCTCCACCCAGGGCCGGGTAGTTGGGAACTCCTTAACAGTGAGTTCCCCCACCCACCAACCCGTACTGCATGGGAGTACAGAGGCTAGGACTCCTATGTTCTCTTGGCTGCTCCTTCTGTGACTTTGCTTAAATCAGTGCATCTGCCCTGCACTTCAATCCCCAGGCTACAGTGGGGCGCTACTATGGGCAGAACGGTTCCTTGATCCTGTCCTTAACTCTTTCCAGCCCAGCTAGTGAGCAGGTGGCAAATTTCCCTCTCCCCTTTGCATGCACAGTGAGGAGCAATACTGCGCTTTGGCATCTCCCCTGAGCTGAGCATGCTTGACTCTTAGATGAAGATCTGTTCTGGCAACGGCTTAATTATATGGTGCAGAACAGTAGTGAGGGGAAAATTAGGACTCAAGGAGAAGGAAGATCCATTGCTAGCTGGTGCCAGATTTCTCATTCGGGTTTCACCTTGTTCCTCAGCAGGCTTCCCCAATAACTGATTTGTGAGGATTAGAATAATGAGTTTATATTTCACTGCTCCTGTGCAGCCAGAAAGAACCCCAAGCCACATGTGACACTGTGTGTAGAAGAATCACAGCCTATGGATGAGATGTGGCCACTTCTGGGGAGGTGTGTGGCAACTGTTTATACCAGGATCCCTGAGCCAGGGCTTTGATTCACTGACTCCCAGTCCCCCATCTAACTTCTAGCCCCCGCATCCCTCCCAGACCTGGAGATAGAATCCAGGCTGGATTCTGCACAGTGCCTGGAACAGTGGGGGCCCCAATCTTGGTCATCCAACACTTCTTAGAGTGCCTATCATTCATGCAGGGTCACAGCCTGGTTTTAAAGGGGCAACCGTGTTAGTCTAGTAAAGCAAAAAAAGCAAGTAGTCTTGTGGCACTTAAAGACTAACAAAAGTCCAAAGCCCTCCAAGAATCTGGGCCTTACCCCTGAATAACCCTGCGGCCTGAATGTACTGGCCAGAGCTGTAACTACAGGGGGGCAAATGGGGCTTTGCCCCAGGTGCATTTCATGCCGCCAGCCCCAAGCGCCACTAATTGCAAGGGGCGCATTCCAATCAGCACACACCCCAGTCACTGAAACAGAGCGTTATGGCTCTGGTGCTGGCAGGTCCTCCAGGCTCCTCCACAGCTGTACCACTCTCTGCTCCTGCTAGGAATCATATCCAAGCAAGTCATCCTAGCAAAATAAATCATGGCCCTGGAGTGGAGTGTTGGGATGGCACAGCAACACAACAGTTCAGATTGCAGGAGGGGAACATCACATGGGGTGCTGGGCTATTCTTGTTCCTACAATGATCTGGTGGTGGGGAGGGAAGGGGATGGACAGATCAAGGGGTGCACCCGAGCCCAGAGACGAACAGCAAGTGACTCCAGGAGGCCATGGGCCAGCTCTGGGTATCTTCCTGGCTTCTCAGCCTCTCAGTCCAAACTCGTAACACACTGCTCTTCCCTAGCCCTGTACTTCCCCACTCAGCTCTGATGGTTCCCCTCACTCTGACCCACAGCTCCTTGCTCTTCCCTGGAAGTGGGCTCCCCACATCTATCAGACGCAGCTGGTCAGACACCAGAAGCCCCACAAAGGATCTTGACATAAGAAGCAGCTTGAAGGGGTGTGGAGGAGTAAGAGGTACATGTAGGGGGCTGAAGGGAAAGACAGCCACGGGACTATGGATGGAGTATATAGCTATGTCTCACTAAGCCAAGCAGCTTTGCAAACACATGGCCCAAATCTGACCTTTAAAGACATATTAAAAGAAAATACAAATGGTGGCAAAGGCCCTTCCTTACACGTAAATGTAGAGTAGGGCTTTGATTGCCAAATGTATTGTTGGTGGTTATTTGAAGATATTTACATCCATCTTGTTAGATGTTAGCAAGCTAGATAAACTGTTTTACTGTCTAGTTCCAAAGGGGCAGCCATGTTCGTCTAGTAAAATGAAAAACAGGACTCCTTGCTCTTTTTGTTTTACTGTCTGTTGCTGCTGTTCTATTTGATGATTTGGTCAAAGGGAACAGACAATTTTATTAAAGAGAATGTTTAAAAAAAGAAACAGGTTGCAGGGTTTGTTGCTGGATATTTGGGTAAAGCATACAGCTTATAGATGAGTGCAGAGTTTGGGGAGACGTTAACAGGTACAAGGAACACATAATTTGCAGTATCTCTCCTAAGGTACTGAGGGTTTAACAGGTTATCAAACAAGTGTTCAGTCATTTGGGAACATCACTCATTACAGAGATTACATAAGATGTGGTTAATGGGGAGTAGATCCATCAGTAATAGTGGCTTGTCTATCACTGAGTCAGTGACATGGTGTGTCTAGATAATGGTTTTGTCTGTAAGTCCTCTCAGTGGCGAGCAAGGATTTTTAATTTTTGTGATGCTGATTCATGGCAGCATTCTGGCTTACACCTCCCAGTACTGTTTGTGCCCAGTGATGGGTTCGATGTAGAAGTCTCTTGACCACCTGCATAGAGCTGACTGACTCCACGGGCCAGAGAGGCATGCTTCTGCTTACAATTTCAGGTTGCACAAAAGGCCTGGGTCCTGTTCTTGAACAGGATCATGACAGCTACAAAATCTTCTACTGGTCCTCATTGGTGATGATCATGTCTGGCCTCAGGAGCTGTTGATTGTGGGACTGGTAGAGTTCACTGTGACCTTTCCCAGGTGGGACAGGATGTCTTCTCTAGCTGGGTCTGGACTGTGTTGTGCAGCCTCTGCCAGGCTCTGGAGTGGGGCTTGCAGCTGCACAGGATGTGGAGCTGGGATTCATTGTTATACCCACACTTCCTGCAGTGTTTGTCCTGGTTCCAGTGGTGGACAGCCCCATTGTGCAGGATGTAGTTGAGTCAAGCCCGGTGGATGAACTGCCAGTCTGCAAGCCAGGTAAACTACCACCTGGTAAAAAGTTGTTGCTGGCATCCCACTTGCTGGTCAAGTCAAATGCCTTTTCCTGGTCAAATTTCTTCTTCAGGTTTTACCATCTAGATGGGCTGTAGTGAGCACAATAACAGTTCGGGCCCTACCATTTGAAGGGTTTGGTAGACACAACACTAGGAGGCAGACTGCAGTATAAAATAGCCTGGTTTGTTAGTACACAAACAATAAGTAAGGATATATGCTTACTCCCCTTCTGCAGACAGGAACCCCAACAAGACCACTGCAGGCTGGAAGCTAGAGAGCGAGGACTCATGGAAGCATACACAGAGGCTGCCCCATCAATGAAGTTCCAGAGAAGGAGGGGAGTGCCTTAAGCTCTATCTTTTATATACTAATTTTTGCTGAGTGGAAAGATAAAGTACACATCTGCTTCTTTTCTTGCTTATTTACTACATTCCTTTGCCCTGGTGTTATATCTTTGGTTCCTACCAGTACAAGGGTGGAGAGGAAATTCCTGGTCAGGGCCAAGCTGATATTACTAGCCTTGGTTAGGATTACCAGATGTCAGGCAAAAGGAGGACATGTCCTCCTTTTTACCTTCATGTCCTCCTTCCAGCAGGCATTTTCAAAATACATGATTTTGTCTGGCTTTTTACTTACAGGGGTTAAAGTATGCTGGAACACCCCAGAACACCCTATTTTTAGTGGAAAGCATTCTGGGGCCCCCTAAAAACAGAAGAATATTACATTAATAATACATTTTCTGCATGTGTCCTCCTTTCCTTGCTTTGGTATCTGGTAACCTTAGCCTTGGTTTGACTAAACGAGTGGCTCTCAAGCATTGTGTGGGGACAGATTACTCCATTGCCACACAGTGGTAAGTGTGTCACGGAGGGCTGGGAAAATGGCTAGATTTGGCGTGTGGGAAGTGGGCTGATGCGTCCTATAGGGTCGCAGTATGCTGCCAAGTGTGTCACAACCCACAGAAGTTTGAGAACCACTGGACTAAACAACATCTGGGTTTTGTCATGCACAAACAATATTGCTTAGGAGTCAGGGCTGAGAAATGGCTATACCACCTACTAACTGAACCGTAACAAAGTCTTCCATTGGTTACTATGCTCCACCCCCTAGTTGGTGGAGCCATTCATAGCCCTGATAAAAGGTGCCAATTTTAATATTAACCCTTAAAATTAGGGCTTGCACTTTTTGCCATAATTTCCAGGTTTTCCAAAATACAATACCAATTAAAATAAAACAAACACATAGCATTGTAACTATGGGATGTAATAACAATTGTAAAAAAGGCCAAAGTCTTTAGAGACCAACCAAAAAAAGATGTCGCACCTGTGATGCACAGTGAACTCAAGTTCTTGTATCGTGACACATCGCAATTGTCCCACATCATGGGACATTACATTTAATATATCATGAGTTACCGAGGTTGCAATATTTTTTCAAAAAGTGAGTAACCTGCAGGGTCTGGTTAAGAAACCTCTTTAGCATGGGGAAAGTAACAAGGACTGGAGATATATGGGGCCTTTGCAAACAAGAATTGCGTATTTGTATTTCAGATTGAAGCATATAATAAGATATGCCAGTTACCACATCTGTAATAAATTATACATTTTGCCTACATTCCACCAAAATGGGATAAGAAATTTGGTCATTATTCTATTTTAAGTGGCATGGGGTTGCCACATGCACTAGCCCAGAATCTTCATTATTAAATATTACAGTGCTGTTCAGAAAGTGTTCCCTCCAATGGCACACCCCTGTTTGCTGTTGAAAAGTACCAGGTTTTGGGTGGGGAAATAAGAAGGGGCACACCCTCCTTTGGGGCCATGACTGGCAATCTTGGAGTTGATAGGTATGGTTACTTTGTGGATTAAACCAGCCACTTTGAAACTGGGGTTCCCAAAAGCGAGGGCCCATTAAATGGGAACGTGCAATATATTTACACAACCATAAGGAATTAAATCTATTATAAGCCAAATCGAAAGTAATAAATACAGCATAAGGCATATACCGCAGCGTATAGGGTTATGGGTATATCCACATGTCCTGGGTTAAATTAAACAAGCTAGAAATTCATATTGGGTTAGTAGAATTTAATCCTAAAATTAAATCCTGAACTTGCAAAGCTGGCAGCTGAGCATTCGTACAGGCAAAAACATTTGCAATAAGCTGTGAGGCATTAGTAGAATCCCTTAATATGGTCCAAGTGGTTTGATTTAATAAGGGCCATACTTTCCACATACCCTGTAATACCTTTTGACTATCCTAGGTCCCACAGGCAGCCATTTAGCTATTAATGATAAAGAATTAGCCTGGAGGGAGCCTGCCATTTGCAGCTTATTAATAATGATTTTAATATCATAAAAGCTTAAAACACTTGCCCCTACTACTGGTCCTCCTATGACTGTATCTGTCAGCCCCCCCTTTATGCGAGTTAATACAGGCTATTGTTGGTGGAAAAGGGAGTCAGTCCATGGCTGACACCATAGATTGGAAAGTCCACTTTGGGCTAGGGAGGTATTAATGCGTACTGGCACTTTTACTACACAGGGTGCTACCAATACTGTCATACAGGTAGCTGGGGAAGTCACCATGTTGGGGTTTGGTAAATGAGAATTATAAATTGATTTCGCTTCAATGACAGTGGGCCACCATACCAAAAACTTGGGGTTATGGGCATTGGACACATTCCAGCCTATCCAGGTTTGGTTTGGGTGCAATGTAACTGACTGGTTAGGGCTTAACAAAGGCGTACAATTACATGCATTGCTCATATAATAGTCCCAAATGTTTTTACAATCAGTTATACATGTTTTTATGGTTGTGATATTTAAAATCTATGCAACTTGAAACTTGATGGTGCCATTACCGGGGGTTGCTCACAACTGACTCCTTCCCTGGATTGCAGTAGAGGAAAACAAGCGGTGTTGCACTGGTAGGTTACATTTCCCAGGCAGCAGGCTTGACCAATAACACCAGACAAGTTGTTGATAGCTTATATCTTGTGGAGCGTGGGACCAGCCAATGTAGTGGTCTGGGTTGGTGGAGGGCAGGGCTACAAAACAGCTGATGGTCCAAAGGGTGCTTGCCAGAATATAGAAAGGGTTCACCATGATCATTTGTGGGTCTGCAAACGTGAAGAGGCATAACATACAGGTGAGTCATCTCTCCCTGGTAAAACCCTACAAGTGTCCCGCTGCTACTATTTCCAGAATTCAGTCACACTGATGGTTTTCTTCGGGGGTAAAATCCACATTTTACCTGCCCAAGGAGACATTTCAGGATCCTTAGCCTTGGCAGGTTGCTCAGGGAAGACACAGCTGGAATCCCCCCTAAACGAGCATAGGTAGTATTATCCAGTAGCAGCCAGCTATTGAAGTGAATGATGGCCATGGGCAAAGCCTTGGCCAAGCCTTTTAGGGAACCATATGGAGTTAACTTGAGGATTTGCTGTTTTAACAGACCATTAACTTGTTCTACCAAGCCTGAAGCCTGAGGATAATAAGGAAGGTGCAGCAACCAGTGCATTTCTGTCTTCTGAGCCCAATGTTGTACTAAATTTCCAGTAAAGTGGGTACCTCGGCCTGACTGAATTTCAGAGGAGATGCCGCATAGCTGGCTCAGACATTGCAACGCCTTCACTGTATTTTGTTGGGTAGCTCAGCGAAATGGAATAGCAAATACTAAACCTGAAAAGGTATCCACAGCAACCAGGGCATACTGGCTCCCCTTTGATGTGGGCATTGGGCCAATGTAATCTACCTGCCAGACCTCGTCAGGGTGAGTCCCCCAAGGGATTTTGCCAGCAGAGTGGTTGGGAGCCATATGCCCCCGGACGTTTTGACAAATGGAACGCTGTTTTCCCACACCACGGAAAGTTGATGCAGTAATGGGAGTAGCATGTGCCTTGGCTCATGCAATTGTGTGATCCACCCCCAGGTGGTCAGCACTCTCGTGGGTCCATTGGGCCAACCGTAATATCTCCTCTGTGATCTGGGGGTCCTTGGTTTGTGGTTGAGGAGCAGCATCCACTTCCTTGTGGGGTCCTTTGGGATTATGCAGAGCCAGGTAGTGCCTTGTGATCTCAGAGGTGAGCTTCCCATCTATGCCAACCTTGGGCACACCGGCAGCTAACAAAGCTAAAAACATATCACAGGGTCAGGCTTTGAGACACTCTGGCTGAGCATGTTACCCTGTATGAACTTTTTTTGGTGGAGGGTGGTCCTGATACTTCACCCATATCCCCTGCCTGGGCTAGGACAGCTGGCCCAGGGGAGAGGCAAGAGAGAGCTGGCCCACTCCCCCTGGGCTGGCTCTTCCCCACCCTGGGGGTGAGGAAAAGCCATCGGGGAGCAGAGGCCAGCTCTGTGCTCTCCCTGCTGACTTTGGTTCTGTGCCGAAAGCAGTGGGGGGGGACAGTGCGGCTGCAGGGGGGCAGCGGTTTGGGTTCCATGCTGCCCTGCTCACAGCAGGACAGCGTGGGGCCCATGGAACCATGGGGCCCAGGGCAGTCGCCCCACTCGCCACCCCCCAGGGATGGCCCTGGACCCAACCACTAGCTTTTATACGCTAATTTCTGCTGAGTGGGAAGACAACACACACATGTGGCTATTTTCTTACCTAGTTACTACATTCCTTTGCTCTGGAGCTAGCTCCTTATTTTTGCAAAGCATGTAAATTCTGTGAAAGCAGGACTTAATCGAGACTCTGGGTTCTTTTCCCATTACAAAAGGTAATTTGACTTCAGGCTCCCCATAGTTATAACCTAACAACTGCTCTGATTTGCTGTTATTGTATGACCTGATCCTATGTTTTACACCCCCTTGTGTTTATTTTCATTCCATTCTGTAAGTTCACCCACCTTCGAAGCATCTGACAAAATGGGATTTTCTCCCACGAAAGCTCATGTGAAAAATAAATCTGTTAGTCTTAAAAGTGCCACATGACTCCTTGTTTTTTTTCATATAAATTATGTCTTTGGTTCCCACTGATACAAGGCAGGGAGGAAATTCCTGGTTAGGGCCAGGGCTGATAGTAGCAGCCTTGGTTTGACTAAACAAGACCTGGGTTTTATCATGCACAGACAAGACTGTTTAGGGGTCAGGGCTGAGAAATGGCTACACCACCTGCTAACCAAACAGTAGCAAAGTCTTCCTTTGGTCACTACATGCGCTCAGAGCTGTCCCGCGGGGAGGGGGGGAGGCGAGAGGAGCAATTGCTCCTGGCCCCGTGGTTCCATGGGCCCTGCGCTGTCCTGCGGTGAACAGGGCAGCGTGGGGCACACGCCGCTGCCCCCTCTCAGCTGCACTGTCCCCCACCCCCTCCCCACTCCCTTTGGGTGGGGGGACTAGGAGCACAGTGACTGGCCTCTGCTCCAGCCTGCCCTGCACCACCCCTAGGGTGGGGAACAACTGGCCCAGGGGTGGAGCAGGCCAGCCCAGAGGCAAGGCTCTGCTCTAGCCCCTCCCCTGGGCTGGCTGTTCTACCCTGGGGCTGCAGAGGGACACCCCAGAGATGGGGTGGGAGGGCAGAGCCCAGCCCCTGGACCGTCCCACAGGGGCAGAGTGACTAGCTCAGGGGACGGAGAGAGTGCAGGGCCAGCTGCCCTACACCCCCCAATGCAGGAAGGGGTTGTGGGGGGGGGGCACAGGCCCCACACCCCCTTGGCGATTACCCTACATGTGCTTTGGATGTACTAACTGTTACCTGTGTTAATGCCACTAATTACCCGAGGTGCTTGGGAGGGGGTGGAGTTTACTTCAAAGGGCAAAATACATTACTATTCTCCGCTCAAAAAAGTATCTGTGAACTGTTGTGAGAGCTTAAGATGGTTATCACTGACTTGATTGTCTGAAAAAGAACCCACTGAGTGAAGGTCAAGCCTGTCTTTCATCAAGGCCCACATGAAGAAATTACCTGCAGGTGCCCACCTTGCTACAGCTCTTTAGGAAGCTTGGCACATGATCCTTTTATCTCAGATCTGCCCAAACTTCTTAAAGAAAGTTTAGCTCAAGAGTGGTATGCCAGTACCATCATGGAATCACTTTGCTAAGTCTTGTGGGAGAATTAGAACAAAGTCTGTCTCAAAATTATCTAGTCTTCATTCCTTTGAACTGGGTTTCTAACAATTGAAGCTGTGGAAAAAAAGGATGAAGACCTAATCAGGTACTGGATGTACACCAGAAGGATTATACAAGCCTGCAGATTCCAAATTCTGCTAAGAACCTGATAGCTATAGAGTTTGAAATCCTTTGTATGCAGGTGATTGCTTTAATCCTTTAACAGTTTGCTCCTAGTGTGTTTCTTTCCTTTTATTATACACTTTTAGTGTTAGTTACTAAAGGATTAGCTGGCAGCATGGGTATTTTGAGTTAGGTCCAAGCATATTGATCTGATGATGTGGCTGATCCTTTGGGGGTCAGGCAAACCCTTTTAGTAAAGAGCATGGAGTTCTAAGTTATTGATGTCTTCAGTGGACCCAGCAGCTCACTGGGAGCCAGAGGCTGAAATGCAGTAAAGGGGCTGTGTATTGTTTGTTTTGACTTCTTCCACCAGTGTGAGGAATCAGACACTTTGTTTGTGGCTGGCGGAGGGAGTCTGACTTCTGGTCACCCACCAGTGCAGGAAGACATTGCTTTCATTTTGCAGCCTGCCCTGATCTTGGCATTGTCAGGTGGCTACCCCAGACATGGATGGGTAACAGACTTGATGGGGAATAAACATGGGGATAGATGTAGAGGGTGTCTGGCAACAGGTGCATGGGGGGATAGAAGGGGCAGCAGCGTCCTCAGGACTTGAAATTAGGTGGGTGCTTAGTAAATTGGTATAACACTTCTACTAGCTGACAACTGGGGGAGTGTTGGGAAATTTGGGGGGGTGTTAGGGAAATCCCTGGAGGGGGAATAATATATATATATGGGGGGGGGTAGGGAGAGATGGAAGTACAAATATTGGAAAGCAAAAAACTAGCAGGATAATATTCAGGGGGACAAGGCAATATGCCACATCTATTCTAAATGTAACCCTTCTGCCAGGGTGAGATGGCAGAACAAGGGCTGGGTTCTATACTGAGGGGTTTCCCAATAATGTACCACCACCGATTGTCTCCAGCCCCCACCCAGATTTCTGGGGAATCCTGCACTGTTCCCTGGGCACCCCAAACGGGTAAGGTTTCCCCACTCACAAGCACAAGATGAATATAGTATACAAAACTTTTAATAGTAGTAAAACAGAATGTAAAAGGCCAAATAACAGAAATCAGTGCTGATCTAGACACCTGACAGGCTACTGTGGGTCCCATCATCACTGCCCCCCAGCTCTGTCTGGCATTCTGCTCTAACCACTAGGACCTATGTCCCTTCCACAGTCAAGGATAGAACCCAGGAGTCTTGACTCCCAGCTGCTGTTCTAACCACTAGACCATGCTCCTTTCCCAGGCTGAACTTAAGGCCCTGCTACACACAGTGCAGGAGGCTGCATGGAGACAGCAGTACTGAGATGCTAGATGCTAAGCCTCTCAGATCAGACGCTTGTTATCCAGATCAGAGACCTCAGGGGTTATTAACCTGTTCTGCAATCACATCCCCTGTCAGCCTGTCTCCAGCTTTTGGTGTCAGCATGCTTGAGAGTCTCTCATCATTGTAGAGCCTCTGGTCCCGTCCTTCCTGCTTCCCCCTTCTTTTCAAATTGGAAAGGGGGATTTCTTACTTTTAGTGGAAAAGGAGCTTTTCTGCTCCCCTAATACCACAACTGGGACCTCTGGGTAAGTCATGGGGGCAGGTTGGCCAGGCAATCTGGGATATTATGGGCTCCCACGCCCCAGTGTTTCATCCCGTAGTCCTCAGGGAGACTTTTCACGGTTGGATGGAAGCGACCTAAGGCCTCTCAGTGAACACTCTATAGGTGCTGCGAATTCACCTAGGAGCCACCCGCTAATTGACAGAACAGGCTCAATGACACCTGGGTCTACCCTTCTTTTTCCTCGTGAGAGGGTCTGGGTAGTCTATGGACCACCTGGCCTCCTCCTCCTCACATGGGATGAAATTCTGTCCAACTCTGGCTGACGATTCCTCCTATACTGACCCAGATGTCAGTTGTAAATGTTCATTATGAGCACTGGCCTATGCAGCTCCCTTTTTTCGCCCCCCTGGGCCTGCTCACCCAGCAGGCGTTTTCCCATTAGATCACTCGCCCTTAAAGTATCCGTAGTCAGTGGCGTCGCTAGCGTTGGGCACCCGGGGCATGTGCCCTGGGTCCCAATGCCGGTGCCCCGGTTCTCTGGCCCAATCGGGCCGGGGATCCAGGGCCTGATCCCTGGCGGTCCGCAGCCACGGCGGCCGCGTCTCCAGCCAGGGATCCAGGGCCTATCTGGCCACCCAGCAGGCCCCGCCCCCTGGCCCGGGATAGGGCCAGGGGATGGCTACGCTGCTGCCGCCAGCTAGGCTGCGCTGCAGTGCGGCGCGGCTCAGCCTAGCCTGGCCCGGCGCGGCCGGAAGCGGCTGCTGGAGGCCAGGCCCGTGGCCGCAGCCCTGGATCCCCAGCAGGGGACGGGGCCACTGCAACCGCGGGCTGCCAGCCGGTCCCGGATCCCCGGCCGGGGACGGGGTCGCCGCAGCCACTGGCGGCCAGGCTGGGGATCTGGCGCCCGGCTGGCCGCCCACGGTGGCCCCGTCCCCTGCTGGGGATCCGGGGCCTGGCTGCAGCCGCAGCAGCCCCGTCCCTGGCCGGGGATCCAGGGCTGCAGCCGTGGGCCCGGCCTCCAGCGGCCGCTTCTGGCCGCGCCAGGCCAGGCTACGCTCCACCGCACCACGCTGCACCGCACCGCAGCGCGGCCTAGCTGGCAGTGGCAGCACGGCCTCCCCCTGGCCCTATCCTGGGCCAGGGGGTGTGGCCTTTTGGCTGGGGGGGGGGCCTGCCCTCTGGGGGCGGGGCTGGGCCCGTGCCCCGGGTCTTTCCCCGCCCCAGCAACGCCCCTGCCCGTAGTGCTGCGGTTACCCCTCCCGGCGGTTCCTGGTTTTCGCTCATGGGAGCCATTAGGCCAGGGGTTTCAAACACGTGGCTCATGGGCTGCATGCAACTCTTAAAGCTATTTCCTGCAGCCCACAGTGACATTATCATTAACAATATTCGCAATATCATTGTATAGAAAGACTTCAGTGGTGTGGCTCTCGAGCTACTGAACTACCCCTCATGCAGTCCTCTGCTAGTTCTCATGTGGCCCTTGTGGTGATTTGAGTTTGAGACCTCTGCATTAGATAGTAGTTCTGCCACCCCCCCCCCAAGGTCTTCCCCAGCATTGGTAGCTGTTTTCTTGGCACACATCAGTTTTCTGTGCCAGGCGGTTATGGGATCCCTACAACGGATGGTGGGAACATGCTACCATCTCTCTCTCTGAAATACTGGGTAGTGACCTGGGATCTCGGTGAGCCAGGTGACCCTCACCAGTGGTCATTTTCCTACTTCTTCCTTATTGACCAAAAGAAAAAAAAAGGAAAAAGAAAGAGAAAGCAAAAAGGGACAGAAAAGTGGAGGGGGGGGACGACAAGGCTGCACCTTATCATGGTAACATACCCTCACTCCATCTTTGCTGGAGGGAACTTTCCCTTCCCTGTGTCCTAAATCCTTGAGATCTTCCTCTTTGGTCCTCACACTATGATGGGGATTTTAACTCCTTTACAGGGGTCCCCAGGCTCTATCCATCACAAGGGGGAGGGGTGCCGATGCGAGGCCTGCGTCACTGTGGCTCTTGCACATGTCAATGTCGCAAATACCGGAAGCAATATCAGTGCCATGGGCCACAGAGAATGGTTTTCAGGTCCACTTGGGGCCTCCAAATCCACGTTTCAGACTCCTGTTCTACGCTACGGCATCTGTTTTGTAGCTGAGTCCCCTCATCCCTGTGCCTGTGGCAAACTGCTAACCATCAGGCCCGGGTTAATAGATATTCCCTAGACTGGTGTGACGCTGTGAAGTGTTTTAACAGCTCCCTCCCACGAGAACAATGGAAGGGTTACAGTGCCTTTGAGGAAGGCACCTTGGCCTCATGTGATGCCCTTAAAGTGGCGTGGGATGCCTAAGACACAGCCAGTCACACCATTGCTACAGCTGTGGTTAAGCGCCCTCATCTCCTTATGTTGATTTCAGTTGACTGCTCAAGTATCACATTGTAATAGGCAGTCGACTCTTGCCTCTGATCTCCTTGTGCTCTACTTTGCCAGACTAGGAAATGGGTGGCATTCTCCTCTGCCCTTCCCTTTCCTTGCTTCTTGCAGCATCCTGCATCTGCTGCTGGTAGACTGAGAGCTCCAGGGTCACTTTAATTTCTCTCACAGGTATCGCACTTCATATAATGTTAGCACCAGAATACCTGGCTCTTTTGCCTCAGCAGATCCGTATTACCAACTGCTCAGATCCTCGCTTTGAGATGCCTTCCTCAACCATAACTTTGTAATGCATCTTTGTTTGATGTTGTGGGGGAAATTCCCAAAGATGAAGGCCCATTCCCACCTGAGACTCAAATAAGCAGAGAACGAGGTGTGGTTCAGAGTTTATTATTCAGCTGAATAATAAAAGGGACTGCATCAGAGGGAAGCAAAGAGAAGCTCGCCTCTCTGAGCAAGAACCCCCAGTATAGGGGTTACTGGTCACATATACCTTCTAACATGCAAAATACAATATACATAATGCAACAAGCTCATGCATAATACAACAAGTTACATCATGCCTAAAATCCGTACATGGTATTACTACTTTTAATATGCAGGTTACATAATTAGATTATACTTAATAGGCAGCATATAGTTAGCCCACCTCTGTTGTTGTTTACAGCTTATTTGGGTAACAGTTGCTGTCCTTGACCAATGAGAGTGGCCAGACTCCTGTGACCCCTCAGCTACCTAGCCCCCACCAACCTGTTTACCAGACTAGGGTGATAGCTTCCCATCAGGGTCCAGACAGGAGGGATTGTCTTATAATCAACCTTTGTGGATTACCTCTTGTATCTATAGAAACAGTCTACCTTCTTATCAATCTAAACCCCTAGTTCTCCTGACTTATGCCTTAATAAACTTGTCTAAGCAAACACAGAGCCTCGGACACAGAACTTCCAGACCAAACTTACTCCATCTTTAAACTTCCTTTACAATGTCTTATAGTAAGGCGACTTTAGGCTGTTCCTGTTCAGCCAGCGCTTGAACAAAGTAGGCCTCCTATTCTCCACTTGGGTCAGAGCCTGCTGCCTCAGGTTGTTCTTTACCTGGTCCATGGTCCTTATGTCGATACCCTAGACACCTCCCAAGGACCTTGCTGGCTTCAGTAGCTACCCTTTGTGGGGAGAGGCAGTGCTGAAGGTGGGAAAGAACCAACTCCTCCCACCATCCATCAGCACAGCTAGCAGTCACCTATTACTGAATGTATCCAAGCAGCGCTCAAAGAAGAGTGATGGGTTACTTACCAGTAACTGTCCTTCTTCGAGATGGGCTGCTCAGATTCATTCACAACCCTCCCACCATCCCCGCAACTCGAAGTTGGTGAATTTTAGGGACTGAGGAGGGGCTGGGTGGCGGCCACATCTATAGCCATGGGGTGGCGAGGTGGGCAGTAGCTGACAGCCCCTTCCCAACAAGCTAGGGCAAAAGGTTTCCGACCAGTCGTGCGCTGCAGCATGGATACACCTATTACTGAATGAATCTGAGCAGCCCATCTCGAAGGACAGTTACTGGTAAGTAACCCACAGCTTTGTTTAAATTCATTTTGGTCTTCTTAGAATAAGGTTTGTTAAGTTAGTTAATAAATTTTATTGTTATGTTTATTCTGAGTAGTAGTTTAATGTGGGATGGGAACTCTGAGCACTCTTCACTGTGAGTCCTGTACAGTCTGGATCCTGGCTCTCCAGCTGTTTTCTACAGGGGTTTAACTTCCGTTAGGCACTGGAGAGGGGCTATTAAATGAATTCTAGCCCATGCTTGCTGCACCAGCCCCTGGCAGCAAAGAGGGCAGAGTGAGGAAGGATCACCCTGTCTGGCTACATCCTGGCAACTAGTACCTGGCAACCAGCTCCCAGCTGTATCCCCTTGACCATCACTTAGCAACTGTACATGGCAACCTACACCCAGCTGTATCCCTCAGCCAGTGCCCAGCACCCGTTTTCTGCTGTATCTCGCTGGCCAGCCTCCTTCTTCAGCCCTCTGACTAGCGCCCAGTAACCAGCACTTTGCTGTACCCTGGCACCAGGTACCAGCTTTGCTCGTGCAGGGCACAGTTACCCAGACTGGATTCCCAGAGTAGGGTAAGGGTTGTATTTGACTGACAGCCCCCCTCCCGCCCCATCATGGTGCTGTCTCATGGACATTCAGCCTGGTGCTGACCATGCCATCCCAGGGGCAGAGCTGGAGAAAGGGGGTTGGTTGTCCTGAATTGGTATTGAGGCCCCAGGAATGGAAGGGGGGGGTGACTCCTGCACAGTGACCTCCAGGAGGGACCCACCCAGCTCCCCATTGCCTGACAGCCCCCCCATCTACATTGCAACTCACCCCCCCCATTCAAATCCATACTGGGTATTTTACAGCTCCTCCCCACTCCTAGTGTCCAACCACTGAAAGAAAGCCTGGAGTGATAGCGAGGAACTGGCTGTTGGGAAACAGCCTACGGCAAGCGGGTGGAGGGCACTCCTGCTGCTCAGGTACTCCCAGTTTGTTTATTTATATTGATGAGGCCACACAGTGATATTTGCCTTGGGCAGGGAGGCTCTAGCCTAGCACCCCATGGACCTGTCCAGCTGGAAGATCAGAGCCCACCAAGCCATGGCCTTAGGCAACCCAGCCCTCCTACTCTGACTTAAGACATCCTTGACTTATGGGCATATGGGCTCTCTGGAACCTCAGTGCAAGGTAGGGGAGCACCTCCCTGGTGTAGAATTTTAGGGGAAATTATAATCCAATAAGGAGAGGCAGCATATTCAGAGCTGTGTAAGGAGTCTTTATTGAAAGAGAACTGAGAGAGAAAGGACCGGCAGACAGGTTTCTCTAGCACCTAAACGACCCTCCCATTTATCACTATGGCAACCTCAATGACCCTAGGTAGTCCAAAACACCACACCTGGGACCGTCACTGTGTGGGGCTGGGGACAGGGCTGAAGAGGGGGAGAGAATGGGGGACAATTGTACCACCACCACCACCACCCCAAATGTGAGACCTGTGCCTCCCTTGCTTTGTTCCTGCAGGCTGCTGGGAGGGACTTGAGGTTGTGTGTGTTTCCAGAGCTGCCAGGAAAGGACTTGGGAGGGGGAGGTCTCAGCCCCTGCTGTCACCACTAGCCTCCAGTCTCCTCTCCTAGCTAGGGAGAGAACCCAGGAGTCCTGACTCCCCACCCCCTGCTGTCACCACTAGCCCCTACTGCCCTCCCAGAACTAGCCGCAGCTCAGCATACCCCCTGCTGATGAAGGAGAACCCAGTCCCAGGAAGAAAGGCTCTGCCATCACCTGGCCCATCTCTTTCCCTCTCTCCCTGCAGCTGGGGCCCCTGAGGGCCATAGATCACCCTATAACAGGGGCATCGCTGGCTGGGGGAGGGACCCGGGGCATGGGCCCAGGGCCCACCCCAGCCTGCAGGCTCCGCCCCCTGGCTGGGGACAGGGCCAAGCACTGCCGCGCCGCCACGGGCAGCCAGGCCCCGCATCCCTGGCCGGGGACGGGGCCACCGCTGCTGCGGGTGGCCAGGCCCTGGATCTCCAGCCCAATTGGGCTAGAGATTCGGGGCACTGGCACTTGGGTTTGGGGCACATGCCCCGGAGTGCCCAGCGCCAGTGACACCCCTGCCTGATAATCTGCATCCTGGCCCTTTGCCTGGGCCCTGCCTGTACTCAGCTATGCCCCCTGCGCTACATGTGCCAGAGTCTGTCCCCCCACCACTGTCCATCCTGTGTGCCCAGGCCAGACTGTTACCAACTTTGTCCACCAACTCGGGGTATGCTCATTTATTAGGGTTGCTTTCTCTATGGGGAAGATGGTACTTCTATTAGTCTGCTGCTTGTGTCACTTGTGTTTCTATATAGGTGCGTCTGAGCGGACTGGGTCTATCAGCACTCTCAGATGACTCCTTATGTGTCCCTGAACTCAGTAGGCTGGGTCACACAGCACTTCTCTGCTGCTACCCTTATGTGCCCCCGTACCGCACCAAACTAGGCTTGATTATGGATCTTGAGCAGGCTGGGTCACACAGCACTTCTCAGCTGCTACCCTTATCTGCCCCTGGACTCAATCAGGCTGGGTCAAAACAGCACTTGTCAGCTGTCACCCTTATATGCCCCTGGAGTCAACCAGGCTACTATCCCTATCAATGAGCAAACCTTACAAGGTTGTGGGCATTACAGGGATCTTTGGCTAGGTAATAGAAGCGTTGCTGCAAAGTGATATAAAGAAACCAAGACCACAAAGGAGAGGGAATGATGTCTTAAAAGAGTCTGGAAACTGGCTTAATAACAAAAGGCATTTTATTGCTAGGTATCTAAAACTTGCAATAATAATAATAATTACAAAAGAGAGAAGAATACCCCAAAATACCCAGTTACAGCATTGATAAACATACAAGGAAAGAAGAACACCCAGCTACAATATTACCTAGATTCTACTGTATCAGGCCTAGAGAGAGAGAGAGAGAGAAGTTGGGGCAGGGAGGTCTCACCACTCCGTGTAGCAGAAAGGTTTCCAGGTTGTGCAGATCAGGGTCAGAGGCTGGATGGAAACCAAGCTCCCACAGCAATCAGCAAGGAGGAAAAGCCAAATCCCACTGGAAATGACACAGCTTTAGATCCAAGCATCAGGACTCAGGACTCAATCCAGACTCCCACGGGATTCAGACAGGATCCAGTCAGGACTTGCACAGGACACACACTACATACACACCACTGCACTACTGTTGGATGTGGGTAAAGTTTTTTATAAGGACTTGTTTATGTGGCCAATACACATTCCTGGCTGGGTGTAAGGGTTCAGAAAAGCTCATAATACAGTCAGGCAGACTCAGTATTTTGGGTATCAATTATCATGTCTGTGACTAGAATGGTCTGATAATTGCTGAGTTTGTTCGTGTTGGTGTGAGATTCCCCATCAGGGGATGCTTCCCTGCTTCTTCAGTCCCAGAGTTCAGTGCAGCTCCTGCTTCTTCAATCCCAGAGTTCAGTGCGGCTCCTGCTTTGGAGCCTGGCTCTCCATAGTCAATGCAAATGAAGCTCCATTTACTGTGCTGATGGCTTTTGGATATGGGTAGATGAGGATGTCTCCCATTTCCTACTGTTTTTGGTTTTCAGTTCAAGCAGAGGTTGGGGAATGTGTGGGGGGAGAGAGGCACAGGCTGGATACTATGCTCTGATTCCTCAAGAACACAGAGCTAACACGTAACAAGACTACGCTTCATTCCCGCCCTCCTTGACTGGCACAGCTGTGGCTGATGGACAACTTCAACACAGCTGTGCGATGCCTGGACTTTTCTGCCATGCTCTGCTGGTCCACCTGACCTTCTCCCTCAATGCCATCTGCCAGCTGGGGCTCTGTGCCTTCACCAGCCTGTGGGATCTGGACTCCTTGTACCTGGATGGCAACTGCCTGGCAGCCATCGGTGACCAGCAACTCTGGGGCCTGCATAACCTGCACCAACTCATCCTCCTTCACAACAACGAGCTGCAGGACATCTTCCCTGGTGCCTTCACCAACTTCACCAGTACCTTAATGGACCTGGACATCTCCTACAACAACTTGGCCCAGCTGCCCTGGGAGACCATCCAGAGACTGAACAATGTCAACTTCCTTGGCTTGGATCACAACTTCATCACCTACATGCCCCAGGACGGTTTCGCTAACCGGCACAAGCTGGCCCTGCTGGACATGACCTCCAGTCAGCTTAACAGGAGCCCTTGGTGCTGCTCTTCCTCTGTCGGCCCGTCTCTGCCACATCCAAGGGATCCCTTGTTGCCTCCCTGGTGCTTGCATTCGGCAGCAATGGTGAACTGCTTTGGCTACAGCACCTGGTGCCAGAGGATGACCTGAAGACCTGTGTCCCCCGTTGCCCCTGCAGTGCTGGGCAAATCCTTCTGCAGTATCCCCGAGGAGGAGTTTGGTTGTGAGCACTGTTCCCTCTAAGCTGTACACATGTGCATGCGCACACAGGTCATGAAACCTGCATACACAACAAAATAAAGTGTGCACAAAAAAATTCAACAGTGCTAATATTAGTGCACACACAGATTTGGCACCCCTTAAAGCCTGGTGCCTGAGGTGACTGCCTAGTTCACCTCTATGGTTGGCCAGCCCTGGCCAGAGGTGTCCCATTGTTCTTTATCAAAAAGGTACACAATAGCTCAGCTCACAGGCATAGCTCACTGCATTTCTTGGCAGACTGACTTGCCAGCAACGTGGGTGGACGTGCCCCTAGGGTGTCTCACTAGTGGAGGAGAGAAGTGGGAGGTTGCCGCCCCTTCTATGGGCTGGCAGTGAGCCTGACCCTACAGCTCTGGAGTCCCATTGGAGAGGGGGAGAGGGTTCTGCCAAGAGCGATGCATGGCAGCTGAGCATCAGTGAACCCCTCTCAGGACACAGGCAGAGTAGCTGGGGGTGGCTGGGAGGTGTTTTGCTGCAGGATTGGGTGGGGGAGGGGCTGTGGGGGAGATCAGAGTCCATTGACATCTGCAGGGGGTGGATGGAAAGGGGACCCAGCACCCAGGCTGATGATTCGCCTGAGTGCCTGGGGTCAATGTGCAAAGGCCTCTGCAGGCTAACAAGTAACCTGGGGCACCGCAGGGCCTCTTTTAAGGTCTACAGGCCAATAGCTGTGCTGCCATTGTAGTTTGAAAAAGAGTGGGTTATCCAAAACTTGTTGCCTCCCTCTGTTTCTGGCATGTAGTATGTTAAATGTTGAACATGTTACCTTTACCTTTGAGCTGCAGAAAATGCTGCACCTACAGTTTCTGCCATTTAAAGTGCCAAATGCTTAATGTGTGAGTTGCCCATGCCGTGAATAAACATATTAAGTAAAAACAATATATTGTAAGGAAAATAATAGTGTACATTAACAATAATAGACCATGCAACATAACAAAGCAAAATAGAGTATTATACAATGCATTTGTATTGTCACCCCTTTTGCCCCCGCTTGAAGCTCTTTAAAAAGAGGGAGTGAAAACTGCTGACAAGTAAGGGCAGGAGGATGAACAAGGTCAGCAGAAAAGGCACAGAGAACATTACTGACCATGCTCTCTTGATCTGAGCATGTGCAGAAGATACTAAGTAACAGAGACGGCCGGATCATACCTCTTCACACTACACCATCTCACGTGCTCCTCCTGTGGCAGCAGTGCCAGAGTAATATTGGCAGCACCGACCCGCAGATGATGGAGGCTGTCACAGCAGCAACCCTCAGCTTCATCCTCCTCCTCCTCCTTTTCCTCCTCTCCTTCCGAGCTTCAACCCGCCAGGGCCCAGGACAGCTCCCCCCAGGGCCAGTCCCCCTGCCCCTGCTGGGGAACCTGACCCACAACGTCTTCCCGCTCTACCGCTCCTATCGCCGGGTAAGGACGGGCCCCGGGGCCAGAGCACTGGGTGCTGGGGTACAGACACTCTTCCCTCTCAGGGGCATACCTGTGCACAACTTTTCCAGCCCCAGCAGCGCACATGATCCTGCAGCATGTGGGAGCAGGGCTTGGCGGCCGGGATCCAAGCAGCTTGCAGGCAAGGAGGCGCCATCAGTGCCCAAAAGCCACATGGCAAGTGTGTCTCCGAGCCCAAGCCACTCGCAGCAGCGCCTGGCTGGAGAAAGAAAGAAAAATACTGGTGGCTGCCAGAGGCTTAGCCAAGGAGACACGCTCACTACAGGGCTTTGGGCGCTGATGGTGCCTCCTTGCCCGCCAGCTGTTGGGATCCCAGCCGCCGAGCTGAGCAGAGCAGAGCTTGTGGGCAGTCTCAGCACTGGCAGTGGACTGCTGGGAAACCAAGGAGGAGGTAGAGCCTACCTCCTGCTGTCTTTTCCCTTTCTTTCTTCCTTCGCTTTCTTTTTTTGTTTTCTTTCTTTTTTTCTCTTTTTTCTTTCTTTTTCTTTTTTCTCTTTCTCTTCCTCCCATCTCCTTTTTCTTTCTTTCTCTTCCTCCCATCTTTCTTTATTCTTTCTTTCTCTTCCTTCCTTTCCTTCTCTCTTTCCTTTCTTTTTCTCCTTCTCTTCTCACTTCCCTTCCTTTATTGTTTCCTTCCTCCTTTTTTCTCTCTTCCTTCCTTTTTTCTTTCTCTTCTCTCTTTCCTTCCTTTTTTCTTTTTTTCTCGTCCTCCTTTTTTCTTTCCTTTTCTCTGTTTTTAAAAAAGCCTTTTAAAATTATTTTAATTAAAAAGCTTTCTAAATATTAAATTTTAATTAAAAATTCACACAAATTCAATTAATTAAACCCAATTAATTAATTCTATTTCAAATAAATGCATTTTAAAACATAGTCATTTTAATAAACACTTTTTAAAACATAGGCCTGTTTTGCACAAAAGAAGCAAGGAGTCTTGTGGCACTTAAAGACTAACAGATTTATTTATTGCATGAGCTTTCTTGGGCAAAAATCCCACTTTGTCAGGCACTTTGAAGATGGGGGAACTTACAGAATGGGATGAAAATAAATGCAAGGGAGTATAAGACATGGGACCAGGTCATACAGTAACAGCAAACTGAAGGAATTAAGATTCAAACACTGGGAAACAGCACATAGAGGAGGGTGAAGTCAAATCACCTGCTGTAATGGGAAAAGAAGCCATAGTCACAATTTAATCTTGCTTTCACACAAGCAAATCTGCATATCAATTCTAATTCAGCTGTTTTGCTTTGAAGTCTTGATGTCCCATTGACTTTCTTGAGCACAATCATTAACAAGTCGTCCATAAAGTGATTAGAAAGATGGAAGTGCTCAGCAACTACGCTTTGAGTGTTGTGACTTCTGATGTCAGTTTTGTGCCCATTTGTTCTTTAGCGCAGAGATTGTCCTGTTTGTCCAGTGTACAGGGTGTGGGAGCATTTCTAGCACACGATGGCATAAATCACATTAGTGGATGGGCCAGTGAATGATCCCTTGCTGGAGTATCTGCCTTGATTGGCAAAAGAATTTCAAAGAGAAAAGCTGAATTGGAATTGATATGCAGATTTGCTTGTGTAAAAGCAGGATTAAATTGTGACTATTGCTTCATTTCCCATTACAACAGGTGATTTGACTTCACCCTCCTCCATGTGCTGTTTCCCAGTGTTTGAATCTTAACTGCTCCGACTTGCTGTTACTGTATGACCTGGTCCCATGTCTTATACTCCCTTGCATTTATTTTCATCCCATTCTGTAAGTTCCCCCATTGTCAAAGTGTCTGATGAAGTGGGATTTTTTCCCACGAACGCTCATGCAATAAATAAATCTGTTAGTCTTTAAGTGTCACAGGACTCCTTGCTTCTTTTGCTGAATTAGACTAACACAACTGCCCCTTTGGAACTATTTTGTACAGCATGCAATTGTAGTTTTGGTAAAAATGCATAATAATGCGTAACTGTAAAGTTGGACTCACAAGTTACCACAAGGCAAAATTTCTGCTCACAACCTAAAAATTTTTGCTCATGCTATCCTAATACCTAGAGGGAACACTGAGCGCAACAGCTGGGGGGGTCAAAAAGCGCTACATCTGGCCTGTCCATCTGGCTGGCACCCATCCAGCGTGTGTCCTGCCAGATATTATCAGGCTCCGTTCAGCTACTCACCATGCCTGCAGCCCCTTTCGCCCATCCTCACCCCACACTGACAGCTACCTACTCCCCACACAAACCTAGCCCACTTACTCACCCCTCTGGCTTCCAGCTTCTCACACACTCCTCCATCACCCTCACATCCCTACCCTGTCATCTGTCACTCCCCAGTTGTTTTCAGAAATGGGACAGGGGCTGGAGACAGGCTCTGGGGCTGCCTTTCAGTCACACTGGTGTCCCTTTAGACCAGGGTTCTCAAACACACAGACCATGGGCCGCATGCAGCCCCCAAAGCTATTTCCTGTGACCCACAACAACAATATTGTCACCAATATTTGCAATATTGTTGTATGGAAAGGTTTCAGTGGTGCAGCCTTTGGACTAGCATACTAGTCCTTGTGTAGCCCTTGTGGTGATTTTAGTTTGAGACCCCCCTACTTTGGGTCCCTCTGCCATTGCCAGGGGCCTTAATGTTGGTGGAAACACCTCCCCTTCACCCCGCCTCAGGCACCTCCTCAGTGCTTTGTCACTTGGGCAATTCTATGCTGGCCCCTCTTCTCAGACCCCAGGGTGGTGGGGCTGGGTTGAGGCGTGGCCAAGATGCACAGTGCTGTGGCTGTTCTCTGCCCCAAAGGGCCCACAGAAGGACAGATTGGGAATGTGACTGGTGTGCTCTGTCCTGTGTCTATTCCCATCTGCCCAGGGCTCAGGAGGCAAATCATGTATTAAAGCAGACTTGCTTGAGGCTGCTCTAAATTACTCTGAGGGGCCAGGCAGTGCACAGGAAGCACAAAGGGGTTAGTGGCCTTCCCCACCCCAGCCCACACAGGGAAACAGAGGCTAATGTGATAGTTAGAAACCAAGGAGTCCCTAATTTAATACCTCCCACATGCTACTGTGCAGTCTTACCATTCCCCTTCCCTTACACTTCCCCTCCCTAGCTCTGCCAGGAGTATGGCCCCATCTTCACTGTCTGGCTAGGCCCAAGGCCGGAGGTGGTGTTATGTGGCCCTGAGGTGTTGCACGACGCTCTGCTGGAGCACAGTGAGGAATTCAGCGGCCGAAAGCCCAATGCAGTGCAGGAGCGCGTTTCCCATGGATACGGTGAGGGAAGGCTGGGGAGGGTCTCTGCAAATCCCTGCTCCCCTGCTTGGTGGTTTCTGTGCCTTTGTTAACCCATGGAACTGCCTGCTGGCAGAGAACTCAGCAGGCTAGTAGGATTCATGCGGTGTGGGCTACCTACTAGAACATTGGGCTCCTGCATGCCCGTCACCAAACTGCTCTGTTCTGTAGTTTCCCCATCTGTAAAATAGGGATAATTATATTGCCCGTCTTTGTGAACCTCCTTGGCCCCCATGGACAAAAAGAATGAGGAATTGTCATCAGTCTCCATTACTTGAACCATCCAGGCATCATCTGCATTCAAAGCTGGATGCCATTTTCCCTTCATTCCCTTCAAAATGGGACTTTGAGGACTAAATATTTTTTTTTCCTTTTTCACCATGGTGGAAATTTGTACTCTGAAAGTCCAGTCCCAGCCATGTTTCTGGTGCGGTGGAAGGGCAGGGAAGAAGAGGGAAGTTGATGGAACTTGGAAAATTTTCAAAAGGGGCCAGAAACCAACCTGCACCCCAGCTCCCCAAATGTGATCTATCACATGAAATTTGTTCATGCTTTATTTGTCCCCTTTCCCTCCCCACCCCCACCCCCAAAACCAACAACAACAACAACACCCCACAAAAGAAAAACCAAAGAAAATCACCTTCTTTGGCATTCTTGGGGGAGAAGTAATGAAAAAAAAATCAAACAATAGAATGGGAGAATGGTGGCCTTGTTTTCCTTCCTCTTTTCATCCAACATGTTCACTGGCAGGGGAGGGGGTGGGACATTCCCAACTAAACACAGGTTGAAGTAATATGCCCTATTCTATGAACCCTCCTTTATTGGCTGGTTCTGTACCCCATGCTAACCTAGTTTAGTGGATGAGGTCTAATGGTTAGACCTGGGGGTTGGGGAGCTGGGAGTCAGGACACCTGGATTCTTTTCCTGGCTTAGGGACAGGAGAAGTGGGGAGTGTCTAGTGGTTAGAGCAGGAGGGCTGGGGGCAATACTTCTGGGTTATCTGCCTGGCTCTGAGAAGGGAGGGGAAACTTCTGGTGAGAGTGGGGTGGGAAGCTGAGTGGTTGGTCAGGACCGCCGGATAGTGTTTCTAGTTCTGGGAGGGGAGTGGAGTCCAGTGGTGAGAGCGGGCCAGGAGCAGGAGGCAGGACAGAGGAACCAGGGCTCTGTCAGTGCCATCAGATGGCCACTGTCCCCACATGCTCTTGCAGGCCTATTTAACAGCAACGGCGAACGTTGGCGGCAGCTGCGCCGCTTCACCCTCACCTCGTTCCGCAACCTGGGCATGGGCAAGAAGATGCTGGAAGAGCAGGTGCAGGAGGAGGCGCAGAACCTTGCCCAAGCCATAGCCAACAAACAAGGTGAGCAGCAGCTGGCAGCATCCCCAGCATAGGGGACTGCCCCAGAGAGAGAGCCCTGGCTGCAGGCTTGTGCACCTGAGAGGGAGTCCTGTGACCCTGGCTGTAAAATGGAAGTGGGTGAGGAGAATGGGTCCTAGTGATTAGTGCAGGGGGCCTGGGAGCCAGGATTCCTGGAATCTATCCCCAGGAATGGGTAGGAGGTGGGGGTCTGGTGGTTACAGTGGGGTGTCTGGGAGCTAGGACTCCTGGGCTTTCCTTGGTTTTCCCAGCTGGGGCTTGGCCCCACTGGTGTCTGCTCATCCCCCTTTCAGGGCGCGAGTTCAATCCGCAGCCCGACCTCAGCCAGGCTGCCGCCAATGTCATCTGCTCCATTGTGTTCGGGACCCGCTTCAATGGTGACAGCAAGGATTTCCAAAGGCTCCTGCATGGCATTACGTCCTACATGGCCTACATCCGCTCCATGTCTGCACAGGTAGCCCCCCCCCCCCCTGACCTCCCAGCCAGCTTCTGATCACCAAAACCAGGCTCCAGCCCCCATCTCTGGGGATGACTGCAGTACCATCTCTTAGGCCTGGCATCAGGGCATGACAGCAGGAGGCAGGGGTGAACCATAAGATGTTGTTCCTTTGGAAACCACCAATTCCCTGCCCACTGTGAGTGGGAAAGGGCCAGCTCTGGTGGATTTCTATCATCAGAAAATCCTGTAACTGCCCACAATGGCCATTTTGGAAAGGAAATTGTTGCAGGCTTTTGTGCCCAAATGCCTCTTTGCTCTGAACCATGCAGTAATTTGCAGTAAAACAAGTGCCAATGAATAAGACCAGGCAGTGGGGGATTAGGGCCCTCTTGGCCCTGGGCTGCCCCCTCCAGAGGGCCTCAGCACTCTAGGGCCTTGCCCCTGTTGGGAGGGGGGGGGCAGGCATTGAGGGTGAAGGGCTGGGGCCAGAAGCTGGCCCTGGCCTGGCTGATCAGCTTCCCCAGGGTGGTGCAGCTGCCCAGCACACACAAGGCATCTTCTGGTGTGGCCCAGCCACTGGCCAGCTGAGGGAGAGGCAGGAGAGCCATGCAGACCCTGGCCTCTGTCCCAGGGTGGTTCCACTCCTCCCTAGTGCCTCATGGTAGAGGGCCCCCCACATTGTGTGGGCCCCTGGGAAATTAATATACTTATGAAACCAGGTAGAACAGAAATGGATCTTTCCATTGACCTGAGCCAGAATTTGTTCCCCCTGGCTTCAGTCTGTGAGAATTTGCAAGGTTTCAAAATTGTCCTGATTGAGGGTAGAAAAAGTTTTCTCCCCAGCTCATGGGACCGGAAACCCATTTCACAGACTCTTTGGGTCAATAGCATTGTGGGTGAAACTGAGGCAGTGAGGGACAGAGCCATGACTCTGGATCACACAGCAGTGACAGCAGTGGGATGAGAATTACAGTGCAATACTTTACCCAGAAGGGCTCTGTGCCATTTCTCCCCTTCCCCACTAGCTGTACAACACATTTCCGGGGATCTTGTCCTTCCTGCCTGGCCCACACAGGCAGATCTTCAGAGAGTACAAGCACCTGGAAGCCTTCATCCAGGACCAGGTGGCATCTCACCAGCAGAGGTTGGACCCCAACACCCCACGTGACCTCATCGACTACTTCCTCCTGCGGCAAGCCCAGGTGAGGGGTGTCTGGGCTTGGAGGGGTGGGGGAGATCCCAGAAATCTCAGTGCCTGGGGAGTTACTGGGCACATGGGAGATTTGGACATGGACAGAGACCTCCTCAAGGCTTTTAATGATGTAAATACTACTGGGAACAGTGTGATTATGGGAGACTTTAACTTCCCAGATGTAGACTGGAAGACAAAGTGAACTCCTTCACCAAAAAGTCATGGAACTAACAAGGGGAGGATGCCATCTTAGATTAGGTACTGGTCAGCAGGGAGGACCTCATAGAGGAACTGGTCCTAGCAGACAACCTTGATTTGGGTGATCATGAACAAATTCAGTTCAAAGTAAATGGAAAAATAAAGAAAAATAGATCTGTGGCTAGGATCTTTGACTTCAAAAAGGGCTAAGTTTTAAAAATTAAAAGAAGTGTTTTGGATTGAAGAACTCTTGGATCCAGAGGAGGCTTGGAATCACTTCAAAGCTGCAGGAACTATCTGAAGCTTAGTTTTGAAAGGGGGTATTAATCTAGTCCAGCAAAAAAAGCAAGGAGTCCTGTGGCACTTAAAAAACTAACAAATTTATTTATGACTTGAGCTTGTGTGGGAGAAAATCCCACTGCGTCAAAGCGGCTGACAAAGTGGGATTTTTTCCCATGAAAGCTCATGGCTGTGTTCACACAGCACTTTTGTTTCAAAACAACCTCGTTGTTTCGAAACAAAAAAAACCATGTTCACACGACGCACAGTTGTTTCGAAACAAGGGGAAGCCCTGGTTTTGAAACAACACAGTTGTTTTGAAACAAGTTAAACCCCATTTGGGGACGAAACAAGGCGTGTGAACATGTTGTTTCGGAACAAAGTGTTCCGAAACAACAGTGGATCCTCAGCACCCTGGCCAGGGAACCCTCAGAACCTTGGCCAGGGTGCTGAGGGCTGTCCCTCAGCCCCAGAAAGGGGGCTGCAGCCCCCCGC
>ML681972.1:2317215-2350598 GCA_007922195.1 Podocnemis expansa
AATCCTCTTTACAGTTCTATCAAACGCAGCCTCTGTTTTTAAAAAAAGGCTGTCTTTTTTTAGCTGCCTCCTGATTGGCTCAGCAGAGAGGAGGGGTTTGAGCCTATGGTGCGCCGCCCCCAGAGCGGCTCTCAGTTCCCTTCCAGCCACCGACCTGGTAACATCTCCTCCGCAGACTCTCTCCTCACCTTTACTCCTCATTCCTTTTACTCTTTCCTTAGTTTCTCCACAATCTGTCACACTCTCTCTTGGCCCACCAGTCTCTCTCTGGGCCCCAGCTCCAAGCCCAGGCTCCTGTGTCCCAGCACAAACACTACACACACACACACATTTTCTCCACAATTGGTCACACTCTCGCTTGGCCCACGGGCCAAATCCTGACTCGTGTGTCCAGCACAAGCACTACACAAGGCCAAAAACACACTCTGAACAGTCCTGATATCAACTTGATCTCAAAATGGCCACCAATCTCAATATCAAGTAGATATCAAAATGGCCACCAATCTCGATATCAAATTGATATCAAGTTGATATCAAAATGGCCTCCCAATCTTGATATCAAATTGATATCAAATTAATATCAAAGGCTTCCTGGCAACCCAGACCAGAAACCAGCTGTCAAATTTGTATGGTGATGCAAGGTATGTAGGTCTTTACTACTCCCATCTCTCCACTCCAGCCACTGGGAAAGGCTGGGGTCATCCAGAACTCAAGTGGAGACAAGAAATGTAAAGGAAGACGTTTTTCAGGGTGCTGTTCTATATCAGAGCAGGGCCCTTGCAATTTAGCCAGACCAAGTGAGGGCACGACAATGGGCCCTGACAGACTGGTTACAGCTGAGCCCAGGGAGGGCTGCAGGACATTTTGAGCTAGGTATCCTTGAAGGTGTGCATTTGGTTTGCCTGCAGATGGAGGCACCAAAGACCTGTCTAGTATGACAAACATAGTGACCAATGCAGGCAGTGGGGAAGTATGGGTGGAGAAAAATCAGCAGGCGTGGACACACTTGACCTGGGCACTTGTGAGAGAGGGGTATTGTGCAGTTCTTCAAGCGCTGCTCGAATGCATTCAGTAATAGATGTCTCCATGCCGGAGCGCTGGATTGGTTAGAAAAAACTTGTTCTAGCCTGTCACGAGAGGGTAGGCGGCTTCCGCCCCTCATGCCACCCCCATGGCTATATATACGGCTGCCTCCCAACCCCTCCTCTGTTTCATTTCTTCCACCTTGCGTGTCAGAATTGGAATGTCTGCTCCTTGCGAACCACAAGCAACTTGTCCTTTTCTTCAGCTTACTATCCGGCTGAGAGCATCTCTGTGTGGATTTAATTCCACTACAAGAGTTCCCACTACCGGACCAGAACATCTCGTCACCTATGCCAGAGTTCAAACCCTGCGCTGAGTGCGGCAAGGCCTTCCCCCAGGACGACCCCCACAGGAAGTGCCTTAGGTGCCTGGGCAAAGACCACATGGTCTCAGCCTGTTCCATCTGCTCTCCTTCAAACCTAGAATGATCAAGGAGAGGAAACAGCGATGCAGCACCCTAGCTTCCGAGGAGGCCCAGCACCCTTCACCCGAGGCTTCAGGTTCTCGCCTGGGACTGAGACCCAGCACAACCTCGATGCCGACTCCAGCACCCCAGTGCTTACACAGCACCCCAGCACCACTCGCGGTTGCCCTCAGGTAGTCTGGCACCGACAGTAGCAGGATCACCCCGATGCCACTCCACATCATCTCTGGAACCGATGGCTCGGTACAGTCCGGCCTCGCTGGTGCCAAGCTCACCCTGGCACCGGCCAATTTCACCCTGGTCACTGCAGGCCCACCATAGCCCAGAGCCACAGCAGCGGGAGTCCTCCTGCCCAGGCAGTCCTCCCTCCCCGGGCGAGGACTTGCCACAGGGCCAAATGGAGTCACTCCGCGTCCTGTCCACCCTGGAGGCGGTGGAGGCTGCATGAGCCCTCCTGTGACTCCCGACACCCCCTGCCCCACTCCCAACCAGAAGGGGCAAACCGGCCTTCATATCGAAGGCCTGGATCCACCCGCGGCATTTGCCCTTACCACACAGCCCCCCGTCTTTCACTCCAGTGGGGGCTGGCACCACCTTGTCATCGCCAGTACCACCCCAGGACTCTTGGTCCCCTTCTCCCACTTCCAGCCCAGAGGAAGGACCTTCCAGGGGTTCCAAACAACCTCGGCGCTGTACATCGGCCACATCACCCTTCCACTTTAGGCCACAAGAATGGTCCCCCCAAGGAACTCCCTCACCAACACGGCGAGCTCCTGGTACCGCTGTCTCTCTGGCACTGGGGTCTTACACAGGAAACCTGTCGGCACATTTTGATTTGTTGCACTGGGCTATGGCCAATTTAGGCATGGAGGTGCAGCCCTTGAGCCTCCCCCCCCGATACCCTTTTCGGGGCAGCTTTTGCCTCAACAGTACCCTTAGCAGTTCTGCCCCACCCGTGTGTATGGGACCTCTCACGCTCCCAGTGGCAGAGCCCAAGTTCCATTCCCCCTGTCTTGGACATGGTAAGCGTTAAGTATCGGGTGTCTGAGTTGGATTTTCCCTCTCTCGTTGGCCACCTGGTTCCCCCAAGGGACATGGTCCAGATGGGGATGGGCCCCGGGGAGCCCCCCAGTAACTCCCTCCCATCCTCCAGGGAAGCCAGGGAACTGGACCTGTTGGGCCGTAAAGTCTACTCCTCATTGGCCTTCCAACTGCGAGTGGCAAACAGCCAGGCTATAACCAGCAGGTACTTGCTGGATGTGTGGGAGTCACTTGCAAAATTTAGAAGCTTTCTCCCACCTGAGGCCAGAAAAGAGTATGATGGCTTTCTGGAGGAAGGCAACGTAATCTCCCAAGATCTCCTTTCGGCACATGATGCGGTGGACACAGCCACTTGCACCGTAGCCTCGGCGATAACCATCCACAGGGTGGCATGGCTTCAGGAGGCTACAGCGCCTCCTAATGCACAGCAGGTGGTCCTTGACCTGCCTTTTGAGGGGGGCGTTTTGTTTCCCCTTGAAATCCTCTCGGTGGTGGGCACTGCCCGAGATCCCCGGGGAGATGCCAAATACTTTGGTCTGCTTCCCCACGGATCCACCCCCCCGACTTAGTTTCCTAACCTGCCCCCCCACCCCGAATTCCACCCATCTTCTCCCATAGGGTGACCACAGGGGAGCTTCCTTCCACTTCTGCAAAGGCTAGGTCTTTGCCCCCTTCTTCCACAGGGAGGAGCCCACCCAACTCGCCACCACCCCACTTTCAAACCTCGGGCATAGAGGCATCAGGGCGTCAACGTTGCAGATGGTCAACACACCCTTTTCCCCTTGAAAAGGGAATGGGATTCGGTGGGAACCATCTTTGCCCCCTCCCCCTTTTGCTACTGCATCAGCAGTCCTCCGATCTGGGGCGATATGGCCCCTACAACATAAAGACGCCCCTGCCTGCACCAGCAGTACCAGGGTACCGTGGTCTAGCCCCACACCCCTTAAGCAGCGACTCCTTCGGACACGCATGGAAAACCGCCCCTTTCCCCTCTCCCCTCCTCTCCCTTCCCAGACATCGTGCTACCCCATGTCTTCCACGCCAACACTATTGCCTGGGACAAGAGGCGTGTCTCGTTGTAGCCCCAGCACCGCTGCAGAGGCTCCAAGATGTGCATATTCTAAGCCTATCTGCACACAAAACTGTGCCTGTGACCCTGATGCCTCCCTCAGGTAAGCCTCCCCGAGTCCAGGTCAAGGGGAGGGGGGATACCTCCAGTCGCATACCGTCAGCTCAACGCATACCAGCCTGTTTGTGACCCCAACCTGAATTCGACGGGAATACCCCCTACTCATCGAAGGGGACACATCCGCTTAGCCAGGGCAGATCTTAGCCTTTGAGGGGGGCCAAGGTGAACGGTCCACCCCAAGCCACTCCCCTCCTTCATGGGAGCTACGGCTCCACACCCTTACCTCTTGGTGATCTCAGTGATGACCAGGGTTCCTACCCTAGGAACCATCGTCCTAAGCCCACCTCACAATTGCAGTGGTCAATTCTCCTTACGCCCTCGCTCATAAGCACGGGCCGGGTGTACCTTCGTTGAATCCCCAGACAGGGAACCTAGGAAAGGACACCTAGTCACATCTCCATGTAAGGGAACAGCAACGGGTCACCCTATCAGGCCTTCTATCATCAGTGCCCTCCTCCGCGTCACCAGCCGTCATACTGGGGAGGAGCCCACGTGTAGGTAGAAGGGATCCTTCCGAAGGGACTTGTAGCTGCCCTTTCTGCCTCTCGGTCTTGTACCCTGGCAGGGCACGCCCCCCCCCGCCCTTTGCTTTCTTGGGGCCTTCCCACTACGTCTGATTGCAGACCTATAACTCTACCACGGGGTTACCCCCACGTGCGTCGGTGGCGCCCAATAGTACTGCTGTTCCTCCTCAACTCTTGAGGATATGTTTACATACACTGCCCATCCACTGGTGTGATAGACAGAGGGAATCAAGCTAGAGCCTATTTCCTGCAATATCCAGGCATTTGGGGATCGTACTCCCTCAAATCGCCTTCCGACTTCCTGCCTGGGGAAAATACTTTGTTCGGTCCTCTAACCCCAGAGTACCCTTGAAATACTGCAGTTGCCACCCTGTGGTGGATTCACTTCCTAGCTGGTAGGAAATGAACCTCCCCGACATCGGGGTTCTCGGGATATCCCTGTATTAAGGAGTTTTTCCTTGGCACCCACTCTGGCACGGCAGAGCGGTAGCGCTATCCCTCTGGGAAATACTATAGGTGCTTGAGACCGTGACCTTACACGGCACTTCTATGAACCTATTGGTCCACGTTGGGGTGACCAAATGATAGCTGGCACTATTCCTGATCCTTCTTCTCCCTCCCTCATGCACTCATGAGGGCTCTTGCAATGTGAAGCCCTGCAAGATTATAGGCCGAGCAGGTGCTTCCCGTGAGTTCTCATGCTACCGCAAACCTTATAAGGACCAACTCACTAGCACTGCCTCAGGCCATCTTGCCTTTCAGTGTGTCTTACATCCCGGAGCCTCTCTCCTGCCAGAACCCAGCCCTTGGTACCTGATTCAGCTGAAAACGTGCGCGCCCGCATTACCCGGTTTTATAGCTAGCATACCATAGGCCCTCCATTCTACTCAGCTTGGCCTCTATATGCTGCTGTTTAGTGTCTTGTGGGTCTTCTCAGTCGTTCTCGAGCCCCCACCCTACAACCCTGTATCCTCACCCTCACTTGCATCAACCAGACTTGGCTATGTCTGGTCACGACCTGGCCAAGGGATGAGGTTATTCTCCTACGGCTACCTGTGTATCCAGTAGTTGCCCAGATCAGTTCATAACTCTGTGGTTCCAGCTAAAGCCTTGAGGTGATCAGTTCAGGGAGTAATCCCCACCCTTTCTTTGTTCTCATGCGGGACATGACTAATATCGCTAAACCTGCACTTGTTGGCATCCAGCGTTCTCCCATGAAACCATGCTGCAAAGCCCATGGCCAGACACTATATTCTGTCTGTCATACTTCACATTTCCACCTATGTGGAACATCTAACACAACCCTTTATGTTCACGTTGCGTCCTTTACTCTGGTTATGGTGACCTTGTTCCGACCTGCTTATGTGCATATGTCTCGGCGGGTTTGGTCCTGCCCCTGTCCTGGGTTAGCCCTCAGTTCTTGACTCTTCTGGGCCACGTCAAGGCCTGTTCGCCTCTTGACTCTGGCGAGGATCTTGTTGCTGGGCTTCTACCATATGGGGCATGTTGCTGTGCTGAAGGCAGAAGACCCAACTCCACCCGCCATCCATCAGCATGGCTAGTAGTCACTGAATGCATCCGAGCAGCGCTCGAAGGAGAACAGTGGGTTACTCACCAGTAACCGTCCTTCTTTGAGATGGGCTGCTCAGATCCATTCAGGTCCCTCCCCTCCGCCCGCATCTGGAGTTGGCGACTTTAAGGAACTGAGGAGGGGTCCGGAGGTGGCCATACATATAGCCACGGGGTGGTGCGAGGGGAGGAGGCCGCCTACCCTCTCCTGACAGGCTAGGGCAAGTTTTTTCCAACCAATCTGGCACTCCAGCACGGAGACACCTATTACTGAATGGATCAGAGCAGCCCATCTCGAAGAAGGACGGTTACTGGTAACACACCATTATAGGGTGTTTCTCAGAAAAACATTTTGCCGTGCACTTGGGAAACTGACTGATGACACACAGAAGGAAAGGCTGGGGGGCTTGGTGATTTCTTTGTACGTTTTGCACAGATCAGTGAGACAGTGGGAAAAGACAAACTGGCTAATATCAGGGCTGTACAGGGATCTGTTTTTCAATCCCAGCTCACCCCTCACTGCCCCCAGATTTTAAGCAACTCACTTCATGTCTCTGGCCTGTTTCCCTGCTGCCTATCAAGGGTGTTGGTGGGTGCAGGCTCACAAGGTCTGTGCCCCAAATGTGCTGGTGAGTGCCCCAGGATGTGAGCCCTGGCACACAGATGCATGCAGGCTGCCTGAGCCCTGGCACACCTACTAGCCTAGCTGGGCCCAGCCCAGGCCAAGGGTCCTTTTTAAATCTCCCTATCTGCTCACACCCAGGCACATGGCCCAGGGTGGGAGAACAGTTGGGAAATTTAAGTCACCCCACATGTCGGGATGAAGGCAGCGTGTTTTGGCAGTGACTCTGGGGGCTGTGGTGGGTCAGACTCTTGCTGAGTAGCTCCAGGAGGCTCAGCAGCACGCAATGACAGGTAAGTACTGTCTGTGCCTGTGCCCCACTGGGTGAAGGGGAGGGAAAGAGGAGCAGCGTGAGTGCGGGGCCCCCCACCTCGGGCCTGTACTGTGGGTGCCAGGATTTGGGAAGGGGATAGGGGGAGAGGTGCATGGCTGGGATCTGGAGAATGGGATCAGAGAGGGGGGTGAGGCTGAGGGACAGCTGAGGCACAAGGAGTTCTAAATTACACTGAAGTATACAATGTCACTGATTATAAATGCATCATAATGTCATTGAAGTATATGGAGTATCATTTACTATGAAAGTTAAAGTAATGCTTAGAAAATGTTTCTGAGTCCTGCTATCTGCCCCTTTTGTTGTTCACAAGGGTTTTTTTTTTGTTTGTTTTTTGTTTTCTTTTCCCCCTGGGGTCTAGCCAGCCTGCCTGTGTATGATAAGAAGGGGTCACTCTACTTGGTAATCATTCACATTCTGTAGCAACACTAGTAAAACATTAAACAACTACTTCCTGTGTTTAGTTCATGTTGAAGTTATTCTGAGGTGGTCTTAGATATACAAACTTAGAGATTCCCTCCCCATTTTCCCCAGAAGGAAGCTTTGCTCTTTTTTTTAAATAGGGACTGACAGTCAGATCAGGCTTTAAGAGGTGCTGCTGAACACTTACATTTGCCATTGAGTTTGGAATTAGTCCAATTGCACACATACAATAAAAACATATATTTTTAAAAAGAAGGCTGTCTTTATTTTTCTGTTTAATTATATAGATTTATTGCAATGAAATATGTTCCATTTGATTTTAGAGTTGAAATAGGTGATTTTTTTTGTTACACATGATGAAAATTTCCAGAGAGGTAGCCGTGTTAGTCTGATGCAACTGACGAAGTGAGCTGGAGCCCATGAAAGTTTGTGCCTGTAGAAATCTGTTAGTCTTTAAGGTGCCACAGGACTCTTGTTTTTTTCTTATCACAGTCTGTTTAAAGATTTTAGTTTATTAAAATGCATTAACAATTCAGAGAATCTGAATGGCACTTTGGGTTACTCAACAGACCTTTCACTTCAAAATATCCATTTAATTTTTGTATTATGTCTTTGACTTTGATCTTACAGAGCTCCCTCTAAATATTTGTTGTTCAAGCTGTGTAGCTTAGTTGTGACTAGCCTAATAAGTCACATGGTGTTGTTTCTGGTCCTTGATTGATGGAATTTATAAAGCATTTTCTGCACAAACATTAATGCCATGTGACTTGAAGTTCAGGTCCTATGAAACTTCTTGCGGACAGGCATGTTTTATGTGGAAAAAATTATTTACATTTACAGAATATCTGTCAGGTGCTTCACATGTTTCTGGAAAGCAAATAGATTTACAGAATATCCAGAGCTGTAGTGTTGGGTTATTTTTTGTTTTGTTTTGTTTTTTCTTTTTTGTTTTAGATAAGGATTTTTAATAAGGAAACTCAAGATTAGTTAGAAGTTCACCGGTACCCTCATGCTTCAGGGCATGTCAATTTCTAACTAATGTGGATCAGGAAGAAGTTTTCCTGAGGGACAAACTATTTGCTAATTCTCCATTGCAGGATTTTGTTTGTGCCTGGAACTGGCTACAGTGAGAAGCAGAACGTACTAGACTGAGTACCAGTCTGAGGTTGAGGGAGGGTTGGAAATGCCCTGCCTCAGCATGGCAATTCCTATGTTTTTATTAAACCTTACAATATCCTTGAAAAAGTGGGTGGACAATCCCATTTTAGAGATGATACAGGGCAGCAAGGGGCTAACCGATTTGACAAAAGTCCCTAACCAGCAATGGTTTATAGCTTATGGACGCATAATGGCTTTCTGACAAAATCATACTACCACTACTTCACTACTAGTAGCAGAGGTAAGAAAACTAGACTTCTGCAGCCACAGACCATTAACACTGTGATCTCATCTTGCTCAGAGCTCTAGTGTGGTTAAAAAAGTCAGTGTCACAAAATCTTGTTGATGTAGGGCTTCTACCATACCTGGAGTTGCACCAATCTTTGCAGTAGTGAGAAAATTTTGTTGTAAAATATTACACAGGAGCCATACAAAGTTGTTTAAAGGAGAGTCTGAATAAGAAGGAATCTGTTGCAGTCTGTGCTCACAATCTGTATTATGTTACAACACTGCAGATTATACAAAAAACCTAGGGATGTTGCAAAACCAAATGCCTGAAGGTTACCAAATTTGTGTGGTCTCTTCCAACTGCATTCAGTTCCTTGTGCATTCAGCCAACACCCCCTTTGCCGTGTGTGTGTGTTCCTCGATTTCTGTTGCTATTTGCCTAGATTATAGTTGGGGCTGTGGTGCCTGAGATCACCTAGATGATTCTGGATTCACCCTAGGGGCTGTGATCAGAATCTGGCCCTGCCCCTGTTGCAGCAAGGGTGACTGTGGATTGACCTCAGAGGGGTGAGATGAGAACTGGGCTCTGCCCCCATTGAAATCAGGGGTGACTCCTGATTGATCATGGGAGCTGAGATCAGAGCCTGGATCTGCACTGCAATCTGGAGTGATTCCAGATGGACTTTGGGGGCTGAGATGAGAGCCCAGATCAGCCCCACCCTTGCAGTCAGGGGTAACTCCAGTCCTAAGGTGACCAGGCAGCAAGTGTGAAGGATTAGGATGGGAGTAATGTTGAAGGTGCCCATATAATTGTTAGGCAAAACCCTGAATACCAGCATCATCTTGTAAAACTGGGACGCATGGTCCCCCTGCAGATTGATCCTGGGGGGTAGAGCTCAGGCCCTGGCCTCGCTGTAGCCCGTGGTTTCAGACCCATAGCCCCTCCACAGACCCATTTGTCTCTTCCCTGCCCCACACTGCGAGGGCCCATTTCTGCCCAGTCTCACCCTCTTTCTCCTGTCTCCAGAGCCCTGTGTTGACCAGGACGAGTTAGGAACTCCTCTGGGGCTTCCCATTTTACAACAGTGGGATTTGCTGTTACAGTGTGATCTGTTCCCATGACTTACACTTCCCTGCATTTATTTCCTCCCATTCTGTAAGTTCTCCCATCTTCAAAGTCTCTGACAAAGTGGGATTTTCTCCCACAAAAACTCATGTGATAAATAAATCTCTTAATCTTTAAAAGTGTCACAGGACTCCTTGTCCTTTTTACAACATACTTCTCCCAGGACCCTTCTGGGAGTGGCATGAACTGGATGGGACCCTGGAAGCTGGACCGTGGCCCCATCCCTCATGGAGTGGGACCTGTGCAGGGGTGTGCCAAGCCAGGCAGGTGATGAGGGTGTGTGGGTTGTTTCCCAGAATCTCAGCCCTGATCTGGCAGGAGGGGGTGAGGAGGCATCCCCAGTGATTGTTTCCCTCCCTATGGACACCTGCTTTGACCCAGGGCTGCAGCCCAGGGAGGGGACAGCCAGGAGATGGGGTGGATTCTGCAGACCCCTCAGGCTCGATCTTGGGTCCTCAGTCAGCAGGATGAGACCTGGGGACATAGGCTTGAACTGGCCGCTTCCATCCAGAGTCCCACTGCCTCTTTGCCACCATCCCCCCCACCTCCAAAACTCACCCCCCACAGTCACTGACCCTGTCTCTCTCTTCTGTCTCTCTCTTTCAGGGTGTTTGCCATGGACCCTCATTCTTCTGGTGCTACTGTCCCTGGCTTGGCTTGGGCCCATGTGCCTGGCCTATGTGGGGAGGGATCCCACAACCCTGCAATGTCTTGTCTGGATCCCTCCTCTTCCATAGTCCCAGAGGTTTTTTCCTATGCTCACCCCTTTCAAACTGCAGTGGGAATTTTCTAATAAACTCCTGCTCCAAGTGGGCCTTGGCTGGGGTCCCTTGCTGACTGGGGGAGCATTAGGGGTGCTGCCTCTGAGGGAGTCAGGGTCTGGAGGGAGTCATTTGGGGGGGGCTGTGGTACATCGGGCATTGGCAGAGGGTCAGACTCAGGAGACACCATTGTACCAGGGGGTTGGGGGGGGTCACTGCATCAGGGGGGGACTAAACTGGGGGAGGAGTCACTGCCCTGAAGAATCAAGGCAGGAAAGAATGGGATCTATTACCTTTGGCAGTGCTGGGACCCAGGATTCCTTGGTTTTCCTCCCAGTTCCCCTCCCCTGTGGAATCCAGGGACTCGTTCATTCCCAGCCTCAGGCTTCTCCCATTCCTTCTGCATGCCTCCAAGCAGGATCTTTCCTCATGTGCTTCTGGCCTAGCAATGGACTCAGGCTCCTGGCAGACTCAGGCAGTGTTGGTACGGTCCAGGGCAGCCCCCATCTGTCCACTATGGCATCAGGCTTCCACCTTACTCAGGCAGCACCAGTCACCCTCATTTCACCCAGGTCACTCAGGCTTCCTGCCTGACAGGACCAGCTACACTAGCGGTTGCGTGGGGGACATTAACCGAGGGCTCTGAGCATGCTGGATATGCTGCTGCCTGCTAGATCTATATGCCAGTCTGTGGTGCTGCTAGAAGCTGGCCAGTTTCAACCCCCAGATGTTAGTTTCCCCTCCCAGCCTTCCTGCACCAGCCTGGAAATGGCCATCATGCCAATAACTGTGTGGAGGAGCTGGGCAAGACATGAGAAGTGCCCATGGGCCTGGGATGAGGCCCAGGGTAGCTGTTGCAGCCCTGCCTTAATGACAAGTGAAACCAAAAGCTTCTAAACAGACCTGCCTGCCTGATGGGCTCTCCCCACGATTCCCTCAGGGCAAAAGGGATGTTGAGTGTGTGTAGTGCTATCAATGGAGAGAGCTTAAATGATACCATCTCAGAGAGTGGGACAGCAGAGGGCTGCAGGTCAGGAGTGAGAGGCATGGGCAGAGGTGGGTGCAGGGAGGGAAAGGGGAACTGTGGATGAGATAAGCAATATCATGGCATGGTGTTAATACAGCTCAGGAAGGTGTCTTGATGGGGCCTGTCCTGCCCCACATCCCCAGACTGGTTTGGGTTGAATTTGGGTAAGTGGCACAGGGTGGGGACAGTCAGAGATCACTGTGATGGCCAGAAATCTGGCACTCTGCTCCAGGGTCCACGTTGCATCATGTACCAGTCTCACCTGGCAGCTTTGTTCCCCTGCTGCACCCAGTGGTCCAGCTGGCAGCTGTGTGTGGGATGCTTGGATTCCATTCTGCCTGCCTCTGCAGGCAGGACTCCTGGGTTCTCTTCCCAGATCTGCAAGGGGGTTAAGGTCTGGTGATTGAGAGGTCTGGGAGTCATCATGACCCTGGATTCTAGTCCTAGGAGAGGAGTGGGAGCTAGTGGTTAGAGACAGTTTCATTCCAAATGGGGGAGGGCGCCCTTGCTGCCCAACAGGGAAGATCGGTTGGTGAACTCAGAGGGACAAGGCGGGGTACTGACATGCAAATAGGAAAGAAGCTGACAAAATTTTGGTGCCAGGGCTGGGCACCCCCCCCCCCACACATGCACACACATAGTGTTGCTTCCAGCTATCCCCTGCCATGGAAAGCTTTCAAGTTGGAGGGTTGGTTGCGCTTGGCATGGGAGGCCCTGAATAATTTAATCTGCCACCTTGTTAAGTAGCTGTTGCTTTGAAAAATGCATGGGGGATCATGTGTTTGTTGGGGAGGGGGAGGCTGCAGGAATTAGAGGGGTACCAGTGTTACATCTACACTGTGTGCTGATCCAGCACTGATTCCTAATCAGATCAAGCTAAGCCAAACGAATCTGGAGTTGTTTTGGAATGAGATGAAGCCAAAGTGGTTGCAGCCACCCTTAGCCCAAAAGTGTACCTTCAACACAGGTGGCTGCATTGATTTGGCTAGAATGGTTCAAAACCAGTTTGTCTTCACTGCAAAGGGACAGGTGGTTCTCTCCTCCAGGTAGCTAGTCCAGGTCAGCCCTTCACCCACCATCTGGGGGTGGCTTGGCAGAATAATGTCCCACCACAGGGCTCCACCAAGGTAGGGCACAAGGTAGAAAGGACTGATAGAGGGACAGACAGCTAGAGAGGTGGGTGCATGGATAGATGGACAGGTGAGAGGATGGACGGTTAGAGAGATGGATGGATAGTCAGATGGCTGGTTGGATGGATGACTGAGTAGATGGATTGTTGGATAGACAGTTGAACAGATGGACGGATGGATGAACATATGGGTAGCCCGATGGTTTGATCAGGGGATAGACGGATTAGTAGCTGGCTGACTAAGTGAATGGATGGACAATGGATGGATGGAGGACAGACAGGGCACGTCTACACAGCTCTTTTATTTCAAAATAACACCCGTTATTTTGAAACAAAAAAAATTTAGTCTACATGACGTATCGATATTTCGAAACGACGGGGCTCGTCGTTTCGAAATAACATTCATTATTTCAAAAAAGTAAAACCTACTCCCCCCCGAAACGGCCATTATTTCGAAACGGATGTTTCGAAATAACGGCTTTAGACCCGTTGTTTCGAAACAACACTGTTGTTTCAAAACAGCAGTTCGAAACAGCGGTCCCATTGCCGTTATTTTGAAACATCCGTTTCGAAATAACGGCCGTTTCAATTCCGCAGTTTCCCTTATTTCAAAAGGAGCACTTTCGAAATAAGGGTTTTATTTCAAAATCGGTCCTTTCAAAAGGACCGATTTCGAAATAAACCTGTGTGTGTAGAAGTGCCCACAGATGGGTGAGTGGATGGCTGGAGGGAAGACTGGATGAAAGAATGGTAGACAGACAGACAAGTCAGTGGTTGGCTGTCTGGAGGGAAGGATAGATGGATGTTAGACAGACAGATGAGTGGCTGTATGGCTGGAGGAAAGACTGGATGGATGGTAGACAGATAGACGGATGGCTGGAGGGAAGGAGCTGGGTTCCAGCGTTGATCTTGAGGCCATTGTACCCCATGCTGAGAGCCATCAGTGAATATTGTAGACCCAGCAGGGAGCCAGGAAGCCTCAATCACCTGCCCATAGGTGCCATGTCTGAGCTGTCTCCCTGGACCTCCCTCTGTAGGGGTCAAAGGTGCTGCCCTCTGGTAACAACCAGCTCCAGCAACCTCAGCTGTGAATGAGCCACCTGGGGGGGGGGGGGGGGGGCGGGGGGCTGCTCTGCCACAGGATACTAGTGGGGGGCACAGGGTGCAGGTGCATTGGCATTCCCTGTCCCTTCCCCTGCCCTGGGCACACATACAGAGATCTGGCCTTGAGGAAGTGGCCCTGGGGACGAGGGGTCTACACCAGTTGCAGCAGCTGATCTGGATAGCACCTGCTGGTGGGAGGGGCAGGGCTGGCTGGGCCCATGGAGGGGTGGGGGGAGGTAAAGCCTCTGGCAGCATCTGCTCATCCCAGCACTGAATGTGTTGGCCTCCTTAATGGCTGGGATTTAGGATGAGATCTCCATGGCAACCATGCCTTATATTGTCCCTGCTGCCTTTATGGGTTTCTTTAAAAGCCCATTTGCCATGGAGACAACTTGAGGCAGAGGCTTGGTGGCGTGCATGCATGCGTGCGTGCGTGCGTGCGTGTGTGTGTGTGTGTGTCAGAAGCTGGGGAGTGGTTGTTTGTCACCCCAAAGCCCAGGGCGGGCACACACTAGTGGCACTCCAGGAATCCAGTGGTGTTATTGCTGGGGGGGGGGGGGGGAGTACATTCAGACCAGGTAGTTGAAAGAAGGGAAGTGGTGTCTAGCAGGTAAAGCTGAAGAGGGGATGGGGTGGCAGGACCCTTGGGTTCTATCCCCAGCTCAGCTATTGATGGACAACCTTGACTTAATCATGTCCCAAGGGTTCTGCCTCAGTTTCTCCTCCCAGAATGCATGTATTTAGACTGCAAACCCTTTGCCTCAGGGTCTATCTTATGCAGTGTGTGAGCTCTTGGTCTGGGTCTGGGCCACACCAGGCACGAAGGGGGATGGGGTTCAAATTTTCACTTGCAAAGCACTTACCCCATCAGTGTCCCCCAACCTGTGGGGTGGGCGCTACGACTCCAAACTCATTGCCCAGCGCCGCCCAGAAGCTATAGGCACAACCTGTCCCCCCAGGACTCGGGGTAGCAGATGGCATGAAATGTCTGTGAGTGGTGGAGATGTGCTTTCCACAGGACCGGATGTGGTCAGCTCTGGGACCTGCCTGAGCAGTTGCTCTCCTCTCCCTAGAGACAGGGAAATGGTGTGTTTGCTGCTTGGGAAATAGTGCCAAGGGGCAAGAAGTGTTGTGGTTAAAGCCGGAGAAGGGCAAGTATAAGGACTCCTGGGTTCCATTTCCATTCTGCCACCCCATGTGACTCTGAAGTCATGGCATGTCCCCCTGTGCCTCAGTGTCCCCACCTTGGCTCCCTGGAATGCTGATAACAGTGCAGGCAAATCAGTCACTTGAAACAATCTGGCTGCATGTGCCTGATGAAGTGGGTTGGAGCCCATGAAAGCTTATGCCCAAAGAAATCTGTTAGTCTTTAAGGTGCCACAGGACTGTCATTGTTTTTACTGTACAACAGACTAACACGGCTACCCCTCTGGAAATTTTCATCAGTCTAGGCTTCTTGTGTAAAAAGCTGCTGTACCCTTTCCCAGAAGTGACTGCATCTCAGTGCTGGGCAAGGGATCCCTATATAAACAGCTCCTGCAACCTGCCCACCATGAGCTCACTGCTGGGTGTGTAAACAGGAGCTGAGGCAGGGCTGTAACTCAGTGCTGATACAGCATTTCCCATATAAACACTGCTGTGCCCCACCCCAAAGGCAGTAGCATCTCAGAGCTGGGTACATCAGAACTGGACCAACCCCCTGGGACCAGGCAAGTGCTTGGCAGCCCTGTGTCCCATCAGCCACTGTTGTCAAGTGGGCAGGGCCGTGGGCAGTTTGATAGCTCAGCATGCTGAGGCAGACAGAGGACGCCAAAGCCCATCCATGGCTGAGGAGGCATGCCTGGTAGAGGCCAGCAGTGGAGCAGCACTGTGTAACCACACTATGACATTAGCCCTCTCCAGCCTGCTACTGCCACCACCCCAGCCCCCACGCACCAAGGACTGTGAAAGGCTGAGATGCAAATACAGGAAGACATCACCTGTTGCACTGATGCAGCCACTGTTGGGGTGGTGCACGGGGGGCTGTTAATACACATACCCACACGCTCCCGTCTACTGTGGCTGATTCATTCCCCACACACACACCCAGCAATTAATTAGATGTCCCCCTTTTATGGGCTGCTGTTGTCATAGAGATGGAACAGGGTAGGGGTCTTTAGTTTTTGTTAGCCTGGCAAAGTCCTAACTCAGAGAGATGAGGGTAAGGAGAAGATAAGGGGGCTGGGTAAGAAGAACAAGGGGGGGAGGGCAAGGAAGAGGCAGAGAAGCAGGAAGTTTGGGGGGCAAGGAGAGGGAGGGCTAGGCTAGACCCAGTCAGCCTTGGGGGCTGCCCACCAAGGAGACTCAGGAAATGAGGGCAGGAGTCTCTGCTATTCCCCCCACTGCAACCAAGATAGAGGTCTGGTGCACTGGGGGATGGGGGGCCTGGGAATTAGCAGAGAGTCAAGGAAAGGTCCCATCACCCCCCAGCTGAGATGAATGGGAAGGTGGCTAGAACAATGGGCTATGAGTCAGGACTCCTAGGTTTGAACCCCAGTGTTGGCAAAGCAGTGGGGTCTAGTGGTTGTAGGGAGGCTGGGAGCCAGGCCTCTTGGGTTCTGTCTATGGCCTTGGAAGAGAAGTGGGAGCTGGTAGCTGTTTCCCTCAGGAGGCGTATGTTCAGACTCTGACACACCTAGGGTTACCAGATGTCAGGCAAAAGAAAGACACGTCCTCTGTCCAGCAGGTATTTTAAAAATACATGATTTTGTCTTGCTTTTTACTTACAGGGGTTAAAGCATGCTGGAATGTCCCAGAACACCCTATTTTTAGGGGGACGCATTCCAGGGCTCCCTAAAAACAGAAGAATGTTACATTAATAGTACATTTTCTCCAGTGTCCTCCCTTTCATACTTCCCTGTCCTCCTTCCCATGCTTTGGTATCTGGTAACCCTAGACTCACCCCCACCCCGCCACCATTGCAGACTGTGGGTGACTGGATTCCATCCAGGAGCTGACCTCCATTCTCCATCTGCTGCCCCAGGGTGCTACAGGCAGAGGGGAAAAGCCCACCAGGTGAAGAGGCAGAGGCAGGAAACAGCTGCATGCCCATCTGATCCCAGTGCCACATGTGGAGACAGGGACTGAGGCAGGAGCCCCCTTTTGGGTGACCACCTTGCCCCTTTGCACAGGTGCAAGCCAGGAGCAAGATGCTGCAGCAGGGAGTGTCAGGACCAAGGAGCAAAGCAGGAGAGGATCAAGTCCACTGATCTTCACAGGGCTAACTCCAGAGTGACCCCCAGATGACTCCAGATTGATGAAAGGGGCTGAAATCAGAATCTGCCTGGCCCCACTGCAGTCAGGGGTGACTCCCAAGTGACCCTGGCAGCTGTGATCAGAAATGGCCCATCTCTCTGGCCTGCCTTGTCCACCCCACCCCCCGCCTGTATCTCTGGCCCCAAATCCTAACAGAGCCCCCAGAGGCCTTGGCTCAGTGGCTGACGGGGAACAAACCCGAGAAGCTGAGAGGGGCTTGGGGAAGAGGGAGGGGGGGTCATTTTCTGGTCTGAATCAAGTCCCCTCCTCTGACTGGGAGCAGTTGGCTGGTGCATGGCACCACCTGCTGGGGAGATAGGGAAGCAACATGCCCCCCCAGAAGCTCTCAGGCCTCCGCCCCCCCCCCCCCGGTCCTCCTCCTCCCAGGGTGCAAAGGTGCCACAGTCCCTATGGGCCAGGGCTCAAGCAGGTTCTGGGAGGGGGCAGAGCCCAATAGCGACTCTGCTTGGGGATCACTGGACTGAGACACCCTTGGACAATGTCAGATAGGATCCCCACCCCCCCACATCCACTTCATCCCCTGCTCCAGGGCTGGGTTGAGGGGGTCCCATCATGGGACTGGGAGTAGTGTCAAGAGTGGAGCACCCTCCCAACAGTGTCAGAGCCTGGGGGGTGGGGTATCCATGGTAACCCCTGATATTGTGTGTAGATACATGCCCCACATCCTTGCCCCAATCACACAGCCAGTCCTCCAGGCTGCCCATACCCCACCTAGCCAAACCCCACCCCACAGTCAGCCCCTTCTTTCCAACCACAGCCAGCTCCATGGTTGGCTGACCCCACTCTCTCGCTCTGCAGGCAGACCCATTGCCCACATCAACCCACCACAGCCAGCCTCACTGTCCCATCTACCCCACCCCACAGCCAGCCCCAAAGTGGGTGTTTGAAGGGTGGGACAGGCTGAGAGGCAACAGGGTTTGTGGAGGTCAGGATCCATCTCAGGATTTTGACTCTGTAACCTTGGGAGCCAGGGCCTCTGGGGGAGACAATGAGGTTGCCTGGAGGGCTGGGAGGGAAACAGGCAGAGCCATAGGTTTAACAGCTGGCCAGCTGGGGACTGGGATTTCAGAAGCAGGCAGCAGGGGGCGCAACCAGCTCACAAAGCTGGCACCTGTAGCCTTTGCAGCCTGTGCTCAGTCTGTCTCTCCCCTGGCTGGCCCCTGAGCAGGGAGTGTGGCCAGCATCAACCAAGCGGGTTGAGCTGGTCAGTAATGGGAGCAGAGACCCCAAAGGAGAGCTGACTTGCAGCAGGGATGAGGGTGCTGTCCTCAATGCAGGAGTTGGCACGGGCAGGGGCAATGCACCAGCTACACCCAGGGCAACTCAGAACTCAGCTCAGGCTCTCTGCAGACTCAGGCAGGGTTTCTGTTTCAGTTATAATTGGAGCCCTGCACACTCAGCCGGGTGTTACTGTGTCAGTTACAGTCAGAGCCCTGCACAGACTCAGATGGGTGTTGCTGTGTCGGTTACAATCGGAACCGTGCACAGACTTAGCCGGGTGTTGCTATGTCAGTTAGAGGCAGAACCCCGCACAGACTCGTCCGGGTGTTGCTGTGTTGCTTACCTTGTCAAAGTCCTGCCTCAGGCTCTCCGCAGACTCAGGCTGCTGTGGCATTATACTTGAAACTCTTTTGCCAACCACCAAGGCTGGAAATGCCCTGTGCACAACTCTCTGGAGGCATCCTGTAGCGCCAGGTGCCAGGGCCTTGGATGTAAGCCTATGTGCTGAACCCTACAATAACAAAAAAGCATGCACTGCAGAACACTCAAGAACGACCCTACAATAATACAAGGGAAAGCAGTTCTGGTGCTTCTGTGTGCCCTGAGTTAGATGGGGTTGTGATGGGTTACAGGATTTAAAGCCAGGACTCCTGGGTTGTGTCCCTAGCACTAGGACAGGAGTGCAGACTAGTGAGCCACAACTATGCCCTCCACCTCCCCCCGCAACATGCACACACTTTGTGTCTGGCAGCTCAGACGCCAGGCTCGTTGTAATTGGAAAAGGAGTTAATGGAGCCAACAAAACCAATGATTTCCTCACACATCCTCCCCTCCTTGAGCCTGCGTTGCTGATGTTAGTTTAACAGCTCATTTTGCCTCCAGTCCCAGAAGGTTAAAGCTCCACAGAGGGGAAAGGTGATGACTAACCTAGCCGAGAGAGGATGGGAAAAGATTGTTTTTGGTGAGCTATACTGCAGTAGCCTCTGCCCCAGTCATGGACAAGACCTATGGCTATTAGGTGTAGCCCAGTACAGTGGTTCCCAACCTTTTCTCTGCTGTGGCACACCTTGAGGCCTTCAGTTATGCTGCCGTACACTACTATTATAAATTCACGAATATTCAAATTAATGTGAATATATATGAGCCACAGCGCCCTGTTCAGGGGAACCTCCCTCCTGGGGCTGCATGAGGCCTCCACCTGAGGCTCCTGGGAACTCACTAGCCAGGGATGCAGGGGGCCACCACCCATAGCTTGGACTCCAGCTCAGAGCAATCCCCAGCTAGGATCGCATGGGGCTGCCACCCGCAGCACCAGCTCCAGGGAACCCCCCAGCCAGGGCCACATGGGGCCACCATTGCAGCACTGGTGAACCCCACCGGTGGTGCTGCCGCCCACAGCAGTGGCTCTAGCTCGGGGGATTCTCGCAGCACACCGGAAGACTTGCCACGGCACACTGGTTGGGAACTACTGGCCTAATAGCACCTAGGAGCTCCAGTCAGGACCAGGCCCCCAGTGCACCAGGTGCTGTACATTTTATGGCTATTAGGTATGTTATGGTAGTCCCTAGGGCAGGCACCCCAGTCATGGCCGGGCCCCCAGTGCACTTGGTGCCATGCAAGGCATGGAACAGAATGATGGTCCCTGAGTCCTGACTTCACTCAGACTTGGACTCTACCCCTCTGTGGGGTCCTGGGCCTTGGGGTCAAGCCCTGGGTTAGTGTGCTGTGTGTGTAGATGGAAGGAGGGTTAGGGTTCAGCCTGAGTGTGAACCCTATGCTTGCAGTGTAACCAAACACCTGCCAGGGATGGTTTAGATGGCACTTGGTCCTGCTATGAGTAGTGGGGGCCAGACCTGATGACGTCTCCATCCATTCCAGTTTTTATGATTCTATGTAGATGTGCCCTCAGTTTCCCCACCTGTCAAACTGGCACAGCAGGGTCCTAGGTTACACTTGTGGCTCCGTGATGAGTGGAAGGAAAGAGGTAAGTGCAGCACAGAATACACCTGGTGGGTTTTAATTTTGTTTCCCACAATCAGCTGAAACTCAGTCAGTATTAATTTGCAAAAGAAGGGGGAGTTTGGGGGTGTATCTGAAAACCCCTCGCTCTAAGCAGCCAGAGAGCCCAAAGCTCCTTACAAACAAGGGTGTTATCATTATCCAGTGGTACAGAAGGGAAAACTAAGGCTAGCACCTTGCCCAAGTTCACTCAGCAAGCAGAGCTAGGCCTAGAACCAAGTGTCCCATACCCTGTCTGTCACAACTCATTTTAATACTGCTTGGGCGATGCGCCCACCCCCCAGTCAAAGAGGTGAGCCCCATAGGTGTATTCAAACGCTGTAGGGTGGAGAACCATGAGGTACAATAGCAAGTGGGTAGAGTCACTTTTTGGCCCCACACATGGGTAATGCTTGTTTATGCAGCTGGGCAGATTCATCCCCCTTCCAGTGCCTGGCCATGCCAGTCACAGACCAAGTATCCTAGCCCTGACACGTCCCAGTAGGAGACACTGTGGCAGGGGGCAGAGCAAGAGTATCAGCTATGGGGCAGAGCTCCCAGTCTTTCCCAGCAGTGGGCACTGGGTGGGGGCAAGACTACCAATTCAATCAGGGTTCCCTCTTATGCTTGGTGCTGTACAAATAAAGCCTCCATTTGAGCCCAGGGACCTTCGTAGATGGGACATGGGAGAACTGGTGGAGCAGAAATGACAAATCGCTAACCAAGTATTTTTAAACATTTGAGAGAGGGACAGAAAAATGAAAAAGAAAATTCAAAGTGTGAAAGGGCCCTTAATTTTCCTGCCCATTGCTTAATCGATTGCCGGCTAGTTTAGCTGGGACAGATCAATAATTAATTAGTGCTCTTGGGAAAAGAGCAGGCTCTTTGGCCAGCTGGCCGTTTAAAGGCTGCCTGCACGTCAGGTTAAAGCCCAGCTTGCTTAATTATCACAGAAACTTCAGCCACAATTAAACTCCAGCTGATCAACCTCTGAGTTTAATTGCATTGCAGACTAGGGGCCCTGGCACAGTCACAACACACAGCAATGTACCGTAGCCTGCCGAGGACCTTGGAAAGGGGTGTAGGATGAATGGACTGCTCAGCTACTCTGCATCTGGCTTCTTCCAAGAGGGGTGCTACAGGTACTGGAGCAAGAACACCTGTTGTGGGGGGGACTCCTGGCTACTCCAATCCCAGCCTCTCCCAAAAGGACGTACTGTGGTGCTCCTTCTCCCCCCTTCCCAACAGAGTCAGTCAAAGTAGTTTTGCAAGCCCACGTTTCTCAGTTTTAGCTGGATGTAGCAGACAGGTCCTAGAGTCAGGCCAGTCAGCATGGAAACAAACCTGGCCACAACTGTGAATGCCAGCAGGGGATTGGCCCTGGAGCCCATGCTCGTGGCTCATCTCCTGGCTCTGCCAACTACTCTGGGTGAGGCACTTCCACCTCACCTCTAGACATGGTGCCCAGTTGTGCACACTGGAGAGGGGAAAGATTGGGATGTGTGCCTGGGTTAGGAGTAGAAGGTGTGAAGGCCCAGAACCTCCAAGTTATTTAGGCTCTTAATTCCTATGAGAGTTGAGCACCTAGATACCTTAGCACCTGAAGACCTAAGGGGCCAGCTGGAGTTGTGCCTGTAGCAATATGGCTCAATTTCACCCTTCTGCCATGCCATTCTCCACCTCCTCCCTTCCCTGTGCGTTTTCCCGGACCCAACGACTTGCTAATTTCCTGCACCCTGGGAATATCCGCGGGTTTGGCTTGTGTTGACAGTGGAGTAATTTTTAAATGGGATGTTAAGAGCCGCGGAATGAATCACCGGTCCCCGGAGCCCCGCACCAGAGAGGCTGTTCAGATTAACGAGAGGGAGAGAGGGAGAGAATTGCCACTAAATCAACCCCCTGACAAGGGCTCTCAGCTGCTGTTGGCTGAGCCTGTGTGTGTGAGTGTTGGTGGGTGGGTGCACTTGTGACTGCACAGCTGTCTCTCTGCTTGTGAGTGTGTGAATGAGTAGGTATGGACCCAAGGGGGCAGAGAATAACCACAGCACAGTGCACCCTGGCCATGCTGCTGATCTGTCACCTATGGGCCTTGGGGGGACAGAGATCACATCAGAGTGAGAAGGGAATCAGCACCAGTGACTCCAGTGGAATCACTCCTGTTCTACGCTGGGCTGAGAGGAATGAAACTAGATTTATTATTCCCCCTCTCCACCCCCTGGTGAATTTCCTCACCTGAGTTCTGAATGCAAGTGAGTGGGTTTTGGGCATGTTGTCAGCCTCTGGATTCCCAGCCTTTCCTTTGACACCTGCTTTTTGATTGTTTGCCCCAGTGACCAGCTGCTTCCTCCCTGTCTACCATCAAGCAAGGGGAGGGGAGTAACATTCAAGAGAGATCCTGGCACCAGCCTGCAGTTAACTTTTGGTTTATTTACCAACCTGGGGAAAAGCCAGAGGAGGAGAAATATAATTTAACATGCTTGCTTATTTCACTGCAGCAGGTTCATTAAATAAGCCAGACAGCTGGAGTCAGTCTGCACAGAGAAGGAACAGAGAGCAAAGGAATAAATATCCATGCTGGAGAAGTTAGGGGCCTAAAGCCCTACCTGCTAAAAAACAGCATTGCTTAGTTCAAGTCATTGGGGCAAGATCCCCAGCTGCTGTCAGTTAATCAGATCTCCTGAGGGTGCAAATTGGCATTGTTCCATCCAAGTCAATGGGGCCAGATACCCTAGCTGATAGGAATCATAGAAATGTCAGTTTGGAAGGGATGTGTGCTAAATAGAGTCAAGTAAACCCATACTAGCCCAGACACAGGATTACCAGATGTCAGGCAAAAGGAGGACATGTCCTCCTTTTTATCTTCACGTCCTCCGTCTGGCAGGCATTTTAAAAATAAATGATTTTGTCTGGCTTTTTACCTACAGGGGTTAAAGTATGCCGGAACATCCTATTTTTAGGGGGAAGCTTTCCAGGGCCCCCTAAAAACAGAAGCATATTACATTACTGCTACATTTTCTCCATGTGGCTGCCAATGTCCTCCTTTTCCTACTTCCCTGTCCTCCTTTCCATGCTTTGGTATCTGGTAACCCTACCCAGATAGGTGTTTGCCATTTCCCCTGCCTGTTCTGAAAAACCTCCTATGAGAGGGATCGCACAACTTCCCTGGAAAGCCTGTCCCAGAGCTGAATGCCCGAGAGTTGGAAATTTTGTCCTACTATCTTACCACAAGCTTCCTTGCGGTTTCTTGTCCTGCCATCAGCGGACACAGAGAACAATTGATCCTATTCTCATTAGAACAGCCCTTAAAGTAGCTTTTTCTCAGGTCCTCCTCAGTGTTCTCTTCTCCAGCTATGTGTGTCCCGCTTTCCTCCTAAGTCAGGTTTGCTCAGCCTTTGATGGTTTCAGTGGCTCTTCTCTGGACTCTCTCCAGTTTGTTCACATCTTTCCTAATGTGCAGCATCCGGAATTAGACACCGTCCTCCAAGATGCCCTAGCAGTGCCAAATAGAGCGGGACAATGACCTCCTGGGTCTTATGTGCACCACTCCTGTTAATACGCTCTTGAAATAAATTAGCCTTTTTTGCAACCACATGGCATTGTTGTCTCACATTCAATTTGTGATACACTCTAACACCCTGCTCCTTTTCAGCTGCACAGCCCCTAAGCCGGTTATTTCTCATTTTGTTGCTGTGTGGTTGATTTTGCCTTCTTCCGTGAAGGACTTTGCACTTGTCATCATTGAATTTCATCTTGTTCATTTCAGACCGATTCTGCAATTTGTTAAGGGCCTTTTGAATTCTAATCCTGTCTTCCAAGTGCGAGTGATACCTCCCAGCTTGTCTCTTTGAAAGCTTTCCAGTAGCCGAGTCATTAAGGAACATATTGAACGGTACAAGGGCCCCTTCCAGCTGCACCCCTGGTTTGACAGCAAACCATTGCTACAGTCTTTCAATCTATTACACAACTACCTTATAGTAGTTTTGTCTTTAGACCACATTTCCCTAGTTCACTTATGAGAATGTCAAAAGCCTTGCAAACATAAAGCTGTATCAGGTCTACAGCTTCCACCCGCCTCCACTAGACCAGTAACCCTGTTGAAAAAGGTTGGTTTGGTAAGATTGGTTCCTGACAAAGCCATGCCAGCTGTTTCTCATCACCTTATTATCCTTGAGCTGCTCACCAATTGATGTTTCAGAATTGGTTCCAATACCCGAGGCTGACTGGTCTATGAAACCCTGAGTCCTCCTTGTTCCCCTTTTAAAGACACATGTTGTCTTTGCCCTTCCCAGTCCTCTGGGACCTTAGCTGTCTGCCAGAAGCTCTCAAAGCCACTCTCTAACAGATCCAGGATTGCCTCCACTGAATCAGCATTACTCAATTGGACTCTAAGGGGCTAGATCCCCATCTGGTGTAAACCAGCATCAAACCACTGTTTCCAGTGGCATCAGATCCACATCTGGCGTAAGTTAACTCTACTCCATCTAGGTCAACAGAGAAGTGCATTTGATGGTGCTGGCAATGGGGTTCCCACGGGCAATGCTCCACTCTGCAAGGCAGTAGGTCTGAGTGCAATTCCTAGTGCTACTCCAGAGTCAGAGCTGGGAACTGTAGCTCAGAGGGAGAACCAGGTTAGGGCTAGTCCTGTGACAGGATGGGGTTGGAGACAGGACTGGAGCACAGCACAGCTTGTCTCAACCCACAGGGGAGGGTATCATTGCATAAACAGCTTCCAGCCAGTTAAACCATCCTGGCTTAAATAGTGTGCCTGGACCAATCAGTATTGCTGGGAGCCTTGCCACTCAAATCTGCTGTAAGCAGGGCATCCTGCAGTGCTGGGTTTGCCTTGCAGTCTGTGGCTCCTAATTCTGCCAGGTGGTGGCACTGCTGCAGCTGCAGAGCACCAGTGCCAGGTTCCAGACCTGAGGATGCACCAGGATTGGGTCATATCTCAACTGGCTTCTGAGATGCTCAGCAGCAAGGCAGGTTCCTTCTGCTTCCCATGACAAAGCGTCTTCTCTGGTCCTGGGCTGGCACCTGGTCATGAAGGCTGGATGCTTCCTGTGCTGCGAACTGGCTGGGAAAAGGGGTGGGGAGGGGCATATAAATGAGGAGAGGTCTGAGAAGCAGATGGATGATACAATGTTCCTGCCTAGGGCCTGGGAGATCCATGGTCAGAGCAGGGTAGATGGGAACAGGATAAGTTTGGAAATGGCTTCTTCTCTAGCCAGCACGTTTCTCCACGGCAGTAAATTCTGTCTTTAAACCTGGCTCTCTACTCCATGATGAAAAGTCAGTGGATGTTGCCTGGCATGAGAGGAGTGGCTCTGGGGAGCACCCCTGTGAAATAATCAGCGCACACTAAAGGTGGCTTGGGGCCTGGGCTGGGAGATTTGTGAGCTCCCACATAATGAAGCCAGGAGAGAGGAAGCATGGGGGAAGCGTGCAGCATACCGATTGTTTCTGCTGGTCCTGAGGGAGGTCTGCAGCACTGCCCAGGGCCAATCAGGGCTCAGCACCAGCGAACGCAAACAGGATTTGTTCATGAGGCTGCAGGAAACCAGATGCATTAGGGTGAGGGCTGTCACTTTCCACATCTGCACCACTTTCTGTCACCCCAAGGATCACCGTCCTTTTATTACCCTAGCACCTTATGCACGCAGCTGAGGGTTCTGGGTGTTGTGCATTTTTGTTGCTGTTGATTTGGCAGCTAAGCACCAGAGTTGTGGACCAGATCTCCATGGTGCCAGGCACCATATCTTTTTATGGCTGGTTAGGTATGTTATGGTAGCACCTAGGTGCCCCAGTTGTGGACCAGGACTCCACCTCCACATAACTGAGGCAGCTGTCTGATTTAGGGTAACCCTTTGTGCTCCCATAGGGCATCTTGTCCAGCTGCAGAGATGCCCAAGGGTTGGGCTTGTGGCTAAGGTGTAGCTCTGCAAGTCAGGACTCCTGGTTTTCTACCCAGCTCTGAGAAGGGAGTGGGGTCTAATGGTTAGAGCAGTGGGGCTACAAGCCAGGACTCTGGGTTATGCTGCCTGCTGTCTGGTCCATTTCTCCTTCATCAGCTTAAGTCATTCTCAGTTCTCTCTTCCCTGCACTTGGGACCCTTTAAGAAGCCTTTGCAAGCCCTGTGTCAGGCTGCAGCTGCCACCTAAGGATCCTAAAAGGCAGAGAATAGCCACAGCAGAGTGTACCCTGGCAATGTCCCTGATCTGGACCCTATGGACACTGGAGGGCAGAGAGAAGCCAGAGTGCAATGTGCCCCAGCCATGCTGATCCCTCCACCCCTTATAAACTGAGTGGAAATTTTTTCAAGTGCTGGGGAAAAGGGCTGATCTAGCTGGGCAGGGGCCTCTCAACAATGGAGTGAATGTACCAAGAGCGAATCATGTGAGTTAGTTTGGGGAGGCCCCTTTGGCCCTTGGCATGGAGGTGCAAATGTCATATGCTTGGGCGCTGGAGTGTTCTGAAGGGCTCTGGGCTCAGATGCCCATGGCACAGGCAGAGAGAGGGAACACTGAAGGTATGGGTCTTACAGCATGTTCAGTGGGGTGTGAAAGGCAGCCCTGCTAAAAGGCATAGCACTAGGCTAGGAGCCAGCAGACTTAGGTTCTAGTTATGGTGCTGGGTGGGCCTGCGCAGGTCACTTCTGCCCATCTCCTCCAAGGTATTTGGGAGCAGATTTCCCACTGAAATAAGGGAGACATAGTGCCTCAGTTTCCCCCCTCAAAGAGGGTAGAGCAATAAGCCTTCCCTTCTGACTAAGAGCAGAGCCCTGGACAAGTGAGGTAGCATCACTCTAGTTCATGCAGCAGCAGGGTGTTGTGTTGCTTCCACCCTCAAAATAAAGCACAAGTGGGATAAATGGCAGGGCACTGAAGGAGCTGAAATCCCATACCACACCAGGCCTTCAGAGAGGGAAACTGAGGCATAGCAAGATCAGGGTAGTAGAGTTGCAAATAGAACCTATAAGTCCTGGTGCCCAGCTCCCCCCTGCACCCACTAGACCCCACTCCCCTCTTAAGGCCATGATAGCACCAAATGTCTGACTCTTGACACACTTGCTCCATCTGATTGGACCCCCCGCTACTCTTCCCTGTGCTGACTAATTAATCCAGGAGTCCTGATTCCCATGCCCCTGTTACTCTAACCACTAGACCCCACTCCCCTCCCCTAGCTAGGAGGAGAACCCAGGAGTCCAGGCTGCAGACTTGTGCTTCAGTCACAAACGTGCCCCCTTGGCACCCCAGCTCTGCTGCTGGAGGGGGTGTTTGGGGCAGCTGTGGGGCAGCTTCTAAATCACTCTTTCCACAGCAGGCAGAACTGGCCTTAAATATGCAGCTAGAGGAGGAAATCAAACAGGACTTTAGTCTGAGAGACAATAAAGATCTCAGTCAAATGGCTGAGCAGGGCTGGGCCCACTGGGATGCTTGGCTGGCCATTGCCTCAGCAGTCCCTGTGTCTCTTCATCCCTCAAAACACCCGCACTGCCTGTCCATCCATCCCCATGCACCTTGTCTCTCTATCAGTGCACTCCCTCCATCCAGTCCAGGGCTCTTCTTTAAGGCTGCTGGCCCCAGCCAGCCCTTGTGGTTCCCTGGGATGCCCCAGCTCCCACCATTGCTGCCCAGTGGCCCCCCCCCCAGGGCTCTCCCACACCACAGGCCGGACACGGGCATCAGGCTCCCAGTGGAGGCTGGAGCTGGCACTGAGGTTGCCATGGTGATCCAGCTGCATTAAAAGAAGGCGCCCGGCTCCTTCCTCGTCAGTGGCTCTTGCAGAGCTCAGCGCACAAGCACGAACCACGAGAACCATGGCCAGGCTGCTCTGGGCACAGTCCTACCTCAGGATGCCCTCTGCCCCAGCCTGGCAAGGGAGACCAGCCTGCCTGAGCGGCCCTGGGATTCCCGGAGCCAAGAGTGTGAGCTGCAGACCTGTGGGCTGTCCAGTGGTGGTGCAGCAACTGCAGGGCCTGATTCCTGCACCCAGGGATGAGCCACGGCCAGGGTGACCAGGGAGGTCGAGATGCAGTGTACTAGGGAGCGAGGACTCCATCAGGGGAAGGTTGGAATATAAGAGAGTTGACCCTCATCCCTGGATCCAGTCACCCCATGCCCAACTTTCTATATCCACACACAACCCTTCAGGTATCAACCCCATCTTCATCCCATCTATCCACCCACCCCACCTTTCTAACTGTGTCCACACACACACAACCTGCTCCATCCTTCCATCCAGACACCTACCCCTCCACCTATCCCTCCATCTCCATTCCTACCCCTCTTTCTAACAAGATAAAGTTCCTTGTATAGCCCCCATTCCAGTTAGATCTGTGCTCCTCACAAGCCAAAGCACAGGGCCCCATGACTGACTGGTTAGACTCCTGGGCCACTTATGACAGAGATGCGAGTGAAGATCCAACACAAGACCTTCCTGGACTCTGCCCTCCCCAGCGTCGGGGCAGTGCCACAGATGCTGGGACCATGACAAGGTGCCAACCACACCATGCTTGACAGACCTTTACCCAATTCACACTTACGGGGTGGCAGAAGGGCAAGCCAGTTAGAGTCCAGGAATATTCAAGCAGCTCTTGAATCTCAAGATTCAATGATTGGTTGAGCTCCTGCTGTGCATGAGAGGAAGATGGTGATCATCATCATTAGGAGATTTAGCCTCCTGTTCTGTGAGGCAGGGCAGGGCCATTATCCCCATTGCACACATGGGGAAACTCAGACCTATAGTGACTAATTGACTTCCAAGATCTGTGAGAGATCTGAGGATAGAGCACAGGAGTCTCAGCTTCCAGCCCCTCTTGCTCAGTCCAAAATTCAAATACAGCCCCTGCCAAGCTGCTAGTGACCCTGTGACTATCACATCTAGCTCCAGGGGTGGAGCCATGCCCGATTCCTTAGGTGGCAGGGGGCTTTTATGCAGGAGGATGCAGGGCTGGGTGCAGCTGGGGCTGGGAGAAATAGTGCAGAGTGTGGGGTGCTGGTGACAGGGAGGCTTTCAGTCTTAAACTAGAAAAGGAAAGACTAGCAGGATCTTGTAAGGGACAACACAGCGCACAAAATTTATTAAAGAAAACACTGTTGATACCTTATTACTTAGCAGCTATGCACACACACACACACCCACAAGAACATCTTCTGCAGTGTATCAGGTATAATTACCAGTTCTGATTGCTGCTTCAGATTGTGGCTTGGGTTCATTGTTGAGGTTTGCAGCTCATGATGGCAGCTACCCCGAGCAGGGAAGCAGAGCATGAGGGAGAGCTGGGTCTCTACCCGGCACACAACTGTGCACTGACACTCTTGGATGCTGTGCTGAACATTACCCAGAGCTATGTAGTCTCACCCATCTTTTATGTCTCTTTGTCCACTGATGTTGTGTCCACACTGCCTCAGGGTATTATATGACCGTAAGTCATCAGTTAATGGCAGATGTGACTTATCTTGTTCTCAGTTAATGGCAGATGTGACTTTTATCTTGTTCTTGATGGCGCTTTTTGTTCCTTTCTTTATATAGTAGATTCTTCTTTTGCAGGGTTTGTCTGCATTGTTCTTCAGCTATTAAGGTGGTGCCAACAGTCTGGCATCAGGACAGGGTGGAGTTGGAGGCTGATCCTATCATGTACACACACCCCCATTCACACATCTAAATAAAGTTTCAGCAAGACAGGCTGAGCAATACAAAATGAAGTAAAAAATTAAAAATGGAGCTTTGGTTACAATATGGAGTTACATGTGAATGAATGAGCATGGCATTTTTATCAATGAATATTCTATGTAGAAATTTCTATATGGAGCAATCTGATCACATAAATTCATCTTTAGCTCTACATCAGCTCCACAGAGTGCAGGGACCCCTCATCCCAGCTCTGAGCTCTGCGTTCCCCTCCTTGCTGCTCTGTGGGCTAGGTGTGGTGGGGGACAAGGGTTCACTGGTATCTACCTGGAGGGAACCATGGGGCAGAGACATCTCCCAAAGAGAACTGAAGAGCAGGGGCAGCTGAGATGGCTAATCATGTAATTGTCTCACTAAAGAAGAGGAGAATCCGGAAGCAGGAGGGGAAAGTGAAACAGTTTGGGGGCGTTGGTCTTGGGGACAACAGCCTACTGCTGCTGCTAAGAGAGACAGCTGTTTTTTGGGGACAGGGCTGCACTGTGGCAGCAAAGATGAAGGGTTTGATGCCTTGCTGGGAACTGTTGGATGATGCAGGGTTTGAATGTGCTGGATTCCACATAACTGTGAGGAGCAGGTGATGTTGGGGAGTGCTGGCTCAGATCCTGTCTTGCACATCTCAGGGATGGAAAGCAAGGCAAGAACTGGCTGAGGTGGGTGGGTCTTTGGAAGAGTGTACCCTCTCCTGACCTTGTCAATGCCCCTCACTCCTGACCTGCTGGCCCACCCCTGCCTGCCCCGCCTCTGGGCCCCTTTCCTTTCTCCCATGATCTTCTCAATGGGCCCAGGATCTTCCCATTTTCATTAATGCCCCAGCCATGGGGAAAGAGAATGAATTAGTCCCTGTGCCCCATCCATATCCACTCAGGGGCATGGCAACCTTTTTATGTACCACTCCCCCCTTGCAGTCCTTGCCTGGCACCATTCAGCATGATGACTTTATCCCATTCCTCTAGGGTAATGGACTGGCCAGCGCTGAGGGCAGATCAATCATGTCATTGATTTTTCTACTCGCCTCATTCCCAGCAGCTCCAGTCAGAGGCAGCTTTAAATCCTCTACTGCTTGCTGCTTTTCCACCCACCCCTACCAGGGAACCCTGAACAGCTGAGCTGGGTGGAGGCAACGCAGCAGGGATGCCCCATGGATGGAACAGGAGCCTCTCAATGCCAAGGGACTCCCCAACCCTGGAAAGCTGGGACTGAACCAGAGGGGAAATGTGACCACCCTTGGGGTGGAACACAGAGGCCACCTTGTACAACTATGGTGGCAGAGTGACAGCACCTAGGACCTAAGGAGGTTGGGGAGCACAGACCGTGCATCAGGAGTGAGGGGGTTGGATGGACAAACTACCTGAGATCTCAGATGACCACAAGGTCTCAGTTCATGGCATCTGCACAAACCATACCCACCCCAGTTCATCGGGGTCAAGAAGGGAGAGTGCTGCCTACTGCATCCCTGTCCCAGTCCTTATGCCACTGCACCCCCTGGTGCCATGCTGGGGCAATAGGGTCAGCTTTGCCCACCAAGGGAGAGCGCCCTCTACTGCATCCCCAGCCACCCTCCCTGCTGCAGCAACCCCTAGACCAGGGGTCTCAAACATGAAGCTCCTAAAGCTATTTCCTGTGGCCTGCAACAACATTATCATTGGCAATATTTGCAATATCATTGTATGAACAGGTTTTAGTCTTGTGGCCCTCAGGCTAATGTACTAGTCCTCCTGCGGTCCTGTACTAGTCCTCATGGTGATTTGAGTTTGAGACCCCTGCCCTAGACCCCTAAGACTGCCCACCTGGGCTTGCTAGCATTTCTTTGTCTGCCTCTCCCTCAAGAGTCCACACAGCTGGCCCTGCCCCACCCTCATCCCAACCGCCAGAAAGAATAGGGCTGATTAGCAGAGAGCCTTGATTTCCAGTGGTGGCCTCCTTCTGTTCCCTTCCCCACAGCTGGTGCATCAGAGGCAGGCAGCAATCAGGCAGCAGTTAAAGCACCCACAGGCCAGGCAGGGGTGGGCTACACAAGGCCTCTGTTCTCAGCAAGTCCTCTAGCTCCTATTCTGTGCATTATGGTATTTCTGCTGCGATCAGACCCCCATTGAGCCAGGCACTGCAAGGAGGAAGAGCAAGCAGCCAAGCTCCAACTGACCAAAAAGCCAGAAGATGGGAGGGAAAACTGAGGCACAAGGCAGGGGAGTGACTTGCCCAAGGTCACCCAGCATGGCAGCGATGGAGCAGGGCAATAAAACCAGGTCTTCAGTATCCCAGTGCTGCGCTGTGTCAACTCACAGGGGCTATGATGGTGACAAGACTGCCCCACTGCAGCTGCCTTTGGCAGGATGGCCCCGAGGCAAATCAAGACACTGGTTTAGGGCTGCTGGGAATGGTGCCATGGCACAGGCTTTACACAAGCCAATCCAGAGACCAGCTACTGTGGAGGCGGGGGAATGAACCTTGCTGATTGGCTGATCTGAGTGTGCACATGGATGTGTGTGGTGGGGGCAATTAGGAACCTTGTGTGGCTGTTTTTACTGTCTTTTTTTTTTCCCCTTGTTGCTTTTCACAAAAACAGAGAGGGGTGTTTATGGGTCTTGAGCCTGATCCCCACACAAAAGAGCTGGCTGGCACAACAATGGACACAGAGACGCACTCACAAAGCTGCAAGTACATACATTAATGCATTTATGTACAGGCACGTTTATTATGTATGGCTGTGTAAATTTCTGTTTGTGCTGTTATGCTGGAAGGTGTCAATAGCTGCCATCAATCACAGCCATGGCTGAAGCCAATGGGCTAGATCACTGGGTAAATGGGAGTAGCAATTAAGTCCCTTTATGGTGTGAGATAGATAGATAGATCTGATAGAAGCCACCCCCCAAGGTGAACAATTTCATGGGAAATCTAAGCAGCACTCAGGTGCTTTTGCAGAGGGGGCTCCTCTGAGACTGACTACAAACACACAGGATGGGCAGATTGACTGGTTGCATCTACATGTGAGCCAGTCACCAGCAAGAGGAATAGTCATAAACATCTCCTGAGGGAAGGCAGCAGGACAGAATTCCTTGGGGCGCAAGACTGGCTGGAGAAACAGGCATGGAAACTGTAAGCAAGGAACGTGCCTCTTGTTGTTTGTTCCTGCTGTGTTCAGGGAGATGACACAGGATGGTGCGTGTCTGCTTCCTACATAAACAGGCTTGCAGCAAGGACTAGATCTGACTGGAAGCATCAACTTCTCCTCCTAATAGAAAGAAACCGACAAGGTCCTGAATACTGGGCCTGAAAAGCATTCATGCCATGGAGTACAACCATGTGTGTATGTGAACATGCACCAAGGTCTGAGCCTACCTCAAAACTGGGGGAAGGGAAGGGGACTCACACAAATTGTGTGTGTGTGTGTGTGTGTGTGTGTGTGTGTGTGTGTGTGTGTGT
>ML681972.1:2350608-2409407 GCA_007922195.1 Podocnemis expansa
TGTGTGTGTGTGTGTGTGTGTGTGTGTGTGTGTGTGTGTGTGTGTGTCAGCATATGGACTCACACCAATATCGTGTGTGAGTGTGTGCACCAGTGTAGGGACCTATGCCAATTATGTGCTGTCTGTGTGCACAGACCAGTGTATAGGCTCGCACAAACACTGAGTGTGGGTCTCAGTGTATGCTCTTTCAGGTACAGTGTTTAGTGCGTATATGTTGAGATGTGTGTGTGGACGGATAGAGAGTGTGCTGTGTGCTGCTCTGGGGGGGGGGTCGTCAGCAGGGAGCATTGTTCATTTTGCAAGCATGATCTTTGCAGCTGGGTTGTTCCTGGCCTTTGGTGGTATGTTGCATTGCTAGCTTACCAATGTTTGCTTTCTTGGTGAGCTGTGGTGACAAGCAGCTGGGATATTTCCTTTCTGCCTTCATCAGTCTGATTAAAGTCAATTCCTGAGGCAAAAACACTCTGTGGGAGCTGGACATTGGTGCAGAACTTAATGGGCTCAGCTCCCTGATAGTGAGGTTGCCTAAATGCCATTTGTGACGCCCTCTGTTCCAGGACTGGTGCATATGATGTAAATAAACTAGTTATACTAAGTCAGTACCCAGACTCCATGTTCCAGATTTCTTTGCCAGTGGGAAACGGAAAAGCCCTGAACCCAGCCGTGGCTTGGCAAAGGGACAGCAACCATAGAACTATTAGATTTTTATCAGTAAATGTTAGTAAACGTCAATTTCACACAAACCTACCAAATATATTTCCACTACTGGGCTGCATCAAAAGAAGTATTACCAGCAGATCAAGGGATGTGATCATTCCCCTCTATTCTGCACTGGTGAGGCCACATCTAGAACACTGTGTTCAGTTGTGGGCTCCCCACTGCAAAAAGGACAGGGACATGCTAGAGAGAGTTCAGAGGAGGGCAACCAAAATGATTAAAGGGCTGGAGCACAAGCCCTATGAGGAAAGACTGAAAGCATTAGGCTTATTTAGTCTGCAGAAGAGAAGATTGAGGGGGGATTTGATAGCGACCTTCAACTACTTGAAGGGATGCTCCAAGGAAGATGTAGCTCGACTGGTCTCGGTAATAACAGAGGACAGAACGAGAAGCAATGGTCTCAAGTTGCGGTTAGGGAGGTCGAGGCTGGATATTAGAAGAAACTTCTTTACTAGGAGTGTGGTGAGGCCTTGGAATGAGCTGCCGAGGGAGGTGGTGAAATCTCCATCTTTGGAGGTGTTTAAGGCCCGGCTGGACAAAACCATGACTGGGATGGTTTAGTGGGAGTGGTCCTGCCTTTGGCAGGAGGTTGGACTAGATGACCTATGAGGTTCCTTCCAACCCTATGATTCTATGATTCATGATGACAAAATTTACAAATAGACACAGCAAGAAAAATATTCTTGGGACCTTGACTCACACTAGAATGATTTAGACTTTCGCATTAGGCTTGTTACAGACGGACTAGTGAATGGATGGTAAAAGCAGGTAGGATGTATTTGTTGATTTAAGGCTATTTATTTTGTATATTTTGACATATGATGCTGACAATTTGTCTTTTAACAGTTTATGAAGCTTGGATCGCAGTGGTTGCTTTCACAAAATAAATAGCTGACCCACCAATTTCCTGCAATCCTGAATATTTAAACTGGTATCAATTTTTTAAAAAATGTAACAATATATAGAGAAATTATCTGTCAAAATGATAAAAATAAAATATTAATTATGTCAAGTCTAATGATGTGTGAGGTGTTTATGTATCGTGTGTGCTCACAAACTGTGTGTGTGCATATTTCAGTGTTTGGGCTTACAATGTGGTGTGTGTGCTTAGCCCTGTTTTTGTGCTCATGTGGGTGTGCTTACAAATATGTGTGCATAACAGAGAGTGTGCTTACAAGGTGTGTGTGTCTCTGCTTGCTAACTGTGTGTGCTTGCAAATCTCAGCATCTTCATGCGTTCTTTCAAGTTGCATGTCTGTGTGTGTGTGTGTTCCTGTCTCTGTGTTTACAAATTGTATGTGTGCATAGCTGAGTGTGCTTCTCAATGTGCTGACAGGTGTATACATGGATGCCTACAGGCATGTATGTACAGTCATGTGTGTGCTTACAACAAGGGTCTCAAACTCAATTCACCACGAGGGCCGCATGAGGACTAGTCTGTTAGCCCAAGGGCCGCACCACTGTAACCTTTTCATACAACAATATTGCAAATATCAGTAATGAAAGTGTCGTTGCAGGCCACAGGAAATAGCTTTAGGGGCTGCATGCAGCCCACAGGCCATGTGTTTGAGAATCCTGGCTTACAAGTTGTATGCACATGCATATCTGTGCGTGTATGCTTACAGGCTGTGTTCACAGCAGTGTCTGTGCTCACAAGGTATGTGTGTGTGCATCAGCATTTTTCCTTATAATTTGGGTGTGTGTATAGTTATTTATGTGACTGTCAGTGTGTGTACTCTTGTTTGTGCTTACAAGCTGCATGTGTGTCCATCTCCAATTCTCTGCAATGTCGCTCCAAGCCTGGGGCTGAGACACTCTCTCAGCTCACAATCCAGGGAGTGACAGATATTAGCTGCTGGGTCTTCTGTGCTGGGAAATCAAAAAGCCACCGAGCAAAGCCATGGCAGCATGAGGGGAAGAAGGCAGCAGGACCCCTTGAGCAGACTGGATCCTCCTGCTCTGGCACAGTCAGGTGCTTTGGTTACCTGCCACTGCTATGGAAATTCAGAAATTGAAGGAGCGGCAAAGCTGGGCCTTGCCGCACTGCAGGGATGGTGAAGATGGGAGAACCCAGAGGGAGAACTGGGGACATGCGACGGACTGAGGCAAATGGGCCTCTGGGGGGTGGTGATGAGGGAGGTGATGTTCCAGAGGGATGCGTAAGTGTTAGGACTCCTAGGTTCTTTCCTGGGCATGAGCAGAGGGGTCCAATGGTTAGATTGAGGGGGGGAGCTTTGGGACTCCTGGGTTCTACACTTGGCAGGCCTACGGAGTCCATGTGTGACAGGCAACCTCCATGAAAACCCCTTGCTATTCATCCCGTCCCAGCTCTGGCCCCTCTGCAAGGGTCATCGTGCAGAACCAATCCTCCATTAGCTGGTGTCAGCCCCTAGAAAGGGTGTAAACCCATTGTTTGTGTTGTAACTTAGACCAAATCCAGGAGACTCAACCCCTTATTCTAGACAACAGCCCACACTCTCCTCCCAGGGCCAGTAATAGAATCTAGGAGTCCTGAATTCCCAACCCCCGGCACTACCCACTATACCCCCCCCCCCACCCAGAGTCAGGAACAGAACCCCCATCCCTCCTACTCCAATGCATGGGCTAGTATTACATTCCTTTAAAAATAGAAACAAAACCCCCAGCCCCGGTTCATTATTTCTGCCCCTGGGGCCCTTTCCCGAGTGATTCAGAGCAGCCAATTCCAGACATGCCGGCAAAGATGATTAAGAAGCCTTGAAATTAATCCGGCAAAAACGAAGGGCCCAGCGCGCTTTCAAAGGGCACCACTAGTTATTTTATTGCTAAACCCTCCCCTCCCCAGGCCCCCTGTACTCTGTGAGATGTGTATTCACTCGGCGCTCGGGGGATGGGCCAGGCCTTGGAAAGAGGGGGCAGGGAACTGGGGCATGGAGCAAGGGAAGGAGAAAGCAGAGGAAAAATCAAGAGGAAGCCCTCCCCCCCACCAGTTCCAAACCAGGAGCCATGTTCCCTGTCATAATAACTGCCTCCAGTGCTTTTCAGTGGTCATTCTCCAAGCTCCTTGCATAGGCAGTGTCATTATCCCCAGGAGACAGATGGGGAAACTGAGACATGGAGACACCCCCAACACACACTAGATGCTCTTCCTCTCCTAGTGCTGGGAAGTGAACCCAGGATCCTGATGACCAGGCACCCCTTGCTCTAACCACTAGACCTCACTCCTCTGGTGAAGCTGGAACAAAATCCAAGAGTCCTTGCTTCCAACCCCTCCCCCCCATCTAACCACTAGACCCCACTCCCTTCCAGCTCTGAGATGGGCAACATTTGCTGTCGCCTTCTTCCCCACCTTGCCCTAGCAGGAGCACTAGCCCAAACTATCCCTTCTTCCAACTCCAGCGGGGTCACGCTGGGCATTGTGAGGAAGTGGCTCCATGGGCAAGAGCCAAAAGGTCCGTCAGTCTGTCTCCAGCAGCTTGGTGTGCAGAGTCCCAGGGCCCTGCCAGTGAGGGGTTGCTTGGAAATCCCCCATCCAAACTCAACCTGGCTGGACCTAGCAAACTGAGCCCTAGCGACTAGCACAGGCCAAGATCCCACTCAGGGCAAGGCCTGGGGCCCCACATGCCAGCACTGGCCTGAGGCAGATCCACACCATAAGGAGCCACAGAGACAGAGCGGCAGAAGTTGATTTAAGCCCCTTTTCCACACAGCAGCCCCCAGCTCCACAGTATTCTGGACCCTGCTACCCAAAAGTGTCAGATAGAGCAGCCTCAGGGGTGCTCTAACTCACCTTCCACTCTCAAGGGCCTGGGAACAGGGAATAACCACAGCACAATGCATGCTCTCCACACTGTCTGTGCAGCTTGTCTGTCAGACACTGGGCACAGGCCCCTGACTCCAGCTCCCTATTAGTCATGGAGGCCTCCTGTGTGTTGGGCAAGGTGAATTTTCAGAGTGCTTCCCTGCCCTGACCCACAAGAAGGACCCAACATGGCATGGCTCAGGGCCAGCTGCCTTCCTTGCTGTGTCTCCCTCTGGACCCCAGTGCCTGGGGCTTCAAACCTCTGCCAGGTCCTGGCTCTCCAGCCCCCAAAAGGTGGGGGTTGAGGGGCATTCCCCAGTGAAAAGGAGGGAGAAGCAGAGCTTTTGGGATGCTACATCGCCCTAAGTATTGTTCCCTGCTGGCTCTTCCAGCCGTAGGCTGTGGAGCTGGGCTGCCCTCCAGCCCCACCGGCCAGGTGCATCTGGGGAGGGAAGGGAATGGGGCGTTTCTAACTAAGTCAGATGCGCCCCCCCCATGTCTCACCATAGCTGTTACAGATGGGGGCGAAGGGGAGACTGGAGGAAAAAACATTCTCAAACATCCCAACCCAGCTGGTTACCATGGAAACAACTCTGGAGGCTTAGCGCTGAAATACAGAGTGTGACAGAGAGCTGGGGGGAGCCTCCCTACACCTGCTGGGGGCAGCTCAGGACAGACACTGCAGACTCCATTTCAGAAAGTGCAGCCCAGCCCAGCCCCTCCAAACACCCAGTTGGCACATGCCAATGCTCCACTCCAGGACCCCAGATATCAAGCCCCAGATTTCCCATTCCCAAGCATCCCTCTTTAACTACTCAACCTCACTCCCCTCCTAGAAGTGGGGTGAAAATCAGGAGTCCTGCCTCCTGGCCCTTCTGCTTTAACCACTAGACTCCACCGTCCTTCCAGTCCTGGGACTGAACTCAGGCATCCGGATGTCTTGTACTGTCTGTCACACTCTTCCTCCAGCTGCCCATCAACCCTTGCCAGCCTCCAGCTAACTTGTGTTAAAAGTGAACCCACCTGGTCCAGTTCCCAGCATACAACCATCCAGAGCCATGTGGTATACAGTGCCTGATGCTCCAGGGCCCAAGGGTGCTGGCGTGGACAGTAGCTGATTGTGCTGAAGCTAAGCCCACAAGGAAAGGACAACTGCTCCATCTCACCTGACCTCCTGGTTGCCCTGGTTCAGGGGAGAGCACCTCAGTGCCCTCTGTGCTGTTCCAGACCCCCTCTGGAGTTGCTGGCTCCAATGGTTACCCACCTTAACCTTTGAGAACTGGCAGCTGGCATGATCTTCCAGTCCCTGGGCCTTGCTTTGCTTTTGGAGCCAGAGTTGGGCCTGAGGAAAGCAGGTCGCCACTCCTGCCATCCTGCACCAGTCTGCGGGGATCCCAGCTCCCTTCAGGTGAGAGCAAAGCCTCTGCAGGAATGGTCAGTCAGCAGTGCCAGCTGGGAGCCCTGAGGAGCTCTGCATGACTCCCATGGGTGGGTGGGTTACCAGGCCCAGCGCCATGAACAATTTGAGCCTGGTCCAGCCCCAGCTGATCATGCTGTAACAACCCTGCTTGCAGATGTACCCACCAGCATGCCAGCCAACATGCACCCTTCCAGTGCTGCAGACGAGCATTCTGCAAGCTGACTTGAGCGTCACCTTCCCCACTGGCTGCTGGGAACAGAGACATCACCTCCCTCCCTGATGCCTCCACACTCCCACAGCATTGCAGAGGGCACAGGTTCCCGGAGAGGCCTGAAGGGATGAATCGTGGAATAGCAGCAGGGTAAGGTGTGGTGGAGGGGGATTGTGGGCAGGCATTGGATGACAATAAGAATCCCTGGATCGCAGTATTAGAGACGGTGCAATGCATTATCTCCCTTTTTATACTTTGGGGAAACTGAGGCACAGAGGAGGGCAATGACAGTCACCCCCACAGGCCAGTGCCATTGCTGTGAGTAGACATTTCCTGTGTCCCAGTGAGGTGCCCAACCCACTGGGCAACACTGTAACAGCCTTTGATTGTAAGGTCACGGCACTGGGAGACTTGGTGAGCGCTGCTGTGATGGGACACTCCCTGGCACCGAGCCTGCCGGGGTGTACTGGCATCCCCCCAAACACGCCTTTCCACAGGTCCATTGAGTTGCCCTGCCCTGGGGCCAGCTCAGCATCAGCACCCTCTCTTGGCTACAGGCCTCCGAGCCCATTTCCTGCCCCCACCCTTGAAGCCAGCCAATCACAGGCCATCAGCGCTTAATGATGTTACACATTTCCAACATGGTTTCACTATTGATGGTAAGCCATTAATAATAACAATCTTGTTGCCATAATAAGTTAATTATCATGTAAAAGTATTAGCATAACAATGAGTCTTTTTACCATAACAAGCTAATTGCCACAACAAGGTGCTTACTGTAGCCCCCTCATTAGCATAGCAACAAGCTAATTACCACAATAATGAGCTCATCATTATTAGCATGCTAATTAGCTCATTTGCATAGCAGCATCTAATCTTTTTTGCTGGCTTCTTGCTGGTAATTTTTCTTGGCTCTTCCAAAAATCACCAAGAATTTACAAACCCAAGAGAGTGACACTAATGCCTGCATTTCACTTGCTGGAAATTAGCCAAAGCCAGTTTGTTAGGGATTAGCCACCTGTGCACTGAGCCAACAAAAGTTACACTGCAATGTGGCAGTGCCACTTTGCAATGCTAAACATGGCATCCTATAATGCTGAAGGAGCAAGTGTGCCATAACCAATTTTAAAAAAATGAGGAGCTGAGATCTTGTGAACTAAATGCTAACTATTTTTCCAAGCTGGGCTTTCTTTTTAATTTTACCCACGAAGATCTACCAGATAAGACAAGTTTGACAATTTATCCTCAGCCACTTTTGAGTGAACCCAGGGAAGGTTTTCCAAGGAAGTTGGGGGTGGTATTTTCAGATTTTGGGTGGTTCTCGGTTTAGACTAATTCAGAAGCAGATTGAATGATTGTCTTCAATCTTTTTTAGAGAATTTGTCCCGGAGCTGCTTCAGCATGTGGAAAAAAAGTAGCCTGGCTGGAAATCTGAAGGAAAAGTCATGAGCAGTTGGACAAGGGAGGATTCAGGTTTATTTATGGAGGCTGCTCCACATCAAAATGGCTGTTAGCTCGGTGCATTGGACCGAAGTGATGGGAAAGATGAGGGGGCAGGTTAAGGCCAGATCAGAGACTGACTCACATGCACACAGTAGGAGCGGCTCGCTGCGTCTGCCAACAGCTTCGTTGACCTGCTCAGCGTCCCGTAAGACACAAGGAACCCAGAGTTCTGCAGTGCTTCTTTGTTTGCTCATCTAACTGCTCTGGTTTCCGCTGGCGCAGGCCCAGGAAGCTCTCGCACTGAGAGCCGACAATGCCAAGAGCTGGACAGGCCAGGCAGGGTGGAAAGTACAACTGAGCTGGCTCCTATGCTACGCAGGAGATGCACAACCATGTGGACCATGTTCGCCAGTGTGTATGCACACACACGTCCACAGCTGGTACACGCACGCATGCACACACACACACACACTTTCTCGCACATGCACACGCTCTTTCACTTGCCCCCATCCTTGCCTTTCACCAGCTGTATCTGCACAGAGATTAGTGAAATTTCTCAGGGCCTCTGAGGTGCCTAGCTGGCCTACCCTCCTCCCAGCCCAGAGAAGGTTGTGTTCTGGGACAGGTCCCCAAGCAGTTGGCACTGGTCTCACCCTTCTTTCAACAAGCTGACTTTCCCCTGCTTTTCCAACCTGCTTAGCTGCTTCTTGCTAGGCAGATCAGTGCCCAGCCACGTGCTGCTTACCAACAGGGACCTTGAATAGAGACCCAGTCCTCTCCCAGCAGGGGGCACTGTGGGGTGTGGGGCAGAATGCTGGATGGTGGGGAGCGCCTGACCTTTCCCAGCAGGGGAACTGTGGCATGTGGGGCAGGAAGCTGGATGGGGGTTGAACGGTGGGGGCTTTCAGCTACCAATTCCCTGCATCTTGGCAGGCAATCCATTTGAGGGTGGGCAGCAAAGGACACAGTCAACTGGGTCCAAAAGACCTGAGTCCATCTCCCCTCCAGGCCCTGACACTTGGGTTTGTTAATTAGTATGATTTGTATATTCCCAAAGATCTCACTACCCAACACTGACCCTCAGCCACCAGGGATGCTCATTGGGTGTTACCCTCCTTCCCCCACCACATGACCCACCTGCAAAGCAGTTGCTCTCCCTTTACCCCCACCCCACTGCTAGGCTTTGCTCTCAGATTCTGCCTCCTCATGTCCCCAGGGACCACTCCACACCCTCACACCGTGGGTCTGCCTCTCCTCAGGCCCCCCCCATGATAGACACAGACTGGACTCCGCTGCAGTTCACACACAAAAGGTTTTAATCACCTCCTGAAAAGGGGGTCATGCCCCGAAAGGAGACGAGGGATAAAGGAAATAAGGGGGGACGGGGGGGCAGAGGGCACAGGTTTTTAATGTAAAAACTTGTGTTCCACACTCAAACAGCATTTTCCTTTTAAAAAAAGTCATGACGGGGGAGGGGAGGAAGGGATGGTGGGAAATGGGAGGCGAAGGGTACAGCAGGAGGTTGGATGTGGACTGGAGGACAGCTGTGGCGGACTGGGGTGTGAAGGATGGGGTACCAGTGTGGGGCTAGGGTACATGGAGAGGAATGGGGTACAGCTGTAGGAGGTGGAAGAAAGGTAGGAGATGGGACAGGTGTGGCGGGAAGGGGAGGGAGGTACTGTTGGGTGGGGACTGGGTCAGAAAGGAAAGGGGTACAACTGAGGAAGGCTGGGGGGGAGGGCACGGGGTGCTGAGGGATTGCTCGCTAGAGTGCAGGACAGTTTGGAATACCAGAGGAAAGGGCTACATGGGTCAGTGACTTTTTCAATACTGAATACACTGAACACAGAAAATGATCTAGACCAGCCAGATACAATAAATACGGCACCCCACAGTCTGAGTCAGGGAGCGGGCACCTGTCACCCCCTTCCCAGAAACACGTGGGGGTAGGGGAAGGGGGAAAGGGGTCAGTTTTGGAACTAAACTCTGCTCCGTCCCCCGTCCCAGCCAGTTATTAATGCATAAGGGTTTACTCAAGGTAAAAGGATCTTTGTAATTTCGTGTCATCTGTGCATATGTCTTTTCTGAGTTCTACTCCCGTCCTTCTTGCGCCACCCGGCGCCAACAGGGTGTGTGGGGGCTCTTGAAATTCACCCCACAGCCTCCCATGGCCCTTCTCCTCCCAGCTGCCAGGCAGTCCCTTCCCTCAGCCAAATGCTTGCATTTGGTCCGTCTGTTGGGTAATATTTTTCGTGTGTCCTCGGTCTCTGCTCTTTAAGGCACCGCAGCGGAAGAGAGCCAGTGCTGGGGGAATCAGCACAACTGGATTTATCTCTGCCTGGTCCCCATTGAACAGGTTGTGCAGGGAGAACAGCAATGACCTCCCCTGCCTCCCCCCTGGGCCCATCTCAGACGGTGCTCTCCAGCATCCACTCCGTGCTGCTGAAGATCACCCGGCGTTGGTTCAGCGGACAGTCCTCCGTGTTCAACTGGGACGTGGACATGTGCCTTTTTGTCCGTGCCCGGCGCGGGTAGCTGTGGCTCTGAAACAGAGAATAGTCCCCGTCGAAGGAGTGACGGTGGTGGTGAGTCCTTGACAGCTCCCGGGGAAAGATGCCCACGCTGCCCAACTTGGCCCGGTGCTGGCCGCCTGGCCCACCCTCCCACAGGAGACCCAAGGAGCCGGTTAGACTGGCCCCGGGTTGGCCCTCCTCTGAGGACAGAAGGACCACAGTCTGGAGGTCCGCAGCTGGCTTGAGGTCCCTCTTGTCTGGTTCAGGGGCAGTGGGTGTATCCTTCTTGGGCTCCACCTCCATAGGCCCCACCTCCTTAGACCCCACCTCTTGCAAGGTCTCATATTTGTCTTCGATGGGCTTGGAGGCTGTCAGCTGCCCACCATTGGTCTGGGAATAGACATTGCTGACTTTGGCCTTCTTGTGCCCATCATGCCCACTGTAGACCTTGTAGCGGATCATGAGGATGATGATGAAGACCAGGACAGAGGCCACAATGATGCCACCAATGATGATGATCATGGTGCCGCCCAGGAACTGGGTGTGCAGGGCATGGCACTGGGCTGTCTCGCCCTCTGTGGTGAATTGGACACAGCCCACCACCCGGGTGGCTGTCAGTGACGTCACCCCATCATCATAGACGGCCAGCACACACAGGTCGTAGTCCCGCCCTGCCGCCAGGTCATTCACCAGGAAGGCCTTGCTGGATGAGGGAATCATCCTACGAGAGGAAGAGGGACAGCACTGCTTAATTGTTGGGACAGCCCCATGGCCACAGTCCCAGCCCCTGACATGTCCTAGGAATACAATGCCAACTCTGTAGAGTCTCTGGGGCAGGGACCATTTTCCTGCTCTGTGTTCATACGGCACCTGACACCATGGGGTCCTGGCCCATAACTAGGGATCCCAGGTGCTGCTGTAATACCCCTAATAGTCATAAAATGTACAGTGCCTTGCGCAATAAGACCCTTTGTTATGGGCCAGGACCTTCTTGTGCGAGGCATACATTTTATGGCTATTATGAGTTTTATGGTAGCACCTAGGAGCCCTGGTTATGGGCAGGACTCCCAGTGATACTGTAATATGCATTTTATTACTGTTGGGTATATTATGATTGCACCAAGGCTCCAGCCTCATAATTAGCATCCCTTGGTGCTACCATAATCCACTTAATAGCAATACAGAAAACTTGCAGATTCAGAGATGGTCAGGATTTGTGCCCATGTTGCTGAATTGTTTGTGATGGTAAACCCCAGCAAAGAAGTGATAATAATTCTGGAGACGTCCTGATTTTCCTTCAGATTTAAAATGTGAAAAAAACCCTCAAACAGGAAAGGGAATGTTCTGTCTGAGCTGCCGTCATTGCTCTGGTATGCTGAAATATTCAGAAACCATCTTCATCTCAGTTGATCCAGAATCAATTTTTCCTCCTTCCCACCCCCATTTTTGAAATAAAACTGCCCATAGACCAAAAAAATCAGTTATTTGTAAGGCTCTACTTCTGGTCCATCATGGCCCCTGGACCTCAGCCTAGAGGCAGCTTCATCTTAGCACCCAGTGAGGGATCCCTGTATAAACAGCCTTCATGTCCCACTCCAGAGGCAGCTGCATCTCACTGCACAGCAAAGGATTTTATATAAACAACCCCTGCGCTCTACCCCAAAGATGGCTGCATCTCAGCACTGAGTGAGCACGCCCTCTTTAAACAGCTGTGATGCCCTGTCCCAGAAGTGGCTGCATCTCAGGAACAGAGGAAGCCAGTCCTGCAAGCACCTACTCACAGAGTAATATCACACACAGAGGAGAGTCACAACACGTGTGCACACAGCAATGGCTCACACATACTCACACAAACACATGCACTGCCTCATGGCACCTTGACACACACTCAGTGACACACTTTCTCGTACTGTAATGGCTGTCACACTCTCTCTCTCACACACACACACACACACACACACACACACACACACACACACACTAATGTCATAACATATATATATGTAGTAATAGCTCACACACACACACTGAGCAATAGCTATTAAACACACCCACACTCTAATGTCCTGGTTTTAAGGATGCAGAGGAAGCCATTATCTCTTTGTAATTCCCATCAAGCCCCTCATTGCCCTGTGCTCTCCTCTCCCAAACACACCCATGCTCCCCTGACTCTGCAGTTGATAATTTCCACTCCACTGCCAGGAATGGAGTCATGGGGAGCTCATGGCTTGCTGGACTGGAGACCCTGCTATCCACTGGAATGCAGCCACCTGTGGGGTGGATACGGGTTAAAAGCCAAGTGGTACAAGGGAAGGGAAGGTCTTGGGACAGAGGTGTTTGGATCTGCAGCAAAGCTGTGCTGGACTTTTACCACCCCAGTGAGCCAGTGGCGGTAGAAGTTGCACCTGTCACTGTGGGAAACCTGGTCATACAACTGGAGCCAAAGCCCACTACCCTCCTCCTCCATCCCCCCCAAATTCCTGCTCCTGGCCTCAGGTCACCCTGGCATTGGGGTAACCCACAGCTTGTTCCATACCATCCCCTACCCACTCCCAGAAAATTCCAGCTGGTTTCATGATACTAACACCTCCTGGGTGCTCCACAAAACCACCCCAATGGTAGAACTGAAGGTCAGCCCCTAGGGGTGCCCGGGGTAGAGTAGGTTAGGAGCTATTGAGGAGGGTCTGTCTGTGTCCAGCCACCTCACTCCTCACATTCACCATATTCACTCACCCGTCCCACCTCTGTCTGCACTGAGGCCAGAGGGGACCCTGACGGGGCAAGAGAAAACTGGTTTCAGTTACATTGGGTGGATCACCATTTGGTAAGTGGTGCAAACAAGCTGCTGGTGCTATTAAGAGGATAACAACCTACTACTGCTGCCAATGGCTCTTCTTTAGCACCTGCTTCTAATGCTCAGGGTTCCAGCCCTGCTCATGGCCCATGGACACCAACCATCAGCCCAGCCTGGCTCTCACCTGTACACCAGCGAGTCATCCAGGGAGCTATTGTATTGAATTTGGTACATGCGGATGCCAGGAATGTGCCGCTCAGAGGGCCAGTGGATCATCACCGAGGTGGAGGTCAGGTCAGCCGCCACAATCTTTTTATCCAGGTGGTTCTTGGTGTCATTGGTGCCCGACTTGGCAGAGGTGGTGATGTCAGATGATCCAGGGTCTGGCTCTTTCATGTGGCCTGTGTTGTTGACCAGCAGTGGCAATGGCACAATGCAGACCTCCACGGCAGCAGTGACCTCGCCAGCAGCATTGGAGGCAATGCAGGTGAAGATCCCATTGTCCTTGAGTGTGGTGATGAGCACCTCCAGAGTGCCGTTGTCATAGACCGTGGTGCGGGAGGTGTTGTGGATGAGCTTGCCATCAGGTGCAATCCAGTGAATGGATGGGTCGGGGTCTCCCACTGCCTTGCACTTGAGGCTGACACCCTGGCCCTCCATGATGAAGGCTTTGGTGGAGTACTGGCGCGTGATGAGGGGTGGCTCACAGATGAACTCCTCCTCAGGGATGGACCAAAAATACTTGTCCATCAGGTGCTCAGGGGAGGCACAGGTCTCCAGATCATCCTCCCGCGTCAGGCGCCGGAGCCAGAGCAGCTCACAGTTGCAGTGCAACGGGTTGCCACCGAAGCTGATGGTTAAGGTGGAAGGGTGGGAGCCCCGGACATTAGCCAGCACTTGAGCCCGGAGGAAGAGGTTGTCTGGTGGCAGCTTCTGCAGCCGGTTGGAGGTCATGTCCAAGCGCACCAGCTTGCGGAGCTGTGAGAAGGTGCCCTCAGCAATGTGGTCGATGAGGTTGTGATCCAGGGTCAGGGTGTTGAGACTGACCATCTGCCCAATGGCCGCCCACGGCAACGTCTCCAGGTTGTTGTAAGACAAATCCAGGTCCTCCACTGTGGACAGGAACTCATCGAAGGAGGCCGGCTCGATGCTGCTCAGTTGGTTGTTGCCCAGGATGAGGTGCCGGAGGTTGCCCAGGCCCTTGAAGTGCTCATTGCGGAGGGTGGCCAGCCGGTTGCTGTTCATGTGCAAGGCACGCAGGGAGCGCAGGTCAGCAAAGGCGTAGGGCATGACCTGGCTGATGGTGTTGCGGGAGAGGGTCAGATGCACCAGGTTGGTCATGTTGGAAAAGTCCTTGCGCCGGATGATGGTGATGAAGTTGTCCGTCAGCCGCAGCTCCACTGTGCGCCGATCGATGGAGGGTGGCACAAAGAGCAGCCCTGTCTTGGCACACAGCATGGTCAGTGTGGGTGAGATGTTTTGGCAGATACACCGGCCTGGGCAGTGCTGAGCCTTCGCCACCACGCCCAGCATCAGAAGGGGCAGAAGGAGTTTTTCCATGGTACTGGCCCGCAATTCCTCCCCGCCTGGGCTCTGCAGGCAAGCAGATCAAAAATCAATAGCAGCAAAACCACCTCAGCAAATTGCTGCTTGAAAGCTGTACCCCTGTCCTGGCCAGTCTAGTTATTCAGGCTGCTGGAATCTGCTCTTTGAGGATGCTGGGCTTCATAGCTGCCAGGCTTCATGGCTCCACCACTAGCTAAGAGAGCTTGGAGTTCAAGTCCTACAACTAACAGACCCAGCTTGGGGCACAGTTTTAAAAAAAACAGTAGCACCCAATAGATACATTTGTAGCTTTTTTCTGACTACCCCCAGCCCACTCTCACAAAGAGCGGCAAATCATGAACCTCTAGAAAAATCATGAGTTCTTCCTTGGAAATCATGGATGTTTAAACTAAACTGAAGTCCCAGCAGATTTGTTTTCATTCATCTCGTGGTTTTCCAAACTTTGCCACGCTTTTTTTCTGCAGCTCCTACCTACTTATTTTTGCATGAAATGTAGAATCCTCACAGGCTGTCACAGCTCTAAGGGTATGTCTACACTGGAGCCTTAAGTCAACTTAACCTCCCTTAAGCTGACTTAAGGAAAGCCACATCCACATTGGACTTCTATTAAGTTGGCTTAAGCACTTTCTTAAGTCGACTTAATAACTCCTGCCCTTAAAGTTGACTTAAGCATTAAAGTCGATTTTATTATGTCGACTTAATGTGGTGTAGATAGGGTCGTTTACAATGTAGGCTTTGTTAAGTCAACTTAATAAGGTCAACTTAACAGAGCTTTCCAACATGGACATAATCTTTTAGTCAACTTTGTTAAAGCAACTTAAAGTTGACCTTATTAACTCCACTCAACTGAGCCCTCAAGTGTAGATATACCCTAAGAGCTAGCGACTGGTGGAAAAAAAGCCCAGGCACCACAAAGTTGGGGACAAAATCATTAGAGTTGGAAATGTGGTCAAAATCCACAGATCATTTCCTCATGCTAGATTTGGTTGGAATTTTCCAAACCCCCAAAGCCCAACTTCATTCCCCTCCTTCCCCCACCCCCCATTTTATTTATTTATTTATTTATTTAGTATTTTGTTTTGGTTTATTGGCAAATAGCTTGGTGTTGAACTGAGAAAACATAATTTTTTAAAAATAAATTTGGCATGGTTTGTCTAGTTCCAAAATGAGATGTTAAAAAAGCAAATAAAGAAACTTTGGGGATGAAAAATCTCATCATTATACTCCAAAAAAAAACATTTTTGGAAAATTTCTATTTTCATCTATGGAAAGAAATAAAATATTTTCAATTTTAAAAAATGATAATTTTTTATAAGCCTCCCTCCTCCTGTCCCTTCATTTTTCATAGATTTTAAAGACAGAAAACCCCACTGTGACCATGTCATCTGATTGGCCCCAATACCCTGACCTGGAGAATCAGTCTTTTTACACAAATGCCATTTCTAATCCCAGCCTGCATGTTTCAGACTCTGTATACCCTTCAGTTCGCCAGTGACAGTCTCCCAATCTCAGCCAGCATCTGTGAAGTGCTCGGCATAAAGGGGACCCTTCTGATCTTTCTCAGGTTCTCTGGATGCCATCATTATCTACTACTAAATCATAGAATTACCTCGAGGCCAGGCAACAATTAGATGTGAAGAAGCCATTAAAAAAAAAAATCTGTACCCACTTCAGGAAATCTCAAACAAGAACAACTGGGAAACCTTCTGAGCTTCAACTATGAGGTTCCTTGGGGCAAACACACCGGTGTCACAGTAGTTCTGCCTCCGTTTCCTCACCATGCTCTTCAGTTATCGCTGTGACTTGATGCCTCTAAGCTACTTCAGATAGTTTCCCCCTTCCAGGGCAACAGACTGGGATGAAGTGAGACTTTTCTGCGTGCCTCAACTTCCCTTATATCTCACAAGACTATTGGGGAGAGTGTGTGGGGTGGTAAAACTGCTGCTCGCTTTTCTCTGTCACAGAGTTCAGCTCCTAAAGCAGAAGGCACCTCTTGTGCTGGATAGGAAGGGACAGGTCTGAAAGCTATCAAACAGTGAGCAGGGAAAGGAGACAGTCTATGTGGCACTCTGACTCTCTGTCTTGCCACACCAGGGCAGAGGGATGCTGAATGGAAAGGGGACAGAGTCACAGCCAGTTCCTTTTCATTTGCCATGTCATTGGCCTCTGGAATTGACTGCCACAGGAAGTGACCAAGGTCATGTTCCAGAGAGGGACTGCACACTTCTTGGAGATGGAGAATAGCTGGGGTCAGAAGGATGAAATAATGGCCCCCAGGGTTACGCTACTCTCTGTATAATAGAGACCAGGATGAGACTGAGTATGGGGGGCACAGGTTGCCCACATCTGCTTCTGTGCACACCCACAATCTCCCTCTAGTGACCCTGGGTGTCCAGTAGGAGCACCTGGGGCTCACCCAAAGCTCTGAGGCAATGAGAGCAGCTGCACTTTGGAGAAGATGGCCTGGCACCTGGCTAGTTCTTCATCCTATCTCCTGGGGGGCAGCCTCCCAGCTTTAACTCACCTCAGTAAGACTGTGTATTCCCCCCCACTCCCCAGCATGGCATCCTCATGGCTGCACTGTCATCAGGATGGCTGCTGAGAGCTCCAGTGTGACTTTTGTCCCCATATATCCTTCCCCACCACCCTAGCCAGCCAGTCCCTGCTCAGTTGCTTCTCCACGAGGAGGGGGGTTAGATCCCATAACCCCCACAGGAGCTCTCCTCAGAAAGGAGCAGCGGAAACCTCTATTAACCTACAGCTATTGTAGGCTATTATCTACCTGTGCCTGCCACAGGGCTCAAACCAGTCACCCACTGGGCTCAAACCAATGACAACGCCATCCTGTGTTGCAGCAGCTAGGAGTGATTTCTCTTACTGGCAGGTGCAACCAACAGTCTGCAGCAGCAGGGGTAGCTGGGCCATCGTCCCAGCTGGGGGCAGGGAAGAGGCAGCCCCATGCCTCAGAATTGGGGGAAGGTTGGGGGTTTGCTTTGATTGCCCTGCAGTGTGGATCTCCTCAGCAGACTTGCTGCCACCTGGTACAGCCTCTTCACAGGTCCCTGTCACTGGCTTCAGCAGGGCTGGCAGGGGATGAAGGGGCCTCATTGGCTATGTCTCCACTATAGGGCTTGGTTAAGATGCCTTAATAAGTTCTACTTTAAGCCGGCTTAAAGTAAACCTTATTAAGTTGGCTTGGCGCATCCACACTCAAAATGCCAGGAGACGGCCCAGATCCATACTGGCAGCTGCTAGGTTGCCCTAGGAGTGGTGCATTGTGGGTAGCTGGCCCACTGTGCCCCACAGCAGAAGCACCCCTCTCTCCCGACCACTCCTTTACTACAAGAAGTGAGTGACCACACCACCCTCCCTACTACGTGTGGCAACAGGGAGCTCAGGGAGGTCGGGGAGCCTGACATGGCCCAGCAACGTGCCAGCGCAGCACTCCACAACCACCTTGCATTGCTCAGACTCCTCCTGCTCTGGACCAGGTGCTGCAGGGCAACTCCCAGCACAGGGGCAGGGTGCAGCAGTTGTTGAGACTCAAACACTGGGAAGCAGCACATAGAGAAATGTGATGTCAAATCACCTGTTGTAATGGGAAAGAAATTCATAGTCACGATTTAATCCTGCTTTCACACAATCTAATCTAAAAGAAATAGCAACTTTCTTTCTTTTTCTTTCTTTCTTTCTACATGCTGTTTCCCAGTGTTTGAATCTTAACAACTGCTTTGATTTGCTGTTACAGTGTGACCTGATCCTATGTCTTACACTCCTCTGCATTTATTTCCTACCGTGCTGTAAGTTCCCCCATCTTCAAACTGTCTGATGAAGTGGGATTTTCTCCCATGAAAGCTCATCCAATAAATAAATTTGTTAGTGTTAAACTGTGCCTCCGGACTCCTTATTTGTTTTACAACAATATCGGGGGGTCCTCTGAGAAGGGGAGACCACGGGTTTGGGCAGAGAAGTGGGAGACACCCAGGGTCGGGCTCAGAAGGGCAAGAGGGGAGTCACCCAGGGTCAGGATGAGAAGGGCAAGGGGGGAGACAGACAGGTTTGGGCTGAGAAGGGGGAGACAAGTAAGGTTGGGCTGAGAACGAGAGACAAGCAGGGTCCAGCTGAGAACAGGGGGGATGAATGGTGGGGCTCAAGAATGGCAAGAGATGCTGGGTCAGGCTGAGAATGGGGGAGATGCCAGGGTCAGAATGAGATGCCAAGTCAGGCTGAGAAGAGGGGTCGGGCTGAGAATGGAGGGAGATGCCAGATGGGGTAGAGATGCCAGGTCAGGCTGAGATGCAGGGAGAGATGCCTGGTCAGGCTGAGATGCCGGAGCCACGCTGAGAACCAGGGAGATGCCAGAGTCGGGCTCAGAATGGGGGACATGCTGGGTCGGGCTGAGAACGGTGGAGACAGGCAGGCTCGGGCTGAGAATGGGAGACAAGCGAGGTCCGGCTGAGAACGGGAGAGATGGGGGGTTGGACTGCAGAATGGCAAGAGATGCCAGGTCGGGCTAAGATGCAGGAGCCAGGCTGAGAACCAGGGAGATGCTGGGGTCGGGCTGAGAATGGGGGACATGCTGGGTCGGGCTGAGAATTGGAGACAAGCGGGGCTTGGCTGAGAATGGGAGAGATGGGGGGTCGGGCTGGAGAATGGCAAGAGATGCCAGGTTGGGCTGAGATGTGGGGGCCAGGCTGAGAATGGGGGAGATGCCAGGTCGGGCTGAGAAGAGGGGTCGGGCTTAGAACTAGGGAGATGCTGGGGTCGGGATGAGATGCGGGGTCAGGCTGAGAATGGGTGAGATGCCAGGTTGGGCTGAGAAGTGGGGTTGGGCTCAGAACAGGGGAGATGCGGGGGTTGGGCTGAGATGCTGTGTCAGGCTGAGATGCAGGGCTTGGCTGAGAATGGGGGAGATGTGGGGGTCGGGTTGAAATACTTCCAGCTGTGTTGTGCCTTCTCTCCAGCCCCCATTCCCCATGTTTTCTGTGGTTAGGAGGCCAATTAAGGCAACTCCCTGGCCACATTGCCTTAAGTCAACTTAATAAAGTTGGCTTAACTATAAAGTTGACTTTATAAATAGAAGTTATAAAGTCGACTATGGGATGGGGAAAGTCAACTTTGTTGTCTTGCAGTGTGGACTGGGCATTATTTAAGTACACTTAAGGGCCCTTAAGTTGACCTAAAGCCCCAGTGTAGACATAGCCATTGGGTCCCTCTCCTGAACAGGAGTCATTAGCTGGCACTTGCTCCTATCATTAGCAGGATCCACCGCCCAGCCATGGCTCTCAGACTGAGCACTGCTAATCATGGAGCAGCAGGCCAAGGCAAGACAATATTTTATTTATTTTGTATGAAATTACAGTGCTATGGTAAATTTGCATCTCAATCCCTTTTTGATTCTTTTTCAACCATTTCTAGAATATAGGAAACTCGTATTTCAATTTCCACTTCAGATGAAATTCTAAGCATAAAAGAATTCTTGTTTAAAATGAAGTCTAAAACAAGGCACTACATAATAATGTTTATTCCAATTATACAGTTTCTGATTTTCATCAATGACTTAGATGATGGCATAGAGAGTACACTTATGAAGTTTGCTGATGATACCAAGCTGGGAGGGGTTGCACACGCTTTGGAGGATAGGATCACAATTCAAAATGATTTGGACAAACTGGTGAAACAATCTGAGGTAAACAGAATGAAATTCAATAAAGACAATTACAAAGCATTCCTCTTAGGAAAGAACAATCCATAGCACATATCCAAAGTGGGCACTTGCAGCCTAGGAAGGAGCACTGTGGGAAGGGATCTGGCTGTCATAGCGGACAACAAGCTAAATATGAGCCAACAGTGTAATGTTGTTGCAAAAATAGCAAACACCATTCTGGGATGTATTAACAGTATTGTAAGTAAGACACAAGAAGTAATTTTTCTGCTTTACTTGGCCCTGATTAGGCCTCAACTGGAGCATTGTGTCCTGTTTGGGGCACCTCATTTCAGGAAAGTTGTGGACAAATTGGAGGAAGTCCAGAGAAGAGTAACAAGAATGATTAAAGGTCTGGAACACTTCACTTATGAGGGAAGATTGAAAGAGCCTGGTTTCTTTAATCTGGAAAAGAGGAGACCTAGAGGAGACACAAGTTTTCAAATACCCAAGAGGTTGTCATGAGGAAAAGGGAAAAAAACTGCTCTCCTTAACTGCTTATCATAGGACAAGAAACAATGGGCTTAAATTACAGCAACGGAGGTTTAGGTTTGATATTAGGGAAAAATTCCTAACTGTCAGGGTGATTAACCACTGGAATAAGTTGCCTAAGCAGGTTGTGGAATCTCCATCATTGGAACTTTTTAAGACCGGTTTAGACAAACACCTGTCACGGATGGTTTAAGAGGGTACATGGTCCTGATATGAATTCAGGGAACTGGACTCAATGACCCTTCATGGTCCCTTACAGTTTCTATGATTCAATGATTCTGTGAAAAACATCATCAGGCCTGCTGAGATCTGGTGCCAGGCCCTTAAAACTGCAGGATTGCAATGCACTACAGCACCCCTGACTGGAAGAGGTCAGGAGCCCCTCCCCAACACAGCTCCCACTTCTGCTCTGCTGCCCACAGTGCCTCCTGCTGAGACCAGAGTAGCTGGGAGACCTCTTGTAGCCCCTGCTATTACCCCATGGTGTCTGTCAAGATGATTGCAAGCAGTGGGGTAGGAGAGCAAGAGGCCTGTCCAATGTTCCCTCTAAGCTGTGCGGCCACGCAGCTGCACAGCCCCCACCGCTGCCTGGTGCAGGGAATGCTGCTGGCCGCGAATGGCCAGCAGCTGCAGTCCCTGCCCAGCCAGAAGACAAAGTCGTCCAGCCAGCCGAGAGCGGCTCTGAGCCGGGAGTTTTTAAAACTCCCACTTGAAGTAAGCTCTCACTGAGTATGCGCAGAGTCTCTGTGCATGCTCATGAGAGCTCCTCCAGCTAGAGGAGTGGCCGGGGGCCAGGCCACGCTGCTCCAGCAGCCAGGTAAGGGGAAATGGGGGGGCCGATTGGGGACAGGGAAGGGGCAGACAAAGGGGGCAGAGGATCAGAAGAAGATGGGGTTGTGCCGGCTGGGGGATCATGGGGCTTGGGATCAGGCGGACAAGTGGGGGACGAGGGGGCAGGATTGGGCCCGCGTGGGGGGGTGCTGCGTGCAGCGAGCAACATATGTTGCTCAGCTGCCTTTGGACCTTAGAGGGAACATTGCCTGTGGCTGGTCTCAGGCCCTTCGCCCTTCTGCTGCAGTCCCTGTGCCTCCCCTTGGCTGCCCCAAGGAGTTTGCAGTCAGCTGAGCTCCAGCCTCTTCCCAACTCCACCAGGCAGAGGCCTGGAAACTCATCACAGCCCTAGCAGACTCTGATGATTTCATCAGTACAAGCCTGTCCCACTCCACTATATCCATCTGTCCATCCCTCTAGGTCTTCAGCCCAGCTCCAGTGCTCCCAAGCACAGCTAGACACAGGCCCAAACCCTACAGCACACTGCCCCCCCCCCAGCCAGACAGGTGCTGTGGTTGGACAGAGGGGCGCTGTGTGTGGGGCACCTTGTTAGCAGGCTGCACAAAGGGTCAAGGCATCAGTGAGCAAGCATCTCTTTGTGTTTTCCTCTGACACTAAGCAACGCCTGGCTGTCTGCGTCTCAGCGGGTCCCATAATATCTAAGATCTCCTAGAACCAGCCACACCACACTAAGGTGAGCCCCCCTGAAAACCACAAGCCCTCAAATCCTTGACCAAACAGCTTGTCACCAGCATGGAGAAACCAAGACATAAAGAGCGGGGAGCAGCCAGTCAACAACTGAGCCAGCATTAGAACTCAGGCATCTTGCATGCCAGCCAGCATGGGGCTCTTCCAACTGAGCCAAGCCTAAACTTGAAATGGTGACCCAGTACTGAAGAGTTCAGGACACCTAGATTCCCGTCTGCCTCTCCTATTGCTCTGCTTCAGTCTCCCCTCCCCCTGGCTAGCTGTGGAGATCGTGAGCTCTTTGGGGCAGGGGCTGGCTCTCTTAGAGTCTGTGCCACGCCTGGCCCGACCCCAATCTCGGTCATACTCTCTAAGTGCCACTCTCAATAACACAAAACAGTGGTTGGGGGACATTTCATTCTCAACCATGGACAGTTTCCTCCACTCCAAACTACTGCCGTTTAAGATGTGGGAGACAAATCCCTAGACCAGGGGTCTCAAACTCAAATCACCATGAGGGCTGCATGAAGACTATTAGAGGGCTGCGTGAGGACAAGTATGTTAGCCCAAGGGCCGCACCACTGAAACCTTTTCATACAACAATATTGCAGATACTGGTAACGACAGTGTCACTGCAATAGCTTTAGGGGCCGCATGCAGCCCACAGGCCGCATGTTTGAGACCCCTGCCCTAGATCCTGCTGGCCATACTGCTGTCTTGTGTCTTAGGCAATTCAGGGAAGGAAAAGTAAAGCAGACATGAGGTACAATGAAGGGAGGGATCAGAATTTTTATGGGCAAGTGTCACATAAAGGAGCAAGTCATGCTGTTTAGTCCCTTGGGCCTGCTGGTTTGCCCTCACCTCGGGGGTTGTTGACCCCACTGAGGAGCTATCATTGGAAGAGGAGTCATACACAGGGCAGGAGCTCTGCCCTTCCTCACCATAGCACGCCAGCACTTCCCACTCTGCAGTGTATTTGTCCTCACAGCTGGGCTATGATCCCCATTGTGCAGGTGCGGAAACTGAGGCACGGAAAGACTGATGAAGAGGCACATCTCTGGGGTTGAATGGGGAAGGAAAGTGCCTCAACCACAGCACCATCCTCCAATCACATGCAGATGCCATGCCCAGATCCAGGAAAGCTTTTAAACACATGACCTGAATGCAGCTCAAGGAGCCTAGCTGCCCATCACTTTGGCTCTAACCCCTTCGCCTCTCTCTTCTCTTAGAGTCAGCGAGAGAACCCAGAAGTCCTGGCTCCCAGCCCCCAACCCCAAACTGAACCCTAGAATACCCTCCTATGTGTGGACAAACACAGCCCCTGCTGTTGCCAGGCAGATGCGGATCGAAGTTAGCAGCCGGCTCCAAGACTTTCTCTCTCTCCCCAAGGAGATGAGAATCAATTACACCATGCGAGAGAGAAATGGAGAGGAAGAGAGAGAAATGGAGTGAAAGAGAGACAAAAATGGAGGGGCGGGGTGGAGGGGGGATGCTACAATCACTGCACCGTTAAGAACAGCCATGCAGCCGCAGTCCCTCCCCATGGCTGGGAGCCAACACCAGCCCCCCACCCCTACTGCCCCCTCCCAGCACCTTATCATGAGGGGAGACTGGAGCTATAAAGAGCATCACTGGGGCTTTAATTAATTACAGATTCGGCTGCCTGGGCACACCCCCTGCTGGCCAAGCCCAGTGCCGCAAGGCATGCTGTGCCTCTGTTTCCCCTTACCCAGGTTTTCCATCCTTCGGCTGGCTCACTTTCAGCGTGCAATCCCCTTCTACGGTAACAGGCCAGGTAAACAAATGGCTGTTCACAGACGCTGCTTAGATCCTCTTTACCCACCTCCTGGAATCAGCTCCCATATGCCGCAGGGGTCCTGTTCAGTCTGGCCGCTCGAGGGCAGAGTGCTGACTCCCAAGAGTGGCCCAGGACAGCGCCACTTACTCCCCAGGGTTCCCCCCCAATGCTCTCTGCCCTTTGATGAGACCTGGGCATTTCTCAGGCTGACACCAGACCCCTGTCAGTCTGGGCTCATAGGCTGGCAGGGGGCTGGTTATGGCACAGGCAGGGCTGCCCCATTACAGGGCAAGGTGAGAAACAGCATTACTGGGGCTTTTATTGTGGTGGGGGGATATAAGTGGAATAAAGCCTTGCTGGCTACTATCATGATGGGGGGATTCCTCCTGAAGCACTGGCAGGACTTGTATTTTGGTGGAGATGTCAAAATGGCAGAAAGAGCCCTTCTGCTGGCACACCCCAGCAGTATAAGCGGCAACCCCACTCTTGAGGTCCATCCAGGTCCTCTTCTAGTCCCCCAGCTGTAGCTCCACCCTACCAGCTGCTGCTTGGCTAACCGGGGGCATGGCACAGTAGGGACATGGCTGCCACACAGCTCCTGTGGGTGCTCACACTCACACCTTAGTCAGCCCATAGGCACCGCCTGCCACACCCACACCCTGTGCAAGGAGGAGCAAGCCAAACACTCATCTCTCCACCAGCTGTTCTCAGGTGCTATACTTCCAGACATGCTCCACCCTGTTCTCACCACTTGGCCTGGCTTCCACCCAAGCTGGGGCTAGAACTCAGGTGTCCTGACTCCCATCCCCTGCTCTACCCAGCTTCCCCACAGCTAGACTGGGGTCTGTAACTCTTTCCTGGGATGCCCCCTCCCCCTGAGCTAGGACACAGCTGTCTGAAGTCCTGACTGCTGCAGTTAGGTCCTTATGAAAAATTAATTGTGCTAACAAGCTGGCAGTGGGAGCCAGCAGCTCCTTGAAGCGGCCTTGGCACCCGTCTGCAGCACAATGCTGCAATCACACTGAACACCAGCTAGTGGAGCAATGAGGCAGAGGAGGGAGCAGCGCTGTCCCCCGAGGGATGGAAGCGGCCATGTGTCATAACACTTCTACTGCAGACATCACTGTTTGAGGTGGGAGGAATTCTCTGGGATGGCACAGAAAACTCCCTCCCCCCCCAGAGTTGCTTTAGAATTAACTGATGCTAAATCAAATTAAGGCCCCTTTAATTCTGAAGCCAAGTGTCCACACAGGGTTGTAATACAGTTTAACTAGTCCACTTGAAAAGCTCATTTGGATTCAGTCCCCCTGTAGAAACGCAGGGGAATGTTGCCGTCAGCTGCCAGCGCAGGATCAGGATCCCTTTTGACTCCAGGTAGTCAGCAAAACAGAGCCTGATAGGCAGCCACTGCCCCACCATCCTAGGACCTCTGAACTGTTTCCCCCATGGCTCCTAAATGCCATCATTTCACGGCTTCTCAGTGTCTCCCTCTGCAGCCCCATTTGACAGACTGTAGGGCCACTTAGTGTGGCACCAATCAGTGGGGGGATCCTCCCAACAACCCACCCCCACCCTCTGGCCCAAGGTACAATCCTGTGCCCTACTGACCTCAGCCTGCCTTGTTGTCTTAGACAGGCAGCTTTTGGGGCAGGGCCTGTCTTTGTGTTGTCTGTACAGTACCCGATGCCCTGGACCAGGAGTGGGTGGGAAGCCATGGCTACTACCATAGTACAACTAATATTGTGCAGAAATGTACAGCACCCAGCACGAGGGGGACTTGGTCCACCACTGGCATGCCTAGGTATGATTGTAATACACCTAATGATGAGAAAAATGTACATTCCCTGGCACAGTGGAGCTTGGCCAATGACTCAAGCTCCTAGGTGCTGCCATAATACACCTAATAGCAAGAAAAATGTACGGTACCTGGCACAATGGGGGCCTGGAGTGAATTCTGATAATCAGTAATGACGATTTTTTAAGGTTATTTGTGGGATGCTCAGCATGGGGACTGGCACCCAGGGGACTCCAGCACTAGAAATACAAGCAGCTCCAAATTTATCTAACACTGCCAAGGCAAGGCTATACCCACCTCCGTTCTCTGCAGACAGGGTGTCAAGTCCGTGCTACGTTCCCACTTGCTGGCAGGTCAACTCAGCAGCTAATCTGGCAGCGAAAGGGCTTGTTTGTTGGAGAGGCACCTAAGAGCTCCAAGAACCACCATGCCCCGCACAGGATCATCCAGATATGCCCAGCATGGCGCTAACCCACTCTCCCAGCATAGCGCTGATGCAGCTCAGCATATCTCTGCACTACATCTACCTTCTGATAGGTCCTGCACCTGGCAAGCACAGGGCCTGCAACTTCCACACCGGCCCTGTCGCTAGCACAGCCTAGCTGCCTTGCACATGCCTTGTATGATCCAGGCCCCCCTCACGTCATGCTCACCCCCTAAATCCAGACAAGCCCCCTACCCAAACCTGCCCACACCCACATTAGTCCCCAGTTAGCAATTACCTCCCCTCAGGAATTCATTGTGCCTCCCGCTGGGTGGGTGGGCCTCTGCCACCAGTGCCTGTGGGAAAGAGAATGAGAACAAGGTGTCAGCAGCTGTCCTACCAACTCCCCCAAAGCTGAGGGTGAGGGAGCAGAGGGAGGTTGGGGTCTCAAATGTGAGGGGGCATTGCCCACCCCATGGCAGAGCGGCTCACAGAAACACAACAGTTTTTGAATCATGAGCTTGTTGGGGCAGGGATGGGTGAAGTGTTCTGGGTTTGTATAGCCCCTAGCCCCTTGGGGGGGATTGAGGCACGACTGGAGTACCTTGGCGCTACCATAATATACCTAATAGCCATAAACATATACAGCACTTAGTGCCATGGAGCCCTGAGCCATGACCAGGGCACCTGGGAGCACCCATAATACTCCTAACAGTCAGTACAGCACCTGGAACAATGAGGGCTAGATCCCTAGCTGGGGCTTCTAGGTGCCATTCTGATTGCCACCTACTTCATCTTGTGAACCTACCATCTCCACTTTGGTATCTGGGAAATCTCATCCCACCCATCTCCAATGGCAGCTCCAGAGACACCCCCATCCTATGCTTTACCCACATCCCTCTCGTCAGGAAGAATCATGCACACCCTTCAGTTGTGTGTTTGTACAGCACCTTGAACAACACAACCTGATTTCAGACCCTAGCTCTTAGCTGCTACAGTAATACAGGCAACAAGCAACAGTGGTAAGAAACCCACACATCCCCCACCCCCCAAGCCAGCTTACACCCTATCTGCCCATTGGCCCACACTCAACTGCGCCCTCCTTGTCTGCTGTCTATGGATCTCATTCTTCAGTGCATGTGGCATGTCTGCTCTTGGGCTGGTCCGCCAAGGATAACAGCCTACCGCCACAGGCAGTGGAAGGAGTCTCTCCTTCGGTCCTGGCTGTGCAGGCTGCCACTTTGAGCTCTGGAAGGCTCAGGTCTAACTGACGGCAGCATCTCGTGAAAGCAGTGGTATCCCCTGAAGTGCTCGTAGATGTTGTTTGTCCTTCAATCTTTCCTTCTATGCATCCCCCACAGGATCCATCCATCCTTCTGCACAGCCACCCATTCCTGGTATCTCTCCACTTTTCTGTCCATCCCTTTCCAACCATCCACAGGAGGTATGCATTGCTTTCCCTACCCATCCAGCCATGAATCCATCTCTTTAGCCTTCTACCATTCTTTCCCTTCATCCTTCCACAATACCTCACAAACTCTACTTTACTCTATCAATTCCCTTATTTATGCCACAATCAAATCTCTCTCTTGCTCTTTATAGTTAGCAATACTGAAGCACCTAGAAACACAAGACTCAGACAATCTATCTGCCCGTTTATCCATCTATCCATCACCAGAAATTCCGTAGCGGTAGCAGCTTCGAGGAAATCAATCAAAGCAGCATTGCGGTGAACTTGCTGTCCTAGTCAGCAATACAATGCATGCCCAGAGTTATTTAGCTCAGCACAATACTGCAGTGGTTTGACAGCACCCAAAAGGTTCAGTTTGACACACTCCAGCGCCAAAGTGTAGCACAAAGGTTTCAGGACATGGGGAGGATGGTCCTCAGCGCTCGCAAAGGGGGTTGGGACAGGCTCGTTAGTTGGATGTTTGCAGTAAAAAACACAGCGGTGAAATGGTTCATAGAGTTCTAGGAGACATCACTAGGTTTCAGAGTTAACAGCTCTTGACTAGTTCAAGGCCTGAGAAAAGATACTCAGTGGGGCTTCCGCTGCCAGTTTTGACTCTTGTGGGTGATCTCCTGATTCACCATAAACATGTACAGCACTTAGTGCCCTAGGTCACGGAGTGGTGGGGTGGGAATTGACATGTTGGGAATCTGGGATTTCCCCCCATCTCATGATTTGAACTCTGGTGGGCATCTTAGCTGCTCTTATCCAGACCTCCCTCCCCTCACTCACTCATCTACCCCTGTGCCAATCCCACCCGTGGCCCATCTCATGCCTACTAGTGACCATGACATGGTTGAGTTCAGTATGCTGATTAAAGGGAGGAAGGAAAGAAGCAAAACAAAAACCCTGGACTTCAAAAAAGCAGATTTTGGCTCCCTCAGGGAACTGATGGGCAGGATCCCTTGGGAAGCTAATCTGAAGGGGAAAGGAGTCCAAGAGAGTTGGTTATATTTTAAAGAAACCCTGCTAAGGGCACAGGAAGTTGCCATTCCAATTAGGAGAAAGAACAAACATGTGAGGCAGCCAGAATGGCTTAGCCAAGAACTCTGCTCTGAGCTTAAACATAAAAAGGAAGCTTACAGGAAGTGGAAGCTTGGTCAGATGACCAAGGAGGCATATAAAGATATTGCTAGGGAGTGCAGAGATAAAATCAGAAAGGCCAAAGGACAAATGGAGTTGCAGCTAGCGAGGGATGTAAAGGATAACAAGAAGGGGTTCTACAAGTATGTTAATAAGAAGAAGAGGATTAGGGATGGTGTAGGTCCTTTGCTGAATGTGGCAGGGATCCTCGTGACAGAGGATGAGGGAAAAGCTGACGTGCTCAATGCATTTTTTGCTTCAGTTTTCACGGGCAGGGTCAGCTTCCAGCCCACTACCATGGGTATGGCAGATTGGAGAGAAGGAGAGAGGCCCTTGGTGACAGAAGGTCAGGTTAGGGACTGCTTAAAGAAGCTGGACGTGCACAAGTCCATGGGGCCGGACGAACTGCATCCAAGGGTGCTGAGGGAATTGGCCGATGAGATAGCAGGACTGCTGGCCGTTATCTTTCAAAACTCATGGAGAACAGGGGAGGTGCCAGAGGATTGGAAAAAAGCAAATGTAGTGCCTATTTTCAAGAAAGGGAAAAAGGAGGATCCGGGGAATTACAGACCAGTCAGCCTCACCTCAATCCCTGTAAAAATTATGGAGCAGGTTCTCAAAGAATCCATCCTCAAACACTTAGAGGAAAATAAAGTGATCAGGAACAGTCAGCATGGATTTACCAAGGGTAAATCATGCGTGACCAATCTCATTTCCTTCTATGATCAGATGACTGGTTTTCTGGATGCAGGAAGAACCGTTGATGTGATATACCTTGATTTTAGCAAGGCTTTTGATAACAGTTTCCCACAGCATTCTCATTGGCAAATTAAGGAAGTATGGGCTGGATAGGTGGACTATAAGGTGGATAGAAAACTGGCTAGATCAATGGTTTCAGCATGTAGGAATCAATGGTTCCCTGTCTAGCTGGCAACAAGTCACGAGTGGTGTGCCCCAGGGCTCAGTCCTGGGGCCAGTTCTGTTCAACATTTTCATCAATGATCTGGATGATGGAATAGACTGCATTCTCAGTAAATTCGCGGATGACACCAAGCTGGGGGGAACAGTAGACATGTTGGAGGGCAAGGACAGGATTCAGGGAGACCTAAATAAATTGGAACAGTGGGCCAATAGAAATCTTATGAGGTTCAATAAGGACAAGTGTAAAATCCTGCACTTGGGATGGAAAAACCCCATGCACTGCTACGGGCTGGGGAACATTCAGCTAAGTAGCAGCAGTGTAGAAAAGGACCTGGGAGTCGTGGTGGATGGGAAGCTAGATATGAGTCAGCAGTGTGCTCTTGCGGCCAAAAAGGCCAGTGGCATACTGGGCTGCATCAAAAGAAGTGTTACCAGCAGATCAAGGGATGTGATCATTCCCCTCTATTCTGTACTGGTGAGGCCACATCTAGAATATCAGTTTTGGGCTCCCCACTGCAAAAAGGACAGGGATATGCTAGAGAGAGTTCAGAGGAGGGCAACCAAAATGATTAAAGGGCTGGAGCACAAGCCCTATGAGGAAAGACTGAAAGCATTAGGCTTATTTAGTCTGCAAAAGAGAAGATTGAGGGGGGATTTGATAGCAACCTTCAACTACTTGAAGGGATGCTCCAGGGAAGATGGAGCTCAAGTGTTCTCGGTAATAACAGAGGACAGAATGAGGAGCAATGGTCTCAAGTTGCGGTTAGGGAGGTCGAGGCTGGATATTAGAAAAAACTTTTTTACTAGGAGAGTGGTGAAGCCTCGGAATGAGCTGCCGAGGGAGGTGGTGAAATCTCTCCATCTTTGGAGGTGTTTAAGGCCCAGCTGGACAAAACCATGACTGGGATGGTTTAGTGGGAGTGGTCCTGCCTCTGGCAGGGGGTTGGACTAGATGACCTATGAGGTCCCTTCCAACCCTATGATTCTATGATACTTTGTACCCATGCAAACAATGGCATGAGGGGCCTGGTGATAGGGGAGGGGCCTGTTGGCTCACTTGCAGACATGGCAGGGAAGGGTGGACAGACGGACAGATGGGCATCCTCAGCTGGGTTTTGCTGTTCCAGGAGAGGGTGTTCATAGGCGGTGGCCTCTTGGCTTTTGCTCGGGCTATGTCACAAGCTCTCTCTGTGAGATACCCAGCCGAGTACAGTAAACTGGTCCCAGTTCAGACTAGTATAGCACAGCAAAACACAACCCCTAGCTCTGCCTACCTCTAGCCCTCCCATTCCCACAGGAGCTGCGCTGCTGTGAGGGGGTGCTGTGCTGCAGGGAGCAGGGGGTGCTCTCCTTTCACACTGAGAGCTGTCCCCAGTGTGGCATTAGGGGGTTACCATGCTGTAGGGAATGACTCCAACAGGCCACCCCAGTTTATACCAGTTGGCAATCTGGCCCCTAAAGGCTCCCTGACCCAGACTAAGGAATGAGGGGGTGGGATTACCCCTGCATTCACTCCCCTGCAAAGTGAATGCTAAGGTTTTCTCTGGAGGTCAGCATTTTACACTCACTTTTTACAGGTGCAAATGGTACCCAAGGGGCCTGAGCAGTAGAGAACTGGAGCTCCACAGGGCCCCCATCACACACAGACCATTAGGGCTCCCGTGGTACCAGGGGTTGCACAGATCCTGCCTGACATCAGGGCCCCCATAATGTTGGCCAGAACCAGCACTCAAACTTCCAGCCACTGGCTCACGAGCCTCCGCTGCTCTGAGCTAAAAGACCCCAGGCTGAAGCAGGTTGGTCAATCACCCCATGGGGCAGCCACCACCAGAGGGTGGCAGACTGCCACCACCCCCAGCAGTGGTGTGTTAGTGCCCATCCTACCTTGTCCCTTACACACCCTAATATACAAGCTCTCTGGATGCCAGCACAAGAGGCCATACAGTCTAGTCACTGGGGAGCTCACTTGGGACTCAGCAACCCTGAGGTTGTTGCCCAGCCTTCTTGGTGATCTTGGGTGCCTTGCCACCCTGTACCTCAGTTTCCCCAGCTGCACAGTAGCAAAAGTGCCACTTACCCTTTTCCATGAAATGTTTTGAGAGTGGCTGCTGGGACATGCTTCAGAACACTTCCCCAGCAAGGGGTGTCTAGTGAGTATGTGGACTCAACAACAACCCTCAAACCAGGGGATCTTTGCTTCAAAGGCCCTGAGAACCAGGATGAGGAGATTGGGAGCCGCCTGCAGCGCATTCCCACCTCATCAGCGAACCTGAGGCAAAGGCAGAAAAGGAGAACAGAAAATAGGTGGAAGCTTATGACCTGAGTGACGAGAGCAGTGGGGGAGAAGAGGGATTGCAGAAGGCCAGGACACCAGGGTTCCCAGCTCTTGGAGAGGAGTGGGGTCTAGTGCCTAGAGCTGGGGGACTGTAGTGGGGTCTGGTAGTTAGAGCAAGGCGAGCTAGGAGCCAAGATGCCCAACGCTGGAAGGGAGTAAGAGCTAGTGGTTAGATCAGGAGAGACTGTGAGCCAGGATGTCTAGGTTCTATTCCCAGCTCTGGAAGGTGAGTAGGGGCTAGTGGTTAGAGCCAGGGAGAATGGGAGGGACACTGGGAGTCTGTATTTGGGGACACTATTCCCAGCTTTCCCACTCTGTGCAAACTCAAGCAAGTCATTTCCACTCTCTGAAGCACCCTCCCCACTTGGGCAGAGTCCAGGGTCAGTTTCTACAGAGCATAATCCCCTACCAGGAAGCCTGCACACTACTGGGACATGGAGTTCGGCATCTATATAACAGGTGAACTCACACCCCCATCCTAAAACAGGGCACAAAAAACCAATCACGTACCCCGTTGACAATGTACCAGAGGGGGGGGGATTCAGGTGTGCAAATTGTGGTAACAGCACCTGGTCACTGGAGCCACACTGACTGAGAGAGGACAGTGCCCCCTACTGACACCCCTCCAACTCTGCCTGGTTTGCCTCCTGCAGCATGGCCCGTGGGGGGACAGAGTCACTGGCTGTGGCGTTGTGGCTATGTCAGCTAGTGGCTCCTCTGGGCTCTGTGGGACAATTCACAGGGCTCCCACCAAGCATGTCAGAGCCAAGACCAGACCCTGGCCCTGACCCCACTACAGTCAGGGGTGACTCTGGCCTGACTGTGGCGCAGCCCAGGCCTCTTGCATTGGCAAAGGGCCCTGGGCATATGGGGTGCTCCAGAAATGAATCCCCATGGAATAGCAGCAGATCTCAGGCCCACCAGCCTCCATTGGGAACGACAAGGAATATTCTATTTGCCAGGGGCTGGGGGTGATAAATGCATCAGGCCCCAAACCAAATGAAACCAGCAGCAAAGAGAATTGGTTGGGTTTCCAGTTGAAGTCCCACTGCAGGCCACTGGAAGGGGACAGACAACACCCCATGACAGAGCAACTCTGACCCCCTCCATCAAGGGGCAGTGGGGTTGCTATAGGGCTGTCCCCAGTGGAGGTGCCCCAGGGAGCATCCTGGTGATGGAAGAGGGGACACTGGCCAGATGGGGCTGGGGCAATGAGAGGTGACTGTGGGGCCAAGGCTGGCCACAGGCAGAGACAGACCCGACCACAGGGTCCAGAGAAAGGGCACAGCTGCATCAGCTAAGACAGGGGTCTCAAACTCAAATCACCATGAGGGCCACATGAGGACTAGTAGAGGGCCGCATGAGGACTAATATGTTAGCCTGAGGGCCGGACCACTGAAACCTTTTAATACAAAGATATTGCAAATATCAGTAACAACTGTGTCATCATGGGCCACACGAAATAGCTTTAGGAGCTGCATGTGGCCCATGGGATGCGTGTTTGAGACCCCTGAACTAAGAGAACATGGCGCCCCCTAGTGAAACCCTGCTGTGCTTCCCACAACGTGGAGCCCCCTAGTGCCACACTGGGGCACTGGACACACCATTGACTGCTGGGAAGAGCACCCCTGCTGAGCCCCCACCTAACTCCCTGAAGCACAGTGCCCCCCCCAACACCCAGATCAGGGCCACCTATCAAGCCCCCAACCTTTCCCACAATGCACAGGGAGATGTGCCAGCCATATATTGGCTGGCTCTGGCCCTGCTCAGTAGTGCAGCTGAACGCAGGCACCACCAGAGAGCAAGACCCAGGAGGACATGGGTCAAAATCTGCACCCCGCCTAGTATGATACTCCTGCACTGGGACCCTCTCACTGCCTGTGCTGGCGGGGGATGGAGGAGAGACTATTACAGCCCTTATCCTCCAGCCGGGAGGTGGATTTAATATCATAATCCGCATTTAGCTTCCCTGCTCCCTCCCCGCCGAGCCGCCGGCTCCACGGCTCTCGGTCAAGCCGATGCGGCTAATGCACCTTTTATTCAATTTCAGCGATAAGGCAATGCGATGGGGGAGAGGATGGGCTGCATTTCCCCCTCCTATTATCACTGTTTCAGGGCTGCAACTAGAAACACCTAATCAGACTCATTGCCAGCAAGGCACCCAAGCCTCCTAGCACAGAATGAGGTGGGGAGACCCACAAAGGCTTTCCAGCTCCACCAGCTGCCATTGGGATCAGTGCAGGGATGTCACAGGTTAGCCCCCCACCCCAGCGGCTCTTCTGGGGGACAGAGAGGATAGGGAGCTGGGCCTCAAATGGGAGGGCTGCCAGGGAAGGGACAGCAGGGTCTGGGGAGGAGGAGAAGGGGAACCAGCAGCAGGGTTTGTAGGGATGGTTGTTGGGGGTGGGGGGAGAGATACAGTGAAACAGGAGGAGAAGGGAACATGACCTAGTTTGCCCAATCCCCTTTCAGACTGGGATGGCAGGGATAGCTTGTCCTGGGGCAGGTTAAGGAGGGACAATGTGTGACTGGCCTGGAGAAGACAGTGTCCCCTTCTGCTACACGGTGGCAGCATTGTTACCTAGCACAGTGGTTTTCAAACCACAGGTTGGAACCCAGTATTGGGTTGCAGATCCTCAGATATTGGGCAGTGGCACCCCCTGCTGCTGCCACTGAAAGACAGGAATGCATTGCTGGTAGACATAACTGTTGGGTCACGGGCATAAATATTTTTCTTCCAACTGGATTGCAAGGAAAAAAGTTTGAAAACCACTGACCTAGCAAGTACAGCCTGGAAGGGAGCAAGCGGACCTCCTAGGACATGACAGAATTGGGAGAGACTGTTAAAGCTCCCTAGCTGCCAGCCTGGCACACTTGGAACACCCCTCCAAGGGCTGCCATCAGGCCAGATGTCACATTCAGAGCTGGGGCATCCCAGGATGGGGTCTCCTAGAGACCCTGGGGCCAACAGCCACCCGCTGGCATGGGTGCAAGGCCGCACACTAACGTGTCTACCAACATAGCCGACTAGGTTCAACTCATCCTACCATACTGCACTGCTGTGGCATCCTGACCTGTCAGGGCCATGCGCGGGGAGGGCTAAGAAGCAGAAATCACCCCCAGGGCTCTTGCACCAGGAGTTATCCCCCATCCAGAGAGGAAGAAACTGAGGCACAAAGAAGAAAGGAGTGATGAACCCCAGATTGTGCAGCACAGTGGTGGTAAAGATGAGGATATAGGGTCCCAAACCCTAACCCCTCCTAGCTCTAACCACTAACCCCCATGCCCCTCCCAGAGAAGGGGAGAGAACCCAGGCATCTGAGGAGTCCCATTTTAATAGCTCAGTGCCCCTGCAAAAGACAGATCTCCCTTTGAAGAATTAATTATCTGGGTTTGTGAGTGAACCAACGAGATCACAGGTCAGCCCCAGCTCCCTCACTTAGCCAAGGACCCCATGATTAGCACCGATCCCACCACAACCCTCAGAAACAGATTCAGTGTGTCAATGGGGCTAAATAGACAGGCAGGCAGGGGGCATCTGTGGTGATACAAACAGATGCGGTTGCCACCAGAAATGCCTGTTGTGCTATCTGCTCTTTTCTAGACAAGTGCCCGTCCTCCCCGGTGCCGCACTTCTGATGTCAGGCTCCTTTGCCTGTGGAATGGCCCAGCCCTGGCGCAGGTCTCGTTCTGAGAGTGGGACCCCTCACTCCCCCTGGCGCTGCCTGCGGGGTCCCCACTTCCCTCTTGCCAGGCCTCAGTGACCCACAAAACAGGCCAGGCACCCCAGCTCCCCTTCCCCATACTGCAGGCCCAGCCCCCTAGGAGACACCCCAGCGCCTGCTCTAGTCTCCATTTCTTTGCTCCCCTAACTTCCTTCTTCCCTCTTCCCTTCCTTACCCTCTTTTACACCTTCCCTGCCCTTGAATTTCAGCCCTGTTTTCCACACCTCAACTCCTTTGCCATCTCCTCCCCCCACTGCCTGCCTCACTATCCTCTCTTCCCCCACTCCTTGCACCCATCACCATTACAGGCCCCCCACCCCATCCCTCCTGGACTGGGAGCTCCTTCCTGCTGGGATGGGGGTCCAGAACCACCATCTTTCAGGGACAAAATCCCCTAGCTCTGGGTGAGGATCCCATGAGGCCTGCCCTACCTGCCCCCCCCCACCCCCTCTTTCTTTCCCTGCTCTTTCTGGGTGGCTGGGGCAGAGCGGGGGGCAGTGACGGACGTGCCAGGAATAGCTCAGCAGGCTCCGGCGCTGCCTGACATGCTCTGACTCGAAATCAGTGCTTGATAAAAGTGAGATTGCTTGTCGACAAACAGAGCCGCCAGCTGCCGGAGCAGCGCACCCCCCCCCAGCGCCGTGAAAGGCCTACTAATAACACCGCCCCCGCAGCCAGCCAGCCCAGGTGGCTGGACTGGGGGAAGGGAAACGGCCTGGCTCTAAAGCCTTGATTGTATGGCCCTGGGTCTGGAGACAGCCTGGACCGCTATGGGGTGCTGTGCTGCAGGGGGCACCATAGGGGGCACTCTCCCCTCTGAATCAGCAACACAGTAGTGAGAAGGGGAGATGTCCCATATTCTGGGGTCCTCCACTGTGCCCATGCGCCAATCCACCCAGCCCTCCAAAGCAGCTTTTGCCATCACTCTCACCCATCGCCACAGTCTCTTGGCCCCTGCAGCTGCCGCACTGAACTTCAGACAGATTTACACCCACTGGCCCCACAATAAAAATGTTCCTGCCGCCAAATTCACCTGTCAACTCAATAGGAACATTTTGCACCAATTTCCCTGTGATGATGCCTTCGTTATCTCATTCTTTGCTGGCTCCTCTAGAATAACCAGTGATCCCTGTATTTAGGTGGCCTAATTTTTCCATCATAAAGGATGCTTATGACCTTTTCTTTGAGAAGCCCGTAAGCTTCACCATTTGCAGCAGGCCTCCAAACTGTGGCAGAGAGAAAATCCTCAGGCCAAGAAAGTGCCTTTTCTTTGGTGTAGCAAGTTCCAGTCACATTTAGCTGAGGAGAAATTACCACAGACCCCCATTTCTTTTCTCTCACTTGCATTGCCAAGGGAAATCACAACAGTCATGCAGAATCGGTACATCTCAAGCTACTGTTCAAGAGAGGTAAGCATCATTATCAGAAGGTGGAAACTGAGGCACAAGACTGGGTCATGACATGCCAGTAGTAGGGCCAGGATTTGAACCCAGGTCACCCAAATCCTAGTTTGGTGCTATGTCCATGAAATATAATACAAACAAAATAGCCATTGACAAACTAATAACAGAAGAGGAATGTTCTAAAGCCAGGCTGATGATACCATGGAAGCTGCAGCTCATGCTGTACTGTGGACATACAGGAATCACCAAAGCAACTGTGTGGGGAGCAGGGCAAACTCCCTCCTCCCAGACCCATTCCCCTACTTTGGCAGCCTCCAATCTCCCCTAGAGCCAACACACAGACCCCTCTCAGGGTTCAAAGTGGAAGCTGGGGCTTGGTGGCTAGGCGCATATTGATGGGCTGGGTGGTTGGGTAGGAGGGAGGGGGTTTCACCTCATTCTCTGGGTCAGCTAGGGCTGGTCAGAGATTTAAAGGAAGCTGTCCATCTAGCCTTCCAAGGGGATAAAGAGTCAGGTCCAGGTTCTAGTTCCCACACCAACACTCATTCAGGAATTTAGCCTCCTCCATCGAGCCCTTCTTCTTGGCCAAATGGGGCAGATTTTGTTCAAAGGCACAGAGGGGTTCTGACTGTCACTTCCGAGCCTCTTGCCTGTCTGCCCCAGCATCAAAAGACCTCCTCTGCAGGAGGAAGTCATGCAAGAGATCAGTGGCCACATCCAGCATCAGTGAGCCAGGTGGCACATGGCATGGAATGGGTGGGTGCCTGGCGATCACCGGAGAGGATGCATATGGAAACTCATGGCAGTGTTTGGCCTGGGGGCCACTCCAGGCTATGCCAGCATGCGCACTTCCTTGCGAGAGCTTTTAGCACAGGAAGCACACTGGCTTTTCTCGCTTCCCTGCCCGCTGTCACGCCAGCCTGCCTGGATAATGGGAATATAAACACGTCCCGAAATAAAATAAATGGCACGATCTTTGCCCCTCCCCTCCCACCCCGCCCGCGCTCACTCCAGAAGACAGCCAACATCTCACTGCCGCTGCTAACCTAATTGGAAGCAGCCTGAGGTGGATGACATATGGGTTAATTAAGCCATGCCCGAAAGGAACAGCTGGAAAGGGGAGGATAATTCACTAAGACTATGTGCTTTCCCCCCCCCCCCCCCAGACACACACACACACTCCCTTAGCTCCCCGGGCAGGAGATGGTTGGATGCAATAGTGGAAGGAAAAGAGGCTGTGTGGCTTGAAGCAGCCCCACCATGTTTGCTTTGGCTTCAGGGCCAGCCCTCTGGGGCTCCAGTTTGAATCCAAGCTTGCTTGGCGTCGTGCAGTGCTTGTTGCTTCCCCGGCAGCTGCCAGGTTTGTTTGGGGTGAAGAGTTGATGTCTTGCGCTCATTTCACAGCAGGGCTCCTGCCTGCCTGGCAAAAGGCATTGAACAGGGCCAGATCACTGGGGTAAATCAGTCAACAGGGCCTGATCCCAGCCTCTCCCTTAACAACAGCTGCAGTCAGATCAAGTGCTGTGCAAAGAAGTCAAGCGTTGAGCAAAGGTGCAGCCCCCTCCCCCCAACCGTGATGCTGCCTTGTAATTATCCTTAATTTGAAAATAGCCAGTCTGAGCAACTAATATCAGTTCTTAGACAATTGCTGTGCGGGTCAGCTTTCTAGCTCCTTGATAATCTCAGCAGCAGGGCACCAAGCAGGCAGAGTTTTTCAGGCGCACCATTCTCTGATTTAGAAGCATAAATAAATAATTACAGACACAGGCGAGGGGAGAAGAGTCTCTGGCGTGAAAAGAGCAGTTTTCCAGTTGCAAAGTCGAGGCCTCAAAAAAAGACAGGAAACGCTGACTTTGCATTGCGTATGCAAGTCTGTGTCCCACCTGCCAAGAGGGAAAATAAAGAGCGCAGGAAATTGAAGGTGATATCCCAGCGTGCACACGTGGAGGGGCAGTTGGCAGCTTGGACGGCCACTGGAAAGCTAGTACTGCAAATACTGGGTGTTGTGGCCTAAATGCTTTTCTTTTAATGAAGTTTTTGGAAGGGCATTTCCTATCTTTTTGTTTGTTAAAGGGAAAAATAAGGCAGGTGAGGGGCCCTTAACAGGCATCGTGGCTTCCATCATCACTATTAAGTAACAGGCTCTTTACAGCTTCTGCAACAGAACTAGCTATGATTAGTTGCTCCAAGCTGAGGTCATTTTATGGACACTGCACAGACATGCAGCCTGAGCCAGTCCCTGTTGCTGAAGAGCTGTCAGCTGAAACATGGAAGGTTCTACAGATGCGAAAACAAACAAGGAGTCTGTGGCACGTAAAGACTAACCAATATATTTATTGCATGAGCTTTCGTGGGAGAAAATCCTGCTTCATCAGACAAGTCATGGAGAGAGGCTGTGATTCACTCTGGGTCACCCAGAGTCTGTGGCAGATACTTCAAAGGCCAGCCTTCCTCCACTCTGGATCTCTCTGCCTCAGTGCCTGCTCCATATTAGGATAAACTGGTCTTTGTTTAGCTAGGTTAGAAGCTCTTTGGGGCAGGGACTGGCTCTTGGTTGGGGCCCAGGAAGATCCCCTATCCAGATCGGGACTCCAGGTGCTACTGTAATACACCTAAAAATGAGAGGCAGAATTGAGTTGGCGTAAGATGTGGCCAACCAAAAGTCAGCATTGTTTACTGCACAGCCACATTCATTGTAAAGCTGGGGTAGGGAGTTACCAGCTGGGCAGGAGAAATTCAGTCACAGTCAGGCTATGGTGGGGGGCTGGAATTTCACCTTATCGCTGATGCCTGATTGGCCTCTTTGTGTCTGTCCTGCCACTGATTGGACGAACAATAGCCAACTGGATCCCAGTTATTTACTCTCAAAGTGAATCCAAGGATCTCAAACTCAAATCACTGCAAGGGCTAGATGAGGACTAGTTTGTTAGCCCAAGGGCTGCACCACTGAAACCTTTTCATACAACAATATACACTATAGTCAAAATGAAGAGTAACATATATATGACAAAAGTAAGTACGAATTACGTCTGTTCAAGATGGAGGTATCATCAGGAAGACAAAGAGTAAGTAAGTAAACACAGTTTAAATTTTGCATTATCAATTATCTGAGAAATTCTAAGTTTCGGTGTGGGCCGCAGGAAATAACTTTAGGGACAGCATGCGGCCTGCGGGCTACAAGTTTAAGACTCCTGCACGAATCCCTCCCCACCCAACACCTGTTATCTGACTGGGGCACAAATCCAAGAGTGACCCAGGGAAAGCAAAGAAGGGGAATAAGGCCTCAGATAGCAGAGGCTGGAGGGTGTTATCCTTGCTAGCAAAGGTGTTGCCTTGGTAGTGGACCTTGTCTCCTAGGCAACGTTCTCTGCTTTCTCCAGCAGCCTTAGCAGGGTGAGGCCCAATGACATCTACATGAGGGGTCCCAATGACCTACATTGATCTGTCTATGACCAACCATCCATCTCTCTTTCCTTCCATCTGTCCAGTGTCCAGCCATCCATCCTTCCCTCTTTTCCTCTAGCCACCATTCATCCATCTGCAGTGTCCATCCTTCCTTCTATCCACAATATCCATTCTTTTATCTAGCATCCATCCAGCCACCTTTCCTTTTATCCAGTGTCCATCCTTCCCTCCTACCTTCTATCCACAGAGTTGGCCATTATCTGTTCACAGCATCCATCTATTAACAGTTTCTACTCGACCTGAGCTTCCTCTGTGGTGCCCACACTGTGGTACTCAAACTGAAAAGCCCTTGTGCCCAATTCCCTCCAAAATGACAAATCAAAACATTTTAACACCAAGCACAATGCAGTTCTGAATGGCTTTTTTAAAGTTGAATGAAAATGTGCCAAAACCACGCTGACTTCATGAGTTTTGATGGCTCTGAATGAGTATTTTCAGCCCCTCCAAAAAAAAGATTTGCACAATAAATGTCATCCAACTCTAATTTCAGAGCACTGAAAATAGCTCATGGAGCTCCTATGGGTGGAGCCACAGCCCCACTTAGCCACCACGGAAGCTAGACGTTAGACCCAAAGAAGTTAGATAAAAACGTACAACACGCGTGTGGGAAGGCTGCAGCTTAACAGTTTATTTCTCAGAAGCCAGAACCTTAACATGCAAGAAACCCAAAACATTTGAGAGAGACAAAGCAGTCTGCTTGCTATGGCAGTGGTGCATAATTCACCTCACCTTGTTCTAGGTCAGTGGTTCCCAACATTTTCTTTGCCGTGGCACACCTTGCTACCTTTGTTTAATTTGAGGCACACCACCATACAGTTTCCAAATAAACTCATGAATATTCATGAGCCAATGAGCCAATCCAGAGCTCTTTTGAGTAGTGTTACAAAAAATTTTGTGGCACACTTCCTGAGATGTGACAGCACACCTGTGTGCCATGGCATACTGGTTGTGAAACACTGTTCTAGGTGACTCTTTGTAGACTGAATCTGATCTCATGCTTCCCTACTGAGCCCTTCAGCTTACCAGCAGGGTCAGAAAAACCACTCACACAATGACAAGCTTCAGTTCCAAGACCTCATAATACACCAAGCTAGACACACTCAGTTTTTCCCTAGGACATCCAGCTCCCCAGCCCTCCATGACTGCTCCCTGACCTACCTACACATCTTGAGTTCTTCTGCAGCCCCAGTGTTGTAAAATCCCAATGCTTCACAGTCTTTTAAAGTATTTAGCCCCAGAACACCCCAGTAAAGTCAAGCAGTGGCCCAGATCAGGCAATTACCCCCATTACAGGGACCCAGCTCCTCAAGGATATTTGGGTCCCTAACTCCCATGGGAACCAACCCCCTAGGGGTGAGACGCCGAGATCTCTTTTGAGGGATCCAGGCTGAAGCTAAGGGTTTGTGGTACGTGAATGCAGGCAGCCAGCACCCCACGTCCCCAGATGGCTGCTGCCTGTCAGCCATCCTCCACCAGAGGAACTCCCACCTTGTGTGATCTGACTGACAGTTGTCTTGACAGTCCCTGGTTGGTTCCTTGATCCTATGTAAGCTGCAAGGGTCCAAAGCATCCAGAGTCATTAGCTGCTAATACCACATACTTCTGAGTTCCCAGCACTGACCTCAGCTGACTTGGAGCCAAATTCCTGATCAGTTTCTGGGCTCCCCAGTTCTGACCTTATACCTTTGGTCCTTCATACCCAGTGGTGACCCTTGCCTTCAGTTCCCAGCTCCTGCCACTAGGCCTGCCTGCCTTCTCCTAGGATCCTGACACTGAGCGGACCAAGATCATGCAGATAGGGTGACAAAGAAGAGAACTGACTCTGAGTCGTTGCCCTGCTCTGTCCCTCAGTTTCCTTCCTGTCTTAGTCTGTGCCAACTGTGAGCCCATTGGGACAGGGGTTGTCTCTTGATCTGTCCCCGTGCCATGCCTGGCCTGTCAGGGGCCAACCCCCCCAACTGGGGCCCATGCAGCAGAGGCCTCTCCATGCTACTAGCTAACAATAATCCACTCAAAGGAGCAGGAACCACTCAGTATGTCCCCATGCCAGGAGTCAGAGGCCCCTATTCCAAGATACTCAGCCACACACCCTGAATACAATCACCAATGGCATCTTTCTACCCCTGTGGCTGAGCTGAGAGGGTGTAGGAAGCACAACACCAGACTCAGGAGGCTGCCAGCCATCCCTGCTCTGCCTGCGTCCTTGTTTAACTGCTCTCTGCTTTAATCTCTTGATGGCAAAGAAAAAGAGTGAGGGGCCGGGAGGTGGCACAATGGTGATGATAAACCTGATCTTTTATCCACAGATCTCAAAGCACTTGACCAAAAGGAGAAGGGTCATTATACCCATTTGACAGATAGGGAAACTGAGACACTTAGTTAGGTGGCTTGTTCAAGGTCACCCAGCAGGCAGATCACAGGCTAAACCTCATGATTCCCAGACTTGGGCTCTACCCACTACATGCCACCTTCCTCAGCCAGCTCTCCCAGGTGGGAGCTGGAATGCAAAGTTTTGCATTTTGGTCCTTCACTCTCTGAGTCACAACAACTCCCTGAGACCATGGCTGAGCGGACACCTTGGTGGGGACATTTGACCAGAGAGGGTTGATTCTCCTTTGATGGGACAGGTTGGACACTTTGGTTAGTGAGCATCTCTTACAGTGGTGCACACCAGTGCAAACCAGGTACGTGACATGACTGGAGCCAAATGCGAACACTTCACACCTACATTGCACTGAAGTTCCATCAGATTTGCACCAGCATGTCTGCAATGGAGTGAGTCCACATTTACACCAGAGTAAACAAGAAGGGAATGCGCCCCACTGAATCCTGATTTGCACCAGCAGAGAAACAGTGGAATCAGCAATCTCAGAAAAATCCCGTCTCTCTTTGTTGCTTCTCCTGGGAGCACACGGCTTACTCACCCCTGCATGCCCCACAATGATCTGGTGAAAATGGGTGCAGCACTCATGGAAGGCATTGCTGACTTACACCAGCTAAGGATTTGACTCACAGGCTCAGGGTAAGGCCTTTCATAACTTCCTGCACTGGAAGCCAGGCAAAGACTATTCAAGCAGTGAACTTGTGTTGCTGTGAATAGAGGAAAATTATCTATCCATCCCCATACACACCTAGCTATCTATCTAATCCCCATACATATTCCTCCCTCTATTCATCCATCCTCAGACACACTAATCTACCTAGCTGTCTGTCTCCACATACACACGTCTGTCTGGCCAGCTATCCATTTCAGGGCCTCAAAGAACCGCAAACCCAAAACCAAATGCTGCACCAAACCAGAAAAATGCTAACAGAAATGACAAGCTAACCAAATGTTAGCGTATTAATTATGATGCAGTCATAATTAATAATGATTTATAATAAATGATAATTGGACAAAGGTTAACACACAGGAGAACGTAAAAGGGAGGCTCTGTTCACTTTGCTTCTTTTGTGTAAACACAATTTTTTTAAAGGGCAGAATGAGGCAGGGATCCAATTAAAAAATAAATAATAAAAATAAAAATCACCGAGCAGGAAAAGGGAATTTTAATGAGCTGATATTTGAATATAAACATGGTTTTACAAAGAGGAAAACCAAAACAAGCAGAAAAGTGCAATGCAAGCTGGGGGGTGGGAGAAGGCACGTATGGTTATCTGACCACTCTGCCTCCTGTCCCCGTGGGACGCTGCGCTCCACTTCCGAATCCTTTGTCTGTAATTAAATATTAGTATCCAGCAAATAGTGATAGGTCAAGCCAGAGGCAGGGTGTGAAATCAGGACTTCTTCCTTCTAGTCCTGGCTCTGGAAAAAAAGAATTTGGCTGAGTGAAGACTGAAGGCTCTAGATAGCTAGCTCTATACTGGCTCTGCAAGGTCCTGCTGCCTAATAACAAGCAAAAGGGCAGGAGCCAGGACTCTTGGGTTCTAGCCCTGTGTCTGGGAGAGGAATAGTGGAGTTCTCTAGTGGTTAGAGCAGGGGGTGGTGTTGTCTGGGAGTGAGGCTCCTGGAATCCAGTTCTGAGTAATAAGGTCTAATGGTTAGAGTAGGACAGTGGTTCCCAACATCTTCTCTGCAGTGGCACACCTTGCTACCTTTAATTAATTTGATGCACAACACCATATAGTTTCCAAATGAACTCATGAATATTCATGAGCCAGTGAGCCAATCCAGGGCTCTTTGAGTAGTTTTTCGAAAAATTTTGTGGCACGCCTGCTCAGACCTGGCAGCGCACCTGTGTGCCATTTCTCCTAGGACTCAGTTCTGAGAGGCGAGTGGCATCTAGGCTACGTTCACACATAGGGGGTTATTTCGATACAAGTTGTTTCGAAACAACTTGTATCGAAATAACGCCTTATTTCGAAATAAGTTAATTCGAATTAAGAAAATGTTAATTCGAATTAAGGAAAAAATCTCAAAGTGAAATAGCATGTTCGGACAACAGTTATTTCGAAACGAGTCACCATTGTTTCGAAACAACATGTTCTGACGGGATTGTTTCGAAACAATCATAGAATCATAGAATCCTAGGGTTGGAAGGGACCTCATAGGTCATCTAGTCCAACCCCCTGCCAGAGGCAGGGCCACTCCCACTAAACCATCCCAGTCAAACAACGTTGTTTCGTCACCAAATGGGTTTTAAGTTGTTTCGAAACAACACCGTTGTTTTGAAACAACGGTACGTCGTGTGAACGTGGCGTTTCTTATTTCAAAACAACCTCTGTTGTTTTGAAATAAGACTGCCATGTGAACACACCCCTAATGGCTAGCGTGAGAGGCACTAAATCAGTCTGGGATGCTGCTATTCCCAGCTTCAGGACCAATCTGCTGCTTGCCTGTGGTCCATTAGTATTCCCTCTGGCTTGGGGCGAATTTCACCCTTCAAGCACCCCTCTTTTCCTGTTGTGGATGGGCAGCTCTCCCGGTTTGCCAGACTAGGAAGCAAAATCCAAAGCCACCAGCCAGGCCCTGCCCTCACACAGGACAGCTGCTCTGCTAATGTGGATTCAGGTCAGTTCCCTCCGGGTGTGCCTGGAGCCAGCCCTTCCACTGCAAGGTCTTGGAAGAAACTCAGGTGTCCCCCTTAGCTGAGGAAAAGTGGCATGGTCGGATCCACACCAGCTCTGGATCTGCCCCATTGATTGGGCAGCGAAGCCTGTCCAGGTCAGCGGGGACAGGCCACCATCTCTTTCCGTTCCCTAATGTTCATTTTCAAATGCACTCAGAAGTGGCAGGGGCCTTACTATGCCCCAAAGCCCAGGAGCTGAAAGGGCCAAGTCCCCAGTGGGTGTAAGTCACCTCATATCAGAGTCTAAGGGGCCTTCAAGGGTGTAAAGCAGCATTGTTGTTAAAGTCAATGAGACCACCTTACAACGCCCAGGAGAAAAAAGGGGCTTTCTTAACGCAAAGGGCAGAATTGGGTGGCTAAGTTCAGCAGCAGAACTTGGAATTGAACCCAGGAGTCCTGACACCCAGGCCCAGCTCTATGGCTATAGGTCTGAAAGCACCTTTTCTGGGCAGCACTCATGTGCCATGGAACCAGGCGTTCTGTGATGCCAAAGCCCTGCACAAAGCCAGCATAGGGATTATCACCCCTGCTTTACAGAAGGAGAAACTGAGGCACAGCAGGGTAGAGTGAGAGACTTGCTTAAGGTCATGCAGTGACCCAGTAGCAGAGCTGGGAAAAGAAACCAGAAGACCTGGCTTTGAATCCCCCTTGCTCTAACTACTAGATACCACTCCCCATCCAGAGCTGTGGACAGAATTTAGGAGTCCTGGCTCCCAGTGCCCTTGCTCTAACCACTAGTCAGCACTCCTCACCCAGAGCTGGGGAGAAAACCCAGAAGTCCTGGTTCCCAGCCCTAGAACCAGCAGCCTGGAAAGCCCCTAGTCCCAAGCAGAAAGGCAAGGAAGCCAGCACCATGGCACTAGTGACACGAGTAGCAAGGACCAGACCCCGGGTTATGAAAGTTTCCTGCTGGCTCACCCAGCCAGAGCAATGCAGGTGGGGGCATGGCCCAGACTGGTGGAGGCACGAACATCCCCTGTTGTCCCACTCTAGCCCTGGTGCCCAACTGGCACTGGCCAGCCTCACCTGTGAGACAAATTACTCCAGGAGTTATGCACAGATGTAGATTGCCCCCCACACAGCAACCTTGCCCATGTGCCCTGCGCTCCACCCCAGAACTGGGCTGCAGAGTATGGCCTCTCCCCACTCAGCACCAGGCGTTCTGGCCCAACTGGGGAGGGGAGCGAGTGGGCATGGGGCCAGTGGAGGAGAGCCAAAATGCATCCATCCATCAGCTAGGAAATGGAGCAGAAAATCCCTTGTTTGAGAGGGAGCCAGCTATGGGCTGACCCCGCCATGCCTCCCCCAAGCACTGGGCATTGGGCAGGCAAGGGCCTGGGTCCTCCTGACTCCCTCCCACAGCCACTAGCTCCCTTCTTGGCAGGAGAAAGGCAGAAGGAGGCTGGCACCCTGATCTCTCCAGCTTGCAGCAGGACTAGATCACCCTGTCCCCAATTTCACCTCAAAACCTCTGCCGCTGCAGCAGCACCAGCGGGACATGTAAGCAAAACCTGCACTTCCCCGGCTGCTCAATATCCTCAGTTGCTCCCGGGGGGGGATTCACCCCTGAGATCTACCTCACTGCAGTGGCCTGTCTTCCAGTATAAGTGGGGGACCCCAGCCTGAGGGAGACCAAGAGCATGGCCACAGCTCACTTGGCTGTGGCTATCCTCCACCCCCAAGGGCCCATGGCGGGCAAACTGGGGACATGGCTATGAGTCATCTCTGCTCCCAGCTCCTGAAGGGGGTGAATCAGGAGTTGGGTGGGTGGGTTTCCTATCTTGTGAATATTTCTGAAAGTTTGAAAACTTGGATCCTCCCAAACCAGGCCAAAATATCAAAAGCAAATTGAAAGAGGGAAAAAATAAAAAAGCTTCCAAGATTCCCATCACTCGAAAAGGTTTGACCCACTCACTTACAAATACTGTCTTTTGCTTTTGACCTTGCGGCCCCTCATTTTGCTTTACAGCCTGCATCACTGGCATTGGGAACCAAAATGTCCTTCCGAGCCGCCAGCATTTTCCATTTTCAAAACATCCCAAAGGAGCATTTTGAGGATCTCAGTGCTTGGTCTGCCCCCACACTGTGGTTTTTCCAAGTCAGGTGAGCCCTCAAAAGTCACCTCACTTACCAGAGACTTTCCACTTACATGCGGGTTTCCTAAGGCAACAGATTCATTGGCAAATTCCCAGCAGGTCCTGCTCGGGAGCAAACTAGACCAGCTCCAAGTCAGGGGATGTTCAGGTCTGGATCTGAGCTTGATCTCACTGCTGCTGTTGACTCTGGCCAAAAGACAACCTGGAGAAGGCCGGGGGAAGGGGACAGCTCCCAGCAGTCAGCAATACAGTGAGGATGGAAGTGAAGGCGGGGGGGTGAGGAATGATCTGGTTTCTGCAGAGTGATTTATGGCCCCTCTGCCCCAGCTTTGCCTGGTTTCTGGTCGAAGCGCATATTGATCCTGAGGCCATGCTGGTTTTGGATCCCTTGGGCCAAGTACACATAGGATGTTGCTAATGACCGCCAAGGGGCAGAGGTGGCTGGAATGCTCTCTCCGAGTCAGCACAGGCCAAGTGGCCACAGCCCATAAGCAAGAGACATAGGGTACCAGGAAGAGAAGGGACTGGAGTCAATGGAGTCAGATCCACAACTTGTGCTAATGGGTCTCTAGCTCCACTGAAGTCAGCTGATTCCCTTCTTCCTCTGCCATCAAACAGGCCAAGGAGATGCACTAGGGCCAACGAGATCTGAGGGAATGATTGGTCGCTCCAGCCACACGATCTCCTGTCTGTTCCCTGACTGAATGCACATAATAATAATGATTCATAACCACTCACTGAGGTGCTTCCAAGGCCAGATTTTCCTTTCTGATGGATGCTTACTGCACTCAGGAACCTGCTGCAGTTGCCTGGATTGTTTGCAGCTTGGGTCAGGATGGCACAATGGCCAGCATGGACAGATGGCTAACACCTGTGCTTAACATGCAGAAGGTCCTGGGTTCAATTCCCAGGGGGTTGGACTTGATGATCTCACGAGGTCCTGTCCAGCCCTATGATTTGATTTGAGTTAACTAATGGGCATTGGCTTCAGCCAGCAGGACCTGCCTCACTCCCTGCTGCAGATCTCCAAGCCCTCCCTGCCCATGGGCACCAAAATGCTTCTGAAGAGCAGTGGAACATCCTAGACCCTATTGCAGAGATAGGGAAACTGAGTCACAGAGCATGCAAGTGACTTGCCCATGGTTATACAGCAGCAGAGCTGGGGACAGAAGCCAGGAGTCTGGACTCCCACTGGCCCTGCTATAGCCAATAGACCCTGCTCTCTAAATAGAACCCAGGAGTCCTGATCCCCCAGCATCCTGTTCCAGTCACTGGACCCCATTGACTTGCCAGTGCTAATAACAGAAGCCAGGAGTACTGACTCCCACAGCCCCTGCTCCAACCACTAGACCCCACTCTCTCCCAGTACTCTCAGCAGACCCTAGGAGTCTAAAATCCCCCTGCCAATTTCCTGTTCTAACCACTAGACACACCATGCCCCATGCAGATCTGAGGACAGAACCCCAGGGACAGCCTTGATTCCCAGTGCTTCTGCTCTAACCCACAGACCCTTTTCCCCTTCCTGGGCTGAGGAAGTAAGTCAGGAATCCTGACGTCTAAGCCACATACACAAGTCCCACCCTTCTTTAGGATTTCATGGGTATTCTTTGGGTTAATATCTCAGTGAGCCAGTTATAGGTCAGAGCTGCAGCGCAGCCGCCTGATTCGATTTCCATTCCCTGGTGAGGGAAATAAAGCAGAGGAGCAAATCTCACTCTATTCCTGTCCCATAAACGGTTCCCCGGGCCCCTGAAAAATGCAATCGAATGCAAACGAAATCTGCTGAACAGTGCTGGTGTCGCTGCCCGGGAAACCTGCTATTTACTGCCCTGGATAAAAGATCTCCTGAGGTTGTAATGCAAGCTGGATCTGGAGAGATGCCAGTGTAGAGAGGAAGCTTTGCTGGACTGTGGGCAGCATCACCTAGGGGGCAGAACATGGGACTAAAGAGATCCGTTTTTTAATTCCTGACTCCACCACTGGCCTGCGACCTGCCCTTCTCCAGGACTGAGTTTCTCCATCTGTAAATTGGAGGTTATGAGACTGGCCTCTGATGGAAAGTGCTTTGAGATCTATGGATGAAAAACATTAGATGAAGCAGAGATTCTTTGTGTGTCCATCCATCTGGCCATACTGTTAGCACTGACAGAGCCAGCGTAGAAGCGTATCATTGTTACTGATATTATAACATGGAGTGTGTGGTCAGAAAATGAAACGTCCATCCTGGAGGAACTTCCCAAAGACTGACCTTCATTTTCCTCCCAAATTAGGACTGACAAGTCAAAAAATCTGAAACAAACGCAGGAAAAGTTCTGAAAAACTCTGATTAGGAAAAAAAAGGGATGATGTTTTTGATCAGAAGATTTGGACCGTTTTCATTGTGAAACGTCCATTCAAAAGTGACCGTCTACTCCTCTATGTTTGTACAGCGCCTGGCGCAACAGGCATGTGCCTGATCTTCAATGGGAACACCTAAGGGCTACTGTAATGCTCCTAATAGCCACAGATAAGTACAGAGCCTCACCCAATGGGGGTAAAGTCCATGTCTGGAGCACCTAAATGCTACTGTAATATACCTACTAGCAATAAAAATGTACAGCTCCTGACACAATGGGGGCCTGGTCCATGACTGGAGTGCCAAGGTGCTACTGTAAAACACCAAAGAAAAGCAATACAAACAGCAGGGTACTGGGGTGGGTGGGACAGACCCCTGGGCATCCTCCAGAAAAGAGGTGTGGGGCAGGCCCTCAGCAAACCCTGCTCTGGTGGGCAGTTGCTGCCTGAAAGTCACTCACAGCACAGCTAAGTTTGAATCAGCAGGAGATAAAAGCTTACCTGGATTCTGCTCTGGGAGCGGGAGGGGGCTGCCCCTCAGCCTTCCCACTGAAGAGCTGAGGCTGAAAAGCTGCCGCCAGTCCTGAAGGAATTGGGGAGGGCATGGCTAGGGGCCGCACATAAGGGACCCCAGCAAGGACACTGCAGCTAGGGCTTCCAAGTTCCCAGACCTGCCTGTCTGGAGTGGGGGTTTTCCCTCAACATTGCAATGAGGTAAGGCAGGGTGGGAGTCAGGGGGACTCCTGGGGCTGGGAGGGTGGTTAAGGGCTGGATGGAACCTGCTCAGCTGGGGGTTCCCCCCAGCCTCCTGCTGCAGGGGTTCAGGCTGAAAAAGCTGCCTCCAGCCCTGAAGAAGCAGTGAAAGGGAACATGGCTGAGGTCTGTGACCATCAAACTCCCTCTCCACCACCACCACCACCCTCTTTGCGGCATGCAGTGGGAATGGCCACTGCTGCCCAGCAGGAAAGAGAGAGGAGAGGGGAAAAGCATTTCCTGAATCCTCAAATGTGACTGTACGTCTTTAAAAAACAAACAAATAAAAGCAGGGCAAGCACTTGTTTCCCAGTAGAAACTCCCTCTATTAACACAACCTCCCTGCAAAAATACTGAGCAAAACTGGTCCTGCAAAGTTCACAAGTGAGCACTCAGTGTGAGCACTGGGCAAGAGCAGGGGAGGCAGTGAAGCTAAGCCTGCATTTGCCCCCCAGCAAGCCTTTGGCCCCTCACTCCCCCACTCTGCAGGGCAGTGAAGGGGAGGCATTAGGACAACTTCTGCCCTGCACAACTGGAGGGAATGTGGCCCTTGGGTGCCAGAGACACTTGGTATGTCCCTGAATACAAACCTACAGCACCTGACACAGAACAGTCCTGGTCTATGACTGGGACTCCTAGATGCTACCATAATAAACATGATTAATAATAATAATAAAAGGTCTCTGCTGCAGATGCTATTTTACATTGAGACATCAATTTGTGGCGGCAACCTTTCCAAACCAGATTTCCCCTTCCTGAAGGCGCCTTTTGAAGCAAGTCAATTCCCTGCTACATTTTTCCAGTCTGGTTCCCCAATGGAAAGGCAGAAGAACATAGGCTTTGTCAGTGATCCAAACAAAAGTGAGTTCTGTTGGGGTTTATTTTTTCCATCTAAATAATGAACTGAAGACAGCTAGCCCAGTGCAAAACCCAACTGGAGATAAGCTGGATGGTTTTTAACCTCTATGGCCCATGGTAAGGTCAGATCTATACCTCCACCTGGAGCTTTGTCAGAATTGACATTTTCCCACAGAAGAATTCGATTTTGACCAACCCACCTTTATCCTTCAAGCGAAATAGCAGCCACATCTAAAGATTATCATTAGATTCTTTGCACGATGCAGCCATCCCTGATTCTGCCCTGTTTCTATTACACTGGCCCAAGGAAGACAAATTCCAACCAGAGCAGGTGCATTGAAGGGCGGATAGGGTTGGAAGGCCAGTCTTAGAAAGGGGCTGAAATATCTGGGCTTGCTCTGCTGCAGACAGTCCAGGATCTGACTGCCATCTAGAAACACATCAGGAAGGGGAAGCACTACTGCCAAAGGACTGAACATCAGATGGGCAACACAGGGAAGGAGAATAAATAATAGTCAGTTTTCACCATCACCAGATCTCCATCACACTGCATTTTAAAGATGGGAAAACCGAGGCACAGAAGGGACAGGACTTGATGTGGTCTCCTGGGGAGGGGCTGTGACAAGTTATGAAAGCTAAAGAATGATGTCAGCACAAACACAAATGGGGATGAACTAGCTACGGATTGGTGGAGGCTGGAGAAGAAGGTTTCTAGCTATAGGAGAAGAGAGGGTTTGGGGACAGCCTGCTCCTAGGAGTGTGGGCAACGCAGAGCTTGCCGCGGCTATGAACAGGATGGTATCATGAGGGTGGCTGAGACAGGAAGGATCAGACACCAAGACTCAGGAAGTCCTTTCCAGTCCAGTGCTTCTACCCAGCAGCCCCAGTCCTGGATCAGGTGCTACGAGCTGTACAAACACAGAGCATGCCCCCCAAAGACATGTAAGATAAAGGACAGTAGATCACTCCAGAAAGAGAACCCAAGGGGGCAATGAGGACAGAGCCATGAGCCCCCAACAGCAGCAGCTGTAGTCCTGCAGCTACTTGTGTTCACAGAACAACAGATCCCAAGGCCAGAGGGTCTTGGGTCCTCTACAGCACAGGCCAGATCCTGGGAATGGACCAATCCTGTTTGAATTAGAGCAGCTCTTTCCCCAAAACATCCAGTCTTGATTTAAAAAATTCCCAGCAGTGGAGAATCTTCCATGGAACTCAGTAAGTTGGGCCCAGGATTCATTTCCTGGCTCAGTTTGTCCAACTTCCCCCTTCAGCTGGCAGATCCTGTTGATAGGCCCACAATGAGTTTTTGGTTCCCTGTGACCAAGGAGAGGAGCAAGGCTGCTGGCACAATAAGCCTAGGAAAGGATCAGTGCAATCGATGACAGTGTATGAAGGTGGGCCTGGAAGCAGAAAGGGGCTCTCGCCAGAACCCTGACTCCCAGCCCCTTTCATGCACAGAGCCAGAGGGCAACGGGGTGGAGAAAAGTTACATGGATTGGACAGAGCTCTGCTACCAGGCTGGCAACCCAGCTGACGACCAAAAAAGCCTGCTGAGGTGGAGACAGGATAGGAGCTCACTGGGAACGGTGAGGCTACTGGCCTTACAACTTCACTATGTTAAGGGAGGCGTGTATGCTGCAGGAGCTATGGCCTGCATGTGTAGCCACACAACCTTTCCAGCCAGCTCCTATCGTATCAGTTAACTGACCTCACAGCACAGTCTTGTAACTAAGGGAGCCAGGAGACACAGACTCTACCCTCACCTCTGTCACTAATGTCCTGAATGACTTTGGACCAGCCACCAGCCAGCTCTGTGCCTCACCTTCCCCAGCTGCTTATCCAAACTCATCAGGGCAGGCCTTGTCTCTCATTCAGCATCTGAGGGCATATCTACACTGTCAAAACAAAGGTGCATCCCTCACTCAGGTTAAATCTGCAGTGAGAGGAAGTGATCCTGGTTGCTAGGGGAGCTGGGATTCCCATGGTGTTGCCGTGACATCAGTACTATTTTGACCCAGGTTAGAGGAACAGGATCATAGACTGTCAGCCAGGAAAGACCTGACAAATCATTCCCTGCACCAAGGTGGGATAAAGTGTCCGAGACCATCTCTGACAGGGTTTGTCCCACCTGTTCTTGAAAATCTCCAGTGACCTGCTTTCTGCCACCCCCTGGCCCAATGCACTCTATCCATGGCCTTAGCAACTTTCTCCTAGTCTCTCTCCTGCTGCAAACTAAACTGGCATCATCTCATCCTCCCTTGGTAGCCATGGAGAGGATCACTATCCCAAGTTATAGATGTGCCTTTGGGATCAAGTGTAAAGGTGCCTCGTCCGCCGCTGAGAGCGGAATCTGGCTCACGTGTCCTTGAAATCAACAGGATTACTTTGGATTTGCACCAGAGCGTCATTTGGCCCCTGTTGCATTCAAGCCAGTGCAGTGGCTTCGGTTTGCACCAGTGAGCCACCTAACAGGGCTGGGAACCAAGCTGTTTACTGTTGCACCTGCTCCTTGACCATCTGTTGGTTTTAGATTCCTCCTCCCCCCAGCCATGAACCGTTGTCTGCCAGGGGAGCAAAAACCTTTGCTTCCAAGCCTTGGCTGCTAGAGACTTCACCACAAACCCTTCAGCCACACGCCGGTCCGTGGGTTAACTCAATTAGGAGCCCAGGCTATGAAACGGGGAGCCAGAGACATGTAGGAACATCAGACCGCGCTTAAAACAAGAACCATTAAGCAGGAAATAATGACTGCAGAGTGGAGAGCTCTCATGCAAGGTAAATGCGCTTCTCAAGTAGCTTTCATCCTCTCTCTCTGGGTTTTTTAGCCTTATCAGGGATGTCTCGAGCAAGGTTTCAGCACAGAAGCATTGCTATGAATAGCAAAGGCCTGGTCTGCTTGGGTTCTGCTCCCCTGATAACCACTCCTGAGACATGCACGGCTCTTCCAAAGCATGTCGGCTATCAGATGGAGGGGGAACGAGAAGCGGCTGCCATGCAAAATGTTTAGGGTTTTTCTTCCACTAGTGGGATTCGTTCCTTCTTCCTTTGTCACTTCTCCCCTGAGAGCTGACTGGACAATGGAAAACCCTGTGAAAAATCCCCTGGTTCTGAACAAAAATTCCAACCCAATCCTAGAAAAACACCAGTTCTGTCATAGGAAGCCATGTCAAGAAAAACTCGGAGACCCGCCTGGGGATTGTTTGGCCAGGGGACGCCTGACCGTAAAATTGTTAAGAACCTTCCCATAGCAGGAGAGGCAAAGGATCCAGCCATTCTACTCTCCTCCAACCCCGAGGACAGATGCAGGCCACTTGATCCACCCCTCGCATCACGGCTTGAGAGGCTGAGAATTATCATGTTGACCCTCAGCAGAGGGGGCCACCCCAAAAAGCTTTTGCCAATTTCACTTTCCCCTGTTCTTGAAATAAACAAGTCTCCCAAGGGTTCAGCTTTCCTCATGGGAAATCATTTTTTTAAACAAATAGATTTTTCCCATAGAAAAGGTGTTGATTTTGGTTGGAAAATCATTCTAATCAAATATTTCCAGTCAGCTCCATTTCCTGATCATCTGGATTTAAACCCTCCATCGGCTGGATCATTGGCTGGTCTAAACTGGCATCGCTCCATTTAAGGAACCCACGTTGATTTACACTCACTGGAGGTGTGGCCAGTTTTGTGTCACATCAGCGCAGAATAGAGAGGAACCAACTCAATTCCTTTTAAACCAAATTAAATAGCCAAGTGACCCACTTGCCAGAAAGCATTTATACAACAGAGTATGTATAATACATAGTGACCTCAACCAAGTTCAGGGACCCATTGGGCTGGGCGCTGCACAGATCCTGCTGGAGACTGGGTTACCAACTGCACCAGGTGCTGCACAGACAGACAGAGTGGAAGCCCCTGCTCCACAGTGTTTACGATCTAAGTAGATAGAGAATCATTTTTCCCAACATACCACTGAGGAAACTGGGGCACAGAGAATTTTGCAGGGGGAAAGAAAGAGTTTGTATTTTAGAATCCTAGAAGATGAGTTCCCAGGGAACTCAGGAGGTATTTGGTCCAACCCCAGCTAAATCATCCCAGCCAGGGCTTTGTCAAGCTGGGCCTTAAAATCTCTAAGGATGGAGATTCCACCCCTTCCCTAGGTAACCCATTCCAGTGCTTCACCACACTCCTCAGGGGACAGTTTTTCCTAATATCCACCCCAGACGTCCCCCACTGCAACTTGAGACCATTGCTCCTAGTTCTATCATCTGCTAACACTGAGAACTGCCTAGCTCCATCCTCCCTGGACCCCTCCTTTAAGGTAGGGCCCTGCTCTTCTGAAGAGTTTGTCTGTTTTTTAGGAACTGAAGCCAGCAGCCAGGTTTCCAGAAGATCTTGACACATTGAGCGCCAAGCTTTATGAATACCCTGGTCCTCAGCCTTAGGATGGGCATAACTGAAAAAAATCCAGCAACCTGTGGCTCACCCACAGCCCTACCAGCACCACTGGGAACGGCACGCAGTGCCTGAAACACAAAACCTACTATGACCCTAACCTGTACAACAAGACGCCATGAGTATCCTGCAGTGGCTCCTGCCTCTGCTGACTTTCTGGAAGAAAAAGGCTTTGCTGAGCCCAAGGCGGCAGCTCAGTGGAGGAAAATTACTCAGGTGCACAAGTATTTTCCAGATTGGGGCCCAACTCAGCTGGGCAACGTGTGTGGCACCCACCAGTGTCTAGAAGGAAGCAGCAGCAGCCATGAAGATGGCCCAGGATCTGCCAAGAACAAGCACGGTTCAAGAGACCCCATCCACAGGTGATTCCACCTCGGGAAAGAGTAGCACAGCCCTGTGCTAGGGGGCCTGGAAAGTTTGGTTTCAATTTTTACCTCTGCAGCTGACTTGTCTGAATGATGTGGGCAAGTGTCTTCCCTTCTCTGTGACTCAGTTTCGCTATCTATGGAAAGCTATTCTCTCTTGTCTATTTAGACTGGAAGCTCTCTACAGCAAGGGCTGTCTCTTGGTCAGGGTCCAGGCACAACGCGGACCCTAATCTCAGCCAGAACTACCATAATACACATACTAAGAGGGTCAGACAGTGCAATCCACCCACGGTGCTGCTACCACCCCGATTACTGTACATTCTAGCCACCTCACAATTACATTTGTGTTCTCACAGCCCCAGGAGGCAGGGCATGGCTTGTATCCCCCTTGTACAGCTAGGGAAACTGAGGCACAGAGCGGCTAAGTGATCTATCCCATGTACCCACTCAGCACCCAGCCTCCTGCACCAGCTGGTGGGCCCAACCTCAGTGCTTTCCTCTGGGAGAAATCACAGCCAAGGCTCCTGCCGAAGGTGAACTTCAATCTCCAAACCAGCCCCTTGGCTGTCCCCCTCTGTCTCATCCCAAGTCCACCCCTGCCCCTTAGCTGTGCCCACTCTGACTCCACCATCTGCACAGGAAAATCCTGGCTCACTTTGCCAGCCTTCCCTTCGGACACCTGCAGACCAGGCCAACTGTGCAGTGCATCGACCTTGCAAACCTAACGTCCTCTGTGTCCGAGTGGCACAAGAGAGGCACAGGTCCTGCCTTGTTCCTCGGTAGATTGTACCAGGCACTTTGACATCTCCATAACCCCACCTTAAGTTTTGTCCAGCCATTTCCCCAACATGCAATCTCTCCCTCTCCCCTCGCTCGTCTTCTGACAAGCTTTCCCCTGCTCTCTCTTGCAAAAGACCAAAAAAAAAAAACAAAAAACAACCAACCACTCCAAACCCAACCACCCAACCCCTAAGTAGTGGCTGAGAGCTGTTAAATCAAATTAAATAAATCACCACCGTGGGCAGGGGAGGAAAAGATGCACCCTTCAGACGTTCCTGAACTATGCAGCAGGTGGAGGAGTCAGGCTGGGAGGGCATAAGGGAGATTGTGCCTGGTTTGTAGGGCCCATGGGTAGAGGCCTGCAAATATGCAGATATCTGCATTATATCCGCATCCACAGATACAACACAGATATCCGCAGACCAATTCTTGCGGATGCAGATCAGATACAGGTCCACATATTTTTATCTTCACAGAGCTAGAGCCCTGCAAATATGCAGATATCCACGGATATCCACATTATATCCACATCTGAAGATACAACACGGATATCCGCAGACCATTTCTTGCAGATGCAGACCGGATACGGATCCACATATTTGTATCCGTGCAGGGCTCTACCATGGGGCTTATTGGGGGATGGGAGCTTTTCCTCCTCTCTGAGCCCTGCTTGTGAAATGGATGCCAACTTGCGCAAGGGACTCAATGCCAAGCTGGTACCATGGCTTTGCCCTTAGGCCACAGCTGCAGTTCAAGGTCTCCCTGCCATAGGCAAGGATTATTTAGCCCCCTGCAACTAAGCCCAAGTTTGCTGCACACTGCCCAGGTCTGATGGGCACTACACTGCCCTGATGGCTGAGGTGGGGTATAAAAAAACAACAAGGAGTTGTGTGGCACTTTAAGACTAACAGATTTATTTTTTGCATGAGGTGGGGTATAGTCAGTGTCAGCCTCTCGTACTCCTGAGAGTTTGCTGACCTCTTCATCCCAATCCGCCTCTTAAGTGTTTCTGCCGCTGGCTCAGTGCAGCCCTGTGGCTGGTCCAACCTGCCCTCCACCCCAAGCTCTCCTCTCAGCTTCCAGCTGAACACGCCAGGAAGTTCATAGGGCATCCCTGGTTACTTTGCTCAGCGCCTCTATCCATGGCCCCTGCAGAAGTCACAGCCCTGGCTGCAAATAATTCCTCACACCACCTGCGCCTCCGATGACACCGCAGGCTTCCTGCCAGCACCCATGGCATGGCACTCCCCACTCCCATCCGCCAGCTCGGCCCCACCTGCCCTTTTACAGAGCTGATGTCAAGAGGAGGAAGATTTTGAGGGCACCCCTTGTGCTTGACCTGAGCCCACAGCACGGATTCCAGCATGCCTTCCACACCCATTGCTCTGTGCCCCTGCCAACCAGCCACCAGGGCTACTTCAGAGTGAAAGAAAGAAAGAAAGAAAGAAAGAAAGAAAGAAAGAAAGAAAGAAAGAAAGAAA
>ML681972.1:2409417-2460709 GCA_007922195.1 Podocnemis expansa
AAAGAAAGAAAGAAAGAAAGAAAGAAAGAAAGAAAGAAAGAAAGAAAATGTATGGGTGCAGAGAGGGGGATTACACAGACTGGTGTATGGGGATAAAGATGGTGTATATAAGGACGAAGAGTGGGTGTGGGGATGGAGAGAGAGCCACAGAGTGGGGTGACTATGAGGATATAAAAGGGTGTGTATGGGAAAAGAGAGAGCCCATGTGGAGATAGCAATGGTGTGTATGGAGAATAGCTAAGGAGACACAGAGACAGATAGTGCCTATGTATGAAGTTGGTTGGTTGGTTGGTTGGATGGATGGATGGATAGATAACTAGAGATGCAAGGGGAGGGAATGGGAGGAGCAGGGGGCTTTGGAAGGGAACGACAGGAGAGGAGAGGAGAGTTGCAGGCTGGAGGACCAGCCAGTGAGAGGGTCGGCCTCATGGCCCCCCTGCAGCACTGTGGCTCTCACATATGAGGCTGCTAACTGATCTGGGTGTGTAGCAGGGGAGCCGGGTGGGGCAAACCCTGGGAGCTGAAATCGGACGCTCTTTGGTTTCCCCAAGGCCCTCCTGCAATTGCTCCATTGGGCCAGAACCTCCACAGGGGTTAGTGGCAGGAAGCACCTGTCCTCAAGCCAGCCAGGGCAAGTCCCTATGCTTTCACCCTGCAGGGCTGTTGCTTCTCACCCCACAAATGCAAAGGACTCGTAACACACCCAAAGGGGGAAGCACACAGCATGGCCAGAGATACACACATATACAAACACACACGCACTCTGACCCATACAGCTACACATTCACTGACACAGAGCCAGAGATACACACACATTTACCCCCAAACTCTACCAAACGCACAAACATGAACACACACATTCACATGTAAGCATGAACAAACACACACATTGATGCACTCACACACACAGACATACACACACATACACACTGATGTGCCCAAACTGAGAAACACACTCACACCAGCACACACAGACTCCCACATCCACACATACCCGACCACTCTGGGATGACACTGCAGGAAAGACAATGAATGAAACATACGGATATATTTTAAAGTGGTGGGGAGGGGCTGAGCTCCCTGAGACCCCCAGAGCAAGTCCTCCCAACAGCCTGCATGCAGCTGAAGGGAAATCAACCAAGTCAAGAGGCCTAGTTGTTCAAAGATACAAGCCAGCCCGCATCATACAGAGACCACTGAGAAGCCACTTTCCAGACCCATCCAGCCTGGAGCCCATGCGGGCATGCCTCAGACCTGCCTGAGCCAGCTCAGAGCGGGTGTAAATTGGCCTCATTCCACTCAAGTCCCTGGGCTGTGCGTCTCTACACCAGACACAGATCTCCTCTCCCTGCCTGAAACCTCGACTGCAGGACAATATGCACCACTGCCATTCACCCCAGGAGTGAAGTACGGGTGTGAGAGACTGTGCAACTCAATGTGTTTGTGTACCAGTCAGAATGGGTGTATGTGCATGTGTCAGTGCACGCCTGAGTCTGGATCACAATGTGGGTCAGTGTGTGTCACTGCATCAGTGTGTGAATGTGTGTCATTGTGTGTGTCAGTGCATCCACAAGTCTGTATTAGAATGTATGACAGTGTGTCTCTCACTCACTGCATCTCAGTGTGTGTCAGTGTGAGTGTGACTGGGCATCCATGTTTGCAAATCAACGTGCATGTGTGTGTGTTAGTCTGACAAGTCAATGTGTGTGTCAGTGTGAGCGCGACTAGGTATCAGTGTCTGCAAGTTAATGTGCGTGTTGCAGTATGTGTGTTTTCATGTCAGTGGATGCCAGGGTATGTATGAATGTGTGTGCCAGCCCCTGCACGTCACTGTGTGTCACAGCATGTGTGTCACTGTGTGAGCCTGCAAGTGTGTCAGGGTGTGTGTGAACATGAGTGGCAGCATGTGCATGTCAGTGCGTGTGTCACGGTGTGCATGCCAATGGGCTGTCAGTCCAGGCGTGTGCCTGTGTGCGCGACCAGACGAGAGCGAGCCACAATTAAAAAAGGAAGGCCGCCGACGCTGCGCGTGATGCGCTCCCACAGCTTCTGACCCATCCTTCATCCTGAGCCTCAAAAGCAGCATCGGCAGCCTTGGGGACAGGAGGCAGACATGGGGGAGCAATGCCACAGGCTGGGATCCAGCAGCCCCCAGAACCCAGGAGCCCGGGTCCAGCCTGCCTAGATACCCCATCTCTGTGCATCTTGGGGGCCAGAACCGCATTTTCCTGCCTGGCTACATACAGGATGCCCCCCCAGGGGCCACGGAGGGAGACGGGAGGCTGGTCAGCTCAAATCAGAAGCCCCGACAAGGTTTGCAGGGCTGGATATTGGGGCCGCCTTGCTGCTGGTCCCTGGCACCGGTCCCACCCCAGATGGCAGAGCTAAGGGGCCAAGCCGCACCAGCTGGGGGGTCTGTGCAGCGACCCAGGGCCCGCCTGCCAAGCCGCACCGGCCCCCCCAGCGCCAGGTGAGGCGATGGCTCGCCCCCTCCCCAGGCTCTGCACTCCCCAGAGGAGCGGGCCGGGGGGGGGAAGCGATCCAGCCCAGGGCTGGGGCGGGGATCCAGGACCCAGGATGAGCTGCGGGGGGGCCAGGCTCTCTGCCTCCCTCTCACACCCCCTGGCAGCCGGCGGGGATCTGAGCCACCCCTCTCCCAACCCCCAGCGCCGGCAGGGCGCCATCCAAGCCCCCGGCTCCCCTGTTCCCCACCGCCAGCCTCGGCACCACGTCGCCTTCCTCCCCCGCCGACCCCACATCTCCGCCCCGCGGGGGTGGGGACCCCCAGCTTGCGCCTACCTTTCGGGGTGCAGGGCTTCCTCAGCCTATGGGGGGTGCCATCCTGGCTCGCCTCCCTCCCCCCGCCCCCAGGGCCGCGGGTCGGATCCGCCGGGAAAGGGGGCGGGGGGCGATCAAGGGGCCCCCCCGGGCCAGCCCCCGGCCGGCTCCATGGGCGGACTCCGCAGACAAAAGCGGGGCTGGATGCGCAAAGGGGGCGCAAGGCGGCCCCTCCTTAGCCGCGCTGCGCCGGATCCCGCTGCGCTTGGAGCCGGGGGCGCACGGGGTCCGGCCCGCCTCGGCTCCCGGCGATCCGGATCCAAGGGGGTCGGATCCGCCGCCGCCGGCCGCGGCACCGTCCCCGGCTTCTCCCGGCCCGCAGAGCCGGGGCTGGGCTGGGGGAGGCGGGGCGCAAGGGGACGCGCCTCCCCGCGGCCGGGCGCAGCGGCCGGGGCGCACGGCGGGATCGGGGCGCCTCCAGCCCCCCACGCCGAGATGGGGGCGAGGAGGCTGGGGCAGGCTGGGGGGGACGGCGACGGCGGGAAGCGGGGCCGCCCCTCCCCTGCAGATGGAGAGGGAGGGATTTGGGGGAGGCGGGGCCAGAGGCAGGCACATTGGAAATCTTTAGCGCTGCAGCAGCTGCACGGAGCCGGGCCGGGGGCGGGGGGGAGAAGGGGAAGGGCAGGGCCAGAGGCAGGCGCAGCTGGGTGGAGGGAAGAGAAAGGAGGCCGGGCAGAGCCCAGATACGAGGAGGCTGGAGGGGAAGGCGGCTACAGGGCTGGGTGTGGCGGAGGATGGACAGAGACAGGCAGCCGGGCGGAGGCGAGGGGAACAGACAGAGGAGGCCGGGTGGAGAGCCGGCACGCCAGTGCTGGAGGGGCTAGGTAGACATTTTCCACCCTGCAAAGTAACCCAGGTGAGGGCGGAAGGAGAGAGCAGCAGGGGTCATGGAGAGAAGGGCGAGGGAAGGAAGGAAGGCAGGCCTGCCTGAGCACAGAGCCGTGGAAGGAAAGGGAGAGATCAGGCGGAGGTGGAAACGAAAAAAGGGGACGCATAGGTGGGGCGGGAGGGCCAGGCAGGAGCTCCCACAGAAGAGCAGAGAAGGTGTTTGCCGTCTGGCTCCCGCGGCTTTGTGCCCAGGCTCCAGGGGGTTTTAGCAGGTCCAGCCTCCCCACCACCACACCTGAGAGATAGCCAGCACCTCAGGCACCCTTCCTGCATACCTGGGGCTGGCCACATTGCCCCATGCCCGTCTGTGTCTGTGGAGGAATAATTGGATGCAAGGGTGGACTTCTTCCAGACTAGGGTTACCAGATGTCAGGCAAAAGGAGGACATGGCCTCCTTTTTACCTGCACATCCTCCGTCCAGCAGGCATTTTAAAAATACATGATTTTGGCTGCTGTTTTATTTACAGGGGTTAAAGTATGCTGGAACACCCTATTTTTAGGGGGAGCATTCCCGGGACCCTTAAAAACAGAAGCATATTACATTAACACTACATATTCTCCATGTGTCCTCCAATGTCCTCCTTTTCCTACTTCCCTGTCCTCCTTCCCATGCTTTGGTATCTGGTAACGCTATCCCAGACTGCCTTCCTTGGGCAATTAGTGGCTGCAGCCAGCGAGTGGGGAAGGGGATTCTTGCCCCTAATTGTATTAACCCTTTCCCTGTCCAGCACAGCGAAACACCCTCCAGCCCCCACAGGTGGGTGACTCCAAGGGTCATGCAGAGCATGAGCTGATACAGTGTGCATTTAATAATCTGTACCCCTGAGCCATCCCCAGAGAGATAGACCATGGGTATAGGGCAGATTTCTCCACTGCTACCTTGCCCAACACAGCCTTGAAGTCCAATGGTGGGGTGCATGTGTGCAAGTGCTTGCACATATCTGTGCAAGTGTGCATGTGTGGTATAGCCATGCAAAGATCGGCTTTTCATTAGCAGCTGTGGATAAACATCAATTTCATGGCTCAGGTGCTGAAACTAACGTGAAACTATTTCCATCACTAGCTGTCCAGATTCACTAACAGGCACCATAAGAACAACACAGTTGGACCACTGACCTGGTGTCTTTTGACGCATGATGTTGCCCATTTACATTTTCATGGTTACCAGGCATTCACTTTTTGAATCTCAGGATCTACTCTCTGTTAATAATCATCCTCTGACCCTTTCCACTGGCTGACATCCCCCCAAATTTCCTACAGTTGGGAACCTTTATATCGACAAAACTAGGGGAGAAATGCTGAAAAATGAACACTTCTATTATTGTTTGAAATTATAAAAAATAAAACCTGAATTCTGCCAAGCCCATGTACTCATCCCCATACACCCCTATATAACCTGTCTATCAGTCCCCTACATCATCTCTCTATCCATTTATCAATCCAGTCTTTAATAGGCTACCATTCACCTAAACTAGGCATGGGAAAGGTTAAGTGGGGGGAACCATGATCTAAATTTGGAATGGGCTGCGGCAGGACCCAATTGTGTAGGCCAAAGGTAAGCTCTGATGTGGCAATGGGGATGGTGAGGGCAGGCTACCAGGCTAGACAGGCCCCTGGACCTGCTCCAAGACACTGCTAGGGGAGGGGGGTATCTGCCAGCTGTGCCCACTGCTCTGTCACCACTGCTTTGTTTCCTCATTCACTTCGGCACATTCCACTTCATGCTGAATCAACTCAACTCCCTGAATGGCTCCTGCTTTTGTGGGGAGGGGAGCAGGGAAGATAAGCCACCCTCCATACCCGCAAACTCTCTATCCTTCCAAAGCCAGTATTTATAACAGGAGTCACCTCGTTAGGCCTGGAGATTCATGAATGATGCCTGTGCTGCTTGGGGACCGAAGCACTCCCTACACCCATCTGCCCAGCCATTTGTGTCTAACTTCTGAGGCTGCGCGTCTGGTGCTTCTCTTCAAAGACTGTTCCAGCAGGCTTCAGCTGCCCCAGAAAATCATTGTCATGACTCTGGAGCAGGACCTGGATTTTCATCTTAGAGCTAAACAGGCAGCTACATCATCTCAGTGGGTCCAGATGTGGAGTCCCCAGCGGGTTCCCCCAGCTGCAGCGCAGGATTGAACCCACTAAAAGAGGCCAAGACTGCTATTCATGAGTTGGCCTCCAGGGGGAGACTGGGAATCCAGCATTATAGGGCAGTGGTTTTCAAACAATGGGTCCGGACCCAATAGTGGGTCACAGAATCTCAGGTACTGGGTCCCAGCGGCGCCAGCTGCTGCCGCCACAAGACTGGAATGCATTGCTCAAAGGTGTAATGGTTGGGTTGTGGGGATAAATGATTTTTTTCAACTGGGTCCCAAGGAAAAACATTTGAAAACCACTGTTGTAGGACAGTGGCTTTCAAACGTTTTTCCTTGGGACCCACCTGAAAAAAATCATTTATGCCCGCAACCCAACCATTACATCTTTGACCAATGCATTCCAGTCTTTTGGCAGCAGCAAGGAGTGCTGCAACCCAGTACCTGAGGGTCTGCAACCCAGTACTGGGTCCCAATCTTAAGTTTGAAAACCACTGTTATAGGGGACCATATGACTTATGCAGCTTTTGGCCACAAGGTGGCTGAATCCGCTTTGACCCATTCGCCAGCCTTACTTAAGTGAAATGAGTTGAATCATCTTAGCCCAGCTTACTAGAGCAGAGGAGATCCCAGGACAAAATACAGCAGACACATAGCTAGCACCTTCTTAGTGAGGAGGACTGGGCCACAGAGAGCAAATTGTCCTGGGAAGGAAGAAAGGAGGAAGTGAGGGTGGCTGGAGGAAGGGAGAGGCTGGGCTAGTGAAAGTAGAGTAGGAGATGGAGGCGGACTAGGAGGGGTTGTCTAGGGCAGTGGTTCTCAACCTTGTGTCTGCCATGGCACAACTTGATACCTTTGCTTATTTTGAGGCACATTGTCATATAGTCTCCAAATGAAGTCACAACTATTCATGAGCCAATCCAGAATTCTTTGAGTAGTTTCTCTACAAAAATTCTGTGGCAAACCTACTCGGGCCTGAGGGCACACCTGTGTACCATGGCACACTGGTCAAGAAACACTGGTCTAAGTGAGAGGTAATGTCATGTTGTGGTCAAAGCACTGACTGAGGAACCCAGACACCTGGGTTCAGTTTCTGGCCAGGACACAGACTTGGGTCCGTTGCTTCACCTCTCTGGCCTCCCCCCTCTAACCAGTAGACAGCAGTCCATCCCCAGAGCTTGGAAAAGAACCCAGGACTGGTGACTCTACAACACACGTCTCACAACAGTGCCCTCTGGTGATTACCCACCTTCCATACGTCCCAGGATTGCAGACTGTAAGAATGGACCGGTGCTGCCCCACCCTAGGAACTGGCTTGCATGTACACTAGTGCAAAGGGAGCAGCAGCTCAGACACACACACACACACACACACACACACACACACTGCAAAGAGATCCACCGCCTGCCTCAGAGCAGGCCCCACTGTGCAGACCCAGAGAAACACCATTTAATTTTCACCCCTTTGCAGGGTTGTGCCTGTAAAAGGGAAGGTGTGGGGGAGTTGCTGGTGACACCCAGAATCCGATCCAGCTCCCCAGTGAAGCATGGGTGGGGGGCAATGCACCTTCTTGTCTCCAACAGCTGTGGTGCCCCAGAACAGGGCTGGATATCCCTGCACTCCCAAGGCATTCCCAGCAGACCCATGGGCTCCATCTGCCATGAGGTTCTCCCTGCCCCAGGGTGCTCAGTGCCAGCTTGTGGTGTCCCCAGCAGGGAGAAGGCAGCCCTTGCTTTTCCCAGAGGCTAAGGCAACAAAGGCAGGCAGAGGAATCTGTGCCAGGATCCACCCCCTGCCACTCGCTGGTGGCCAGGTCCAGATGAGGTAACAGGCTGCCTCATTCCCTGCCACCTTTCGCAGCTGGCGCGCTGCCTGCTGCAGCTTGGCAGTACAAGTGGGGCGGCTGGAGGAGCAGATGATAGCAGTGCCCACGGGAAATTAGTGTGATTTCTCAGCCAGATCCAAGCCCCCACCTGCTCCCTGTGGTGCGGGGCTCCCCTGCACCATACTGGGGGAGCACAGACTGTTGGGGAGGACGTGACCCCCCACTGAACCCCTATCCTGTTCTCTGCAGTAGGGTGCCCCCACATTTCCTGCTGTGATTCACTCCACCCTATTCCCCTGCCAAAGTTGAGCATAGAACCCCAGCGTCCAGGAGCCCGGCCCGTATCATTAACTGCCAGCTAAATCCTTTTGGGTTGCTGTAAACTGGCCTGGAAAATGAGGAACAAATCCATGGAAGCTCTGTGGAGGCTGCAGCAGTGCCCAGTTTCCAACACCCCCAGCTCACCAGTTGCCTGGCTGGCTGCCAACAGGGGCATGGGCACCGTGGCGAGAAACTGGCTACCAGGTAAGAGCCAGGTTTGACCCCGGTGTCCCAATGTGTCACTAGGGGGCGCTGTGCTGCAGGGGCACCCTCCAAACTGCATTGTCCTGGCAGCGTCATGAAGGGGGCACCCGCACACCAAATTCTGGGCTGTGCAAAGCCCCATGCTGAAGTCATCACATACATTTGATGATCTCCCCAGCCTCCCATAGCGTCTCCACCTCCCCATCTTGCCCCCCCACTGCAGCATCTGGTGTGCCCCTCTGCACGGGATTCGTCATGCCCTTCTCCCTCCACCAAAACCACCAGCAAAAAATCACTGGTCAGGTTGCAAAGATGAGCTTGCCAGCATGAGCAAATAACAAAGTACCTCCACTGCTTGGCTTTACAATTAGCACCAGGCTTGAAACTTGGTTTCATGTGTGAAACCAAGGAAACAAAAAACCCAAACCCAATACCAGAAATTCCTTCCTGTGACATCATCTTGACACATCCCAAGGGTCATCATCTGGAATGGGGCCTGTAGATCCACTGCCCAGGCCTCTGCCATGGGAGTTAGTGGCAGACTTGGCAGCAGTAGTAGGTTGTCATGCTCTATGTGGCCCAGCAGGAGATGGGGGTGGAAGTGCTGCCCTTTGGTTTCCCAGACACAAGGTGAAAGCCACAGAATCGGGTGACCCACAGATCCGGGGCTCCATACCAAGCTAAGGGGGGTGCCTGCCATTCCCCTTAACCCCTACATTCTGTCTCTGCCACTCTGTCCCTGTCTCTTCCTTCCCCCTGCCACCATATCCCAGCCCCATTCTCCTTGCCTAGATCTCCCCCATTCCTGGCTCCTTGTCCCTCCCCGTTCACTGGCCCAAAGTCACCCCCTTCCTGTTCCTACCCACATTCCCCACTCCCCAGTCTCCTGCAGGCTTCTCACCCAGTTCCAGTCTTCTTTTCCAGTCCAGTTAGTCCCATTTCTTACCACCCAGGTCCAGTTTTCTTCCCTCCCCAATCCCTCTCCCTCTTTTTCATAATCTCTCCACTTTCCAGTCCCCCATATAGATCTGCCTGCCTCTCTGATGGGTGACTCAGCCAGCTTCCACCCTCCTGCTTTCAGTTCAGAGGTCCAGGGGCAGGACAGGTCTGTGGCACTCCAGAGTTGCTGTTGTTGGGGGAACCCTTCTTCTTCAGGCAGCAGCAATCCCTGTGCGGATGGACCCACTAAATTCTGACAGACCTGTCCCAAGCATCTGCAAACGGCTGTTTTCCAGCTTTTCATGGGACTGGCAAAAGGCACATCGTTGGCCCAAGGGGACACCCCACCAGCAAATTTCAAGGACCTGGTCCAAATCATTTCAAAGAAATGGTCCCTGGTGTTTTTCAACATGGGCCAATCAATGTGTTCCCCCACCCCTTGTTTTGTTCTCAGAACCGTGCTGCTGGTGGAACTTTTCCAGAGAAAGTTTCTCAGGAGCCAGCCCCCAGCATGGGAACAGACAGTCCAACTTTGGCCAAGTTCTGCTCAACCCCACAAAGGGTTTGATAATGGGAAGCATCAATAGCTTCTGTCAGGGGCCTCCCTACACCGGCAGGACCAAGCTGAGAATATACTTGTGGGATAGGATTTCCCAGTGGGAACGTGCTAGTTTCAATGGGCTCCTGCCTGCCAGGCTTCCAGCCTGGTGTCTCCCTGGGTCTCCTCCCCACTTCATGGCACCCTGCCTGGTCCAGGACCTCCTGTCATGACTAGAGCCATTATCTGTGTTCCCAGAGCTGCCCTGGGCCTGTCCCTCTATGCAGACAAACCAGCAACCTACCTGGCGCAGAACTCTTCCAGCATTGCCTGGAAGAAGGAGGATAGATAGATAGATAGATAGATAGATAGATAGATAGATAGATAGATAGATATGGTGGGGATGGATGGATGGATGGGTGGATAAAAATTTATAGCTCGATAGCTAGAAGCATGTATGAGGATAGGTGAATGAAGGGGTATGCAAAAAGATAGATAGAGGGGCATCTGAGGACAGATAGACAGATGGTTGGATGTACGGATGAGTGGATGAAGGGGTGTGTAGACAGATAGATGGAGGGGTGTCTAAGGACAGACAGACAGGCAGAAGGATGGACTGGTGGTTGAAGGCATGTGCAGACGGTTAGATAGAAGGGTGTCCAAGGATGGACAGATGGATGGATGGATGGGTGCATGAAGGGGTGTGCCACCGGATAGGCATATCAGGTCTCTGGGAATGGGTAGGTATTTCAATCCAGAGGCTATAGTTTGTTTTGCACTAACAGGCTCTGAAGCAGAAGCTTAGCTTGCCTGAAGCTTCGTTAAGAGCACAGCTCATTAGCATACCATCCCTGCCTTCCGGCGGTAATTAGCGGTCGGGGTCAGAGCAGTTGACATCTTTTATTTTGATGTTGTCCTTCTGGGAAAGACAGCCAAGGGAGTGATTGGCAGACGGAGGCTGGGTCGGCACCAGGGTTGGGAGGGGGTCTCGCTTATTGGTGATGGGGTGTCTGGGGAGGGAGTGGGATGAAGGATGGTTTGATTAGGAGGGGGAGGAGTTGAATCGAAATTCAAACACCTGCCTTCGTTCATATGGTTGCCTTTCACATTTGGACCTTCCTCTCGTGCATGTGCAGACACGCATAACGCACTAGCAGGTCTGACTCCATGCAGCAGGGGGTAGTGCTGCACACACCAGGACAGTCTCTGCATACAGTACAGAGTGGGGACCACTAGGCCATGTAGTACAATGAGGGGAGGGGCGGGCGCCAAGGGGTGCCTGTGTGTTAGAGTGGTGGAGGCCTGGGAGCAGAGAGGGGAAGAGGTGATGGGGGTGGTATGGGGGGCAGAGGGGCCTCTGCAGTCCAGTGAGGGGAGGAGCCAGGGTGTTCAGTGGCTGCAGACAGGGGAGAGATCTGATCTGAGTGCGGCTGGTGTAGCATGGGGAGGAGGCTGGGAGTGGGCTGCAGAGAGAAGGGGTGCAGCCTGGAGATAGCCCGCCCTGTGATCCAGCGCAGCCAAGGGGAGAATTCTGTGAGGCAGGCAGGGGAGGAACCAGGATGCAGCAGGACAACAAAGAAGGAGTCCTGTGGCACTTAAAGACTAACAAATTCATTTATTGTGGGAGCGTTCATGGGAGAAAATCCCACTTTGTCAGATGCTTTGAATATGGGGGAACTTACAGAATGGTATAAAATAAATGCAGAGTCATGTAAGTCATGGGAACAGGTCACAGTGTAATAGTAAATCAAAACAGTTGTAAAGATTCAAACACTGGTAGGGTTACCAGATAGCAAAGCATGGAAAGGACAGGGAAGTATGAAAAGGAGGACATTGGAGGACATAAGGAGAAAATGTAGTATTAATGTAATACTATTCTATTTTTAGGGGGCCCTGGAATGCTCCCCCTAAAAATAAGGTGTTCTGGGGCGTTCCAGCATACTTTAACCCCTGTCAGTAAAAAGCCAGACAAAACTATGTATTTTTAAAATGCCTGCAGGATGAAGGATGTGAAGGTAAAAAGGAGGACATGTCCTCCTTTTGCCTGACATCTGGTAACCCTAAATACTGGGAAACAGCATATCGAGGAAGATGAGGTCAAATCACCTGCTGTAATGAGAGAAAAATCCAATGTCCCTATTAAATCCTGAAGCAATGCAATCGAATTTGCAAATAAATTTGATCTCAGCAACTTTCTTTGAAGCCTTAATCTGGTATTCATCTGTCTGAGCACCACAATTAGCAAATCGTTAATTGAGTGATCAGGCAGATTTAAATACTGACCCATTTGTTTTAGAGTGTTGTGATTTCTGATGTCAGATTTGTGCCATTTATTCTTTTGTGCATAGATTGCCTGTTTGTCCAATATGTAAAGCAGAGGGGCATTTTTGATACATGATGGCATAAATCACATTGGTGGATGAGCAGGCAAACGAGCCATTGATGGAGTAACTGATTTTATTAGGTCCTGTAATAGCATCTTTTGTGCAGATACGGGGCCAAAGATGGCAGCAGGGGAAAGGGGCTGGGGCACAGCCCTTCCAGAGATGGTTTATAAGGAGAGGGGTGGAGCAGTACTGTATTGCTCATGGGTTTGAATCCTGCTGAATGCTAAGAGTGGAACATGTTGCTTTACAGCAAGGCCTCTGACCTGGGTTTGTGGGGGTGAATTCAGCCCTAAGTCAGAGCTCAGCTAGTGGTTTTACACAATGCCATGTGACAGGCTATGATGAAGCCTCCAGGTGGTTTTGGAAAATGCCTGGTGGCCTCTGATTTGCTGTTACTTTACGACCTGATCCTATGTTTTACACCTCCTTGCATTTAGTTTCATTCCTTTCTGTAAGTTCACCCATCTTCGAAGCATCTGAGGAAGTGGGATCTTCTCCCACGAAAGCTCATGCAAAAAATAAATCTGTTAGTCTTAAAGTGCCACACAACTGCTTGTTGTTTTTTTACTGGACTAGACTAACACGGCTATCCCTTTGGAAACTGACTCATGCAATGTCCCTGGGTGTCATGCAAAATCCCTGGATGTCATGCAATACTGTGTGATCTCATGCAACACCCGGATGTTGTGCAACGTCCAGTGATCCTGTGCCACTCCCCTGGATTTCATGCCCCATTTCATGCAACCCCTCACATAAGGTGGGGAGTGAGATCCCCTCACTTTTTAAACAGCAGCTTGGTAGTCCAGTGGGTTGGAAAGCCTCCAGCAATTTCCCCCTCCTCCTTCCCCTAGGCCCTGATGGTAGCTCCCACCCCTGCTTGCCAGTGCGTCACCATCAGACCCCCCTGCCCCCCTTTCTGGACTCGGCCTTGCGGGGGGGATAGCATTTAATGAGCACGATTGAAACACACTGGAGCCTGCTTTCAAGGCAGGAGAGTGGCTTTTAATAGATACAGAGCCCAGCTCTGCGGAGAGCTGCCTTCCCCGGTGCAGGGGGGCACAACACTGATCCAATTCAGGAGCTGCTCCATATACACAGTAGGTGGGGAAAGTTGGGAATAGTTCAGGACTGGGGGAAGGTATTTGCTCCCAGCTGATAATTACCCCCATAGGTGGGGCTGGGGGGGGCCACTGAACCTCCAGAGGTGTGCACAGCCACCCCTCTAGACCACCCCCGATGTGGACAATGCTGGGTCAAGCCACTGATCTCCCTGATCCGGAGAGGGACAGAAGCTGGGGTGTCCCAAGGGGTGCCCCCACATTTGTCCCCCTGACCCTGGTGCTGAGTGAGCACAAGCAGAGCCACTCAGAAGGGGAGATGCAGAAAGGCACCCCTCACACTGCGTAGTCACCCACCTGGGCAGGGGTGACCTGGGGTCACAGCCCTGCATTGAATTAGCCCAAGTGGGAACCTGAACCTGGGTGGCCCTTGGCCCAGTTTGCACAGCTTCCTGACAAACGGCTCTAGCATGGACAGAGGGGGTTCAGGGCTCTCTGACTTCCCCATGAGACCTACACTGTGACAGGGTGGAAAAAGAGTGGGAAGCCCAGGACTTGGCTAGCCAAGGGCTGCGGGTCAGGAACGAGAAGCATGGGTAGAGGAAGGGGGAGCTGAGGACGGGGCTAGTCAGGGACCATGAGCTGGGACTGTTGCGCCGGCTCACTGCATAGCACAGGGAAATTGGTTTGGAAAAGTGAGCAGTTGCAGCTGAAGGGAACCATTCTCCTCATTCAGGCCCAGCCCCTTCCCAACGGCCTCCACAGGCCACTGCTGCCAAGAGGGGGGCAGTGGAGGAGAAGAAACCCTCTGGGGTTAGAGGCACAGCAGGAGCTGGTAAGCAGGGCAGGGGAGGGAAGGGGTTCGGGGACAGATCTGCCTCTCGCTGACATCGGCTAGAATCCCATCAACGCTGCCCCATGGGGCGTACCCACCTCGAAGGGTGTGAACCAGCAGCGCTCCCTCCAGTTCCCACTGGCTGGGATCTGACCAGTGGAGCAATGCAGATTGACCCCAGCTGGGATGTGGTCATATGAAATCTGGGGGTGGAGAGGTCTTTCTGGTGGAGCTGAGTGCCATGGGAGCAAAGATGCTGCCTCCCACCCCTGATCAAATCATAGGGCTGGAAGGGACCTCATGAGATCATCAACACCAACCCCCTGGGAATTGAACCCAGGACCTGCTGCATGTTAAGCAGAGGTGCTAGCCACCACACTGATGCCATGCCTTGCCTTCCCTTCCCTTCCCCCCAGATTAGGGAGGGATGACTGAGAAACAGGAAAGCCAGGTCCTGGTCCTGCCAGTAACCTGCTGTAGGGCCTTGGCCTGCAGGGTCATGTCGGCCCTCTGTTCCCCCTCTCCCACCTTGTGTCTGTTCAGACTGACAGCCCTTCCATGCAGGGTTCTTTCTTGCCTTAGTGCTGCTCAGCATCTCCCCTGGGGTCTGGGCAGATTCTGGCACCACAGGGCCTTGACCTCAGTTTACATTCCTGGTATTATAAAGACTTCAGGTCAGGAAGCCAGATGTGCCTTTTCCCTGGGATCTCACCCTGGAGGGGCTGATGCAACTGTGAATTTACCAAGCTGAATTTACCCTGGCATCAGGTGATGGCTCTTCTCTCCCATGGGCAGTCGCTCAGCAGCAATAGAAGCCCATGGGTTCCTCTTGAGTCGCTGATGCTGTCTTGTTGGACAGAAACACCAGCTCCTTGTTGAGTCAGCCCTGCTGGGTGATGCATCAACCAGGCCTGGAGGGTCCCGCATCCTGAGCTGCTGATCTATCTATCTGTCTATCTATCTCTGGACACACACACTTAATCTATCCATCCATGGGCTCCCTGGCCTGACTAGGGGTAGCGACACCAGGCAAAAGGGGCCCACAGATAGATCTGAGCCCTCCAGTGTGTCTACCATTCCCTAGCTTGGTATCATCCACAAACTTACTGAGTGTGCAATAAATCCCATCATCCAGATCATTAACGAAAATATTGAACAGAACTGGCCCCAGGACCGACCCCTGAGGCACACCACTAGTTACTGGTTGCCAACTAGCCACACCGAAATCATTGATCTAGCCAGTTCTTTATCCACCTTACAGTCCACACATGCAACCCATACTTCCTTAACTTGCTGACGAATCCTGTGTCCTGGTCTCGTGCTCATGGTTCAAGACAGACAAGGACAAATTAGAGCAGTCAGAGAGGAGCCACAAGGAAAACCTGCCTTGCAGCAATGAACTCCAGGAGCTCAATCCACTTAGCAACACAAAGAGAAGATTAAGAGGGTGACTTGATCCCAGTCCATCAGGACATATGTGGGAAACAAATATTGAACTTGGGGCTCTTCAAGAAGCAGAAATTCTCACCTGAGTCTGGAGCTGGAAATTACAGCTAGAGAAATGCAGACAGGAGAGGAGACGCACACTTTTTGCAGGAAGAATAGTGAACCATTGGAACAATTTTCCAAGGGCCTTGGGAGATTCTGGCAATTTTGAAATCAGGATGAGATATCTTCATAGCTGATCTGCCCTGAAAATTTTTCAGGGAAGGGCTCTGGCCAGCACGCTCCCAGAGGTCAAACTAGATGATCACAATGGTGTACAGGTGGTGTGTGTGTCTCCCCCCATCCCCGGCTTCAAATCGATGAAATAAGGCTCCGCAGTAATGCCCCAGTACTGCAGCCCAGATCCCACTGACATGGGAGCAGAATATTATGACCTGTTTTGGAAGATGGCCCCTGAGATTTTTGTCTGACTTGGGATGCTTGGACAGAGCCCACCCCCTTGTGATCATTGTGGATGCAGAGGGAAGAGCGCCCCCTAGTCTCCCCTCTGCTCCCTGCAGCACAGCACCCCTTAGTGCCGCACTGGGGTCAGTGCTGACAGCCAAGGGAGAGTGCCCCATACTGGCCCCCTGCCCCACCTGCAGCACAGCACCCCCAGTGCCGTACTGGGGTCAATACTAACAGACAGGGAGAGCACACCCTAGTGAGTCCCTGCCCCACTCCCTGCAGTACAGCACTGGGGTGAACACCCAGTGCTTCCTCACTCACCCACTTTCCGGGCTCCCAACCACATGCAACTTGGCAACCTCATTCAGGGTGCAGTCTGAGCAGATTGAAGCAAGTAACCAGTACAGACACCACAGCCCTCATCCCTGCAAAGTCTGTATTCTTTTAACTGAGCAGCGGCGGGGGGGGGGGGGGGGTCACAGACACTAGCATGGATTGAAATCTAAGCAGATGACCACATTTTGGTGCTGTTCTCTGTGAGGTATTGGGCAGCCCTGGGACATCTCGTGTGCTGTCCCTGCACGCATCTGCGGTCATGGAAGTGAAGTGAGACAAATGAGGTGGAGACAGTCCAGCTGCTGGCATTTATGAATTGAAAGATAAAACCTTGTGAATGTGGCTTGTGTGTTCCGAGCACATAAACCTCCAGGGAAGGAGACTGCGTTGAGGGCAGGGTCAGGGGGTGATTTTATCAATGAATGCTCAGCAAATAACATGATCATTAGAATCAGCTTCCACCCGTGCAGCTGGTCAATTGCCTTTTATAGACAAAGACGCACGTTGGGACTCCAACAGACGCGATCGATGGGGCAATTGGCGTGGTACTCGTTGAGTCAACAGGGCCAGATCCCTGTCAAGTTTCAATCAGCACAGCAAGGCCCTTTCCCCCTCCCACCCTGGCTGCCTATCAGTCACTCACTCCTTCAGTCCCGCCTGCTCTTGACAGCGCTGTTTAATTTTTATTAGCTGGCTATGACATGCTCGATCAATCAATCCACTGTGCAGAAGGGACATTGCGGAGGAGGGATTCCTCTCCCCACGACAACGATGGAAATTGAGAAAGATGAAATTGGAATTTACGCAGTTACAGCCTGTGCTCCCAGCCTTGCAGGGATTTGGGGTGCTGGGTACAGGCTGGCTTCTGAAGTTTGAGAGGGTCACAAATGATGGTGCATAATTGGGGGGGGGGGGCTGGCAAGCCAGGCCAACCCTAGACTAAATGGCACCCCAGGCGAGGACTGTCCCAGCACCCTCATCCCTCCACTTGTTAAATGTTTGAATACCTTATTTTGAATTGCATTTGTAGCTCATTTCACGACTTGGATGCACGATTTGCACGCATGATTTATCCCTGTCACATCAGACGACAAACTCGCACACTAGGATCTGCAAATCTGTATTTATTCATGCCAGATCTAAGCAAATCAAAAAGATTTGTTTCCTCTACGCTTACAGAAATTTTTTAATTATAAGAGAAACTGAAATGTATTAAAGCCAAGAAACACAGCCATGTCCCAACACTGGTTGGACCGGCGTGAAATAGTGTTGCAGTAGGCGACAGCTGTCGAATGTTAAGCAAAGTCCTTTTGTACAAAAGGTCACTTCTCTCGCCTTTGCCCTCACTTGCAAACTGAAGCCAGCATCAAAAAAATCTGAAGACTGGCCAATGGCATTTTCAAACACTAAAATAGCAAGCGGTGTCAGTCGCTCGTCAACCTATGTTTTAATGAGCCTGCATTCACCACTCATGACTGTGATTGGCGTCCTCAAAGCCACTCGCACATTGAGAAAAGCACCCTTCATCTCTGTGGCACGAGTGAACGGAGAACTTGGAGTGGACAGCGCTTCCAGGGGGGCAAAACGTGCCTGATGCTGTCCAATTTGACACAGAGGTCTTTATCTCTAATGTGCCCCAGGAGTCAGCATCCAGTGAACATCCGTACAATTGGTCCCGAGTGTTTTTCTATCTGCTGGTTGCTTACCAAGTTCATACAACCCCCCTACGTCTTTTTGTGGTGCTTCATTTATCTGAATTTTTCCTCAATGGACACTCAAGCTGTGTCAACAAGCAAGCGAAAAAATCTCCCTCTTGAATTTTAAACCTAAGCTTCCCATCTCCACTGTTGCAACCAAACAGACAGGCTCAGTGCCTAAGTTTTCCGCCCTTCTTTGGCAAAGTAGCAGCAGTCATGCCATCTGAGGGCTGAGTTTGTAATGTCCTGCACACAGCGTTTACTCGGAACCAAGGGTCAGTGTAGGTGTCCAACGCTGCTTCTTGGGTATTGTCACGTAGCCAGGGTGTCGACAGATACCTCAGGCATCTCTGTAAACCTGTCCTTCCTTAGTCACTACCTTAAGACACATATGAACTTTCAGTTACAGCAAAAACAAGGTTTGCTACATCCCCACTGGGCCCTCGCCTCATTTCAGTTCATTCTTATTTCTCCCTGATTGTCAGGCACCTATGTTCCCTCTAAGCTGTGCGTGTGCACACGCACACAGGTTGTGAAACCCATGCACACAACAAAATAAAGCATGCACAAAAAAAATTCAACAGTGCAAATATTTTTATGCTATTTTAAGAAAGCTGTTTCAAGTAGCATGTTTCAAATAAAGTTTTGTAAATTATAAAATAATTTCCATCACCACATCAAAATAAGCTAATATATTATTTGCATCATACACACTTGCTTTGTTGCGCTTGCAAGTTTGACCACACTCACTGGAATGTGCACAAATTTGGACACCAGTTCCAAAAATTTGCACAAAAGAAATTTTTTTGCACACACAGCCCACAAAAAATTAGAGGGAACATTGTCTGGCATGTCCCCCCCATGTGCCACCTACACTTGGCTGGCCATGTTCCTGGTGGGTGAAGGAAAATATAATTCTCTGAGAGTTGGAAGGTTCCATGTGAGTCTGCAAAGGTCCGGAACACGCTAAGAGTTTAGCAACCTCTTGAGGGTAATAGCTGGCAACGGGTCCCCTGCCTCACCTCTTCCTCAAGAACCAGCCCCTGCTTGCCTCTTCCCAAAGCCCTGCCTCCTTCCTCTATTTTCTTTCAGTTTTCCCTTTTGTCACTAACAACAAAAAACAGCTGCTTAGCCTGGCACTGCATCCTCATCCAGGCCCCCCAGATGCCAGTCGCCTGTCTCTAAATCCAGGCCTACAGGGAAGGGCAGTCAGCCTCCTGTGGGTGGGTGCAGTATTGTCCCCAGGACTTGAAATTGGGGGCGGGTGTCTAGGGGGAGGTTGGGGGGGGTAGGGGGTGCCCACTAATGTGGTATGACATTGTTACTAGCTGACAGCTGGGGGGTGTTGGGAAATTCAGGAGGGTGCAGGGGGGTATAGGAGGGGTGTTAGGGAAATTCTTGGGTGGGGGTGTGAGGGGAGAGAGGAGAGGGCTGGCAGAGTGGTGGGAGTTTGTAAGACTGTGTGCATGTGCATCTAAATGGCTGTGAGCACTGTGTATGTGTGGCTGTGCAATTGTGCCTGTTCACAGCTGCATGTGTGTGGTTGTGCATGCGTGCACGTGCAGGACTGTTGTCCAATTGTGTATGCCCATGGCTGTGTGAGTGGGCATGTGGCTGTGTGCACTGTGATTGTGTGCATGTGGGTGGTTGTCGCTATGAGCGTGCACCTATGTGCAGTGTCATTAGACATGTGTGTGGGGTGTGGAGTTACACACCACCTCTGTGACTGTGCTGGGGGGTTGTTTGTGTCCATGCCTTTGCATAGTGTGGTTGTGTGTGACTGTATGGTGCATAGTTATTATTCTTTATCTGCATTGTGGTCAAACTCTGGCCTGGGCCATAGCACGATATGCTGAAATGCTGTGCAAATGGGAGGAGGGCACCATGGTGGGCTTCAGCGCAGCATTGCTTTGGAGGGACACAGGCATGCACACACCACACACAAACACATAATACTAATTTAGTTGGGTTTCTTGCAGGTGGATGCTGCCTTTTCCCCACTCTCTCATTCACTTTGGCTGTGTTCAGATGAGAGTTTTATTTCAAAACAACAGCCGTTGTTTCGAAATCAAATTTCTTGTGTCCAGACAACGTTCCATTATTTCAAAACAACGGGACCCATTGTTTCAAAAAACAGTAAAACCTTGCATGAAATCGAAATAGCCGTTGTTTCGAAGCAGTTGTTTCGAAACAATAATGTTTGGACACGTTATTTCAAAATAACCATTATTTCGAAATAACACTTTTGCCCTTCTCCTTCCCAGGGTGCCTTGCTTTTAGCTTTTATTGGGTGGGGGCATGGCCCAGGGAGAGGACCATGTTGCCACACCTCTCATGGTGCCTCTCTCCTAAAGTGAAATAGCAAGTCCTGTGTTTGGACATGCTATTTCGCTTTGAGCTTTTCCCTTAACTCAATTAACATTTTCTTAATTCGAATTAACTTATTTTGTAATAAGGCCTTTATTTCAAAATAACTCATTTCAAAATAACTTATTTTGAAATAACAGTTTACGTGCGAACATAGCCTTTCTCACTTAGATTTTTTTTTTCTTTCTCACTTTCCTTTTTCTTCTCTTCATTTTCTCCTTCACTGCTGTTTCCATTCTCTTTTCCCTTGTGTCTTTCCCTTGTGCTTTTCTTCACTCTCTGACTCCTTTCCACCATTGCCTCACTTCCATGAGCTCCAGTTTCTTCTCTCTTCCCCAATGGTTTTCTCGTTCACTTTTCTTCTCTCACTCTGTCTTCCGTTCCCTTGCTTGCTGTTGGTGTTCCTGTCTCTGGTTGCTCAGGGCACCCCACTGCCCCGTCTGTGCCCATGTGATCCCTCAGTCACATGCATGCCCTTTCACCCCCTTGCTCCCTTGCTTCACACTTCTCTGACTCCCCAAACGTGCCCCAAGAGATGCTTACATAGTGCCCCTCCTACACCGTGGTTCCTCCCATCGCCCCCTCACTGTCTCAAGAGCTGGTAATACCTGCCAATGTTCCCTCTAATTTTTCGTAGGCTGTGGGCACAAAAAAGTTCTTCTGTGTAAATTTTTGGAACCAATGCCCAAATTTGTGCACACTGTTGAATTTTTTTGTGTGCGTTATATTTTGTTGTGTGTGCAGTCTTTATCACATGTATATGTGCACACATGCATACAGCTTAGAGGGAACCTGGCTCTCATCCTTCACTACAAAAGTGGTCCCTTTTCCAGACAGCCTGCGGACCCAATCCTCCCCCTTTCTGCATCTTCCCCACCACAGGCGAGCTCCTCTGCCCAGCTGCCTTCTGAGTGTGCTGGACAGGTCTGAGGTGACCTGACACCAGGGGCGCGACTGGCTCTCCCACCACCTAGCCCCCTCCAGTTGGACTCCTCACCAGGGCTTCAAAATTCATAGCACCCAAGGCCAAAACAGTTCCCCTCCCTGAGTTCCTGGCCCCAATGCATTCTTGTACTTTTTCCTCCCCCCCCCATGTGTGGGGGGAGGTGATTTCCTCATGAGAGCTTCCCCCCAGGCAGCTGAGGTGTATCACCTGGCCTCTGGTCTGGTGATGTGACTGTGACTTTCACTCCACAAAGACCAAGCTGGTTGGGTGGGAAGTCTTAATTCTCATGCTGTCTGGTTCCCTTCGGATTACTGTCCATCCTCTTCCTACTCCCTCCTTCAAATGCCTCCTTTGAAATCACAGGGGGGATTAATTGCCAAGAGATCCAACTGCCTCCCTCTGCAGCTGGCTGCCTACAGACCATCACGAATGGGGCTAATTCATTTACACACACACACACGCACGCATGCACGCACGCACGCACACCCCTCAGCAACAGGGGATGTTATTTGTAGACCAAGGCGAGCCAGACACAGACAGGTGAAGTGGCTTGCCACTGAAAAATAAAACCCTCCCCAGGAGCCCTGACTTCCCACACTGCCCTACCCTAAACACTAGGCTCAACTCCTCACCCAGAGCTGGCAACAGAACCCAGGAGTCCTGGCTCCCAGCCCCAGCAGTAACCACAAGGCCACATTGCCTTAACTGAGCTGGGGCTAGAACCCAGGAGTCTCGGCCCCAGCCTCGCCTTGCACTAACCACTAGACTCTATTCTTCCACTATGAGTGGTATGGCTGTGCTTGGAGAACTTGAGTATTGTGGGGGGTGTAGCCCCTGGATCCCATATTTTCCAGGAGTGACTCATGGCTCCACAGAATAAAGTGTTGATTTACTCCCTTGTGTGGCTGGCTTCTCCCATGTGCCCACACTCAGGGGAAGGGAGCTCAGAACCCAGGACCCATCATAAAGCCCACTCCAGGGCAGTGACAGAGCTAGTGACGTTTCCTCAGAAAGGGCTGCTGCCATGGACTTCACTGACTCCAGTATGACCCAGACACCCCAGCAGGCTCTGAGATCCAGCAACTCATCATGTGGAACAGCTGCAGGACTGACAGTCAGTAGCCACTGACTCCTGGCTGGATCTGAGCCAGTGCCCCTAGAGTGGAAAGGCTCGGTGGTCTGTTCTCCACACCAAGTCTCTCTCAGGCAGCCCCTAGCTTCAGAAATTTACACAAAGCCTTAAGCTCCTTAGCCCTGTGCCAGCTTCCCAGTGTGAAAAGGCGAAGCATGGCAGTTAATTCAGGAATCATTCCTGGCCCATGTCATTCAGGATCTCCCCAGAAACTGTGGGGAGATGGGCCCCCAGGATTAACACCTCACCAGCTAATTCCCAACCTAGGAATGGAGTCCCACAGCTGCTGTGTGCTGGGCCCCAGGAGTCCAGGCTCTTGTGGGTCTAAGGGATGTCCAGGTCAGGAGCATGCTCATGGAGCCCCTCACCCACTGCTTTGCATGTGCAAGTGCATGGAACGAGGAGGCCACCCTGGACTCCATGAAGGTGAGTGTCCCTGGCTGGGAATGGGGCTTGGGGACCTGCACCTCTGCCTTGGCCACGTCCATTCTGCAGACAGCTTCCCTGGAGGAACACAAGCTACATATGAGTCAAGGGTGTAGAAGTGTTGCCAGAAATGTGACACACATTTTGGGCCATGTGAGGAGGGGGATTGTAAGCAAGACTCCAGGAGTGAATCTTCTGCTTGGCTGGTGTCTCATGTCCTGGCCTGGGTGCCACATTTCAGAAGAGCTGTGGACGAACCCACAAAAAGTCCAGAGAAGAGCAACAAAAGTGACTAAAGGTCTAGAAAATGTGTGAGGGAAGATTGAAAACATGGAGTCTCTTTAGTTTGAAGTAGAGAAGAGGAGTGTGGGGACAATTTTAGGACATAAAAAGTTGAGAGAGGGAGGTAAATGGTTCTTATTAACCTCTGAGGACAACAGGACAAGAAGCAATAGACTTCAATTGCAGTGAATGCAGATTAGATTGGACCTTAGGAAAAACTTCCTCACAGCTAGGGTGGTTAAGCGCTGGAATAAATTGCCTGGGGAGGTTGTGAAATTGCCACCATTGGTGATTTTTAAGAGCAGGTTGTACAGACACCTGTCAGGTCCTGGATAATGCTCAATCCTGCCATAAGTGCAGGAGATGTGACCAGATAATCTTGCGAGGTCTTTACTAGCCCTATGATGTGCAGATAGACTCTATTCACTCCAGCTCCACAGCGAGCCATGGAGGTGTGGTGCTGCAAATCTGGAGGGGGCTGAACCCTGCAAGAGAGCTGTGGGATATGGTATCTTTCCAGTGAAGCTGCAATAGTGTGACAGCCTCCATCCCTTGGCCAGCCCAGCAGTTGGCGTACAAAAGTGGAATCTGGGAGGAGAGGCTAGAGACCAGGGCAGAGAAGTGTGGAGGGGAAATGGGGCAGCTAAGACTCTGCCACAGCCCACCCCTGGGCAACGGCAGAGCTGGTGACATTTCCTCAAAGGGAAAAGGACAGAAAGTGTCCCAAAAAATAGACTTAAAAAAAACCCAGAAAGTTTTCACGCACCTGCATAATTTCATTTTTTAAACTTCTTGCTGGAGATTTTCCATGCTTCATTCATCCCCTTACCCCCCTCATTTTTCTCCTTCTCTTTCCCACCAAGATATGGTCCAAAAATTCAGTGCTTCCTTTTTACTCTCCTTCCTGGAAACATCTGCACTTTGGGCATGTGGCCCGGGATGGGGAACTTGCAGAAACAAACCAGGCTCCAGGATTTTTTTATATATATTTTCTTTTTTTAAAATCCCTCACAGAAAAAAAGTTGGGGCCAATTTCAGAACCTGAGTTGTGAAAAGAAAGTCAAAACTCCTCCCTGAGTTCTCACAAAACTGGGCATTTCATCCTGTTTTTTTTCAGCAAGGACTTCTTCTAGCCCCCTGGTCCAGGCAAACGCCCCACACTTTGGCTCAGGATTTGTTCGTCTGACAGGGGATAAGAAGGCAACTCCGCCAAACTGAGCTAGCCTGCACGCCCCTTTCCGGGGGTGACCACCTCAGCCCCCTGCTGATAACAACCACAGCTTGGCAGAAACATGATTCCAGCTTGTCAATGTCTCATCAGTGAAGGGAAAAAAAATAACACAAGAATCAAGCGTTTCCTCTGCTTCATTATCAGTTGAGCCACTTCTCAGGGGGAGTTATTAATTAATGATGTTGTTATCGCTTCGATTTGGCACAGATCTCCTTGCACTAGGGATCACCTGGTAAAGGTGGGAGTGATTAGCAAACTCCTCCTCAGCTCTGCTGATCTCTACTGAAGGAAAAAATTGGCCAGGATGGTTTGACCCCCCAGGTTGCCTGTTTTGAAACCCCCAGTACTCCATGAAAAATTAGGTTTGCTTGAGAGCTAATGTGATCAGAATGGAAAGTGACAGAGCAGACACTGCTCTACCTCAAACTACTACCAATCACTACTATGCACCACTGGACTCAATGGGACTGGGGGTTGTCCCCTTGCTGGCCTCTATGCATATGTTCCCCCCAAGTCCCCTTCTCAATCCCTCTAAGGTGGCCAGTCCCCTACACCCTGGGGCCAGATGAGAACTGGCACCCCCAGGAGACAGGACCCATGTCCTAGTCCCTGTCCCTATCCCTCAGAGCCAACAGGCCTGGATCAGAGCTGGGCACTCCCCCCACAGTCAGCCTTTCCCTGGCACCACCCCCACCTCATTAAACCAGAAAGTCACACTTCTGTTCTCACCCACCGGTAGCCGGGCTGGATTGTCACCTGCCTCTGCAACAGTAGCTTAAATGCCACCCCACACCCCGGCCCCGCCACTAGCCAGCACTGCCTCATTGCCCTGGGGCATCAACCGTTAGAGTCCAGGTAAGATTTGTACCCCTCCCCCTGGTGACAGCATGAGGCCTGTCCCCTCTTGGGGTTGCCTCCATCTCCAATCCAGTCCCAGAGCAAGGGACAGCCTGGCTCAAGGGGAAAGAAAATGGGACATAGAGTGTATCCCCTCTGGGGGGGTACCAAGCTTGATTGGTCCCACTTGTGGGGGCCAAGGAAGGCATCGCTGGCTCAGCAGGTCAGAGAAGGGGGAAAATTGCACAGTTCCAAAAGGAAAACCCAGAAAATCCAGCACATGCACACCCCCATCCCTCTCCACCAATCAAGTCCAGACAACTTTTGGTTTCAGAAACTGGAGGCAGAAGCAAGCTTGAGGAGTGATTGCAGGTGTGATGCTGGTTGGCATGGAGAAACAGGAAGACACCAAGGGACGGGGCAGAAGGCAGTCAGGGGTAGAGGTACCAAAGCCTGCAAAGGAGCACAGGGAAGTATGAAAAGGAGGACACTGGAGGACACATGGAGCAAATGTAGTATTAATGGAATATTCTTCTGTTTTTAGGGGGCCCTGGAACACTTCCCACTAAAATAGGGTGTTTGGGGGCTTTCCAGCATACTTGAACCCCTGTAAGTAAAAAGCCAAACAAAATCATGTATTTTTTAAATGCCTGCTGGATGGAGGATGTAAAGGTAAAAAGGAGGACATGTTCTCCTTTTGCCTGACATCTGGTAACCCTAGGCAGGGGGCTTGTACCTACTTTTCCAAGCAGGACAGATTTCACAATGCTTGGGGCAGGGCTGGATGGAAGAGGCAAAGCCAAGCTGATGGGCTGCCATAAAGCAGAGGAAGACCCCTCAGGAAGAGAGCTAGTGGGGGGGGGGTGCAAGGGCTGTAGATCCTGGACTGAGGGAGCTGGTGGGTTCTCAAGGAGATAAGGCTAAAGGCACAGCTGCAAACTATCCTGACACAGGAGAAAGACAGGAGGGACCCAGTGTAAAGATGACTCTTTAAATGACCTGAAAAGCAATGAGAAATCCTGTAAAAAGTGGCCAGAGGGCTGAATATCTGGGGGGATGCAGGATGGGCTGGGGAAACTGAGTCATTCAGGCTGGAGCACAAAATGAGCTAACTCTCACAAGGGATGTGAGAAGACAAAAGAAAAGGCTCCACTTACTGCTGCTTGTCACCATACAGTCCCAGCTTCTCCTGCCAAGGCAGGGTTGAGCGTCAGGACTCTTGGGTTCTACCTCTAGGCGAGGAAAGAGAGTGGGGTCTATGGTTTAGAACAGGGGGCTGACTGGAGGCAGCTCTAGAGAACTATGAGGAAGAAACTCTATGGTGACAGCAACAAGTGACACCATTGGGAATCTAGTTCAGCATCCCTATAAAAACTTTTTCCTGTGGCCCTCTCCGCTGGAATGAGGAGGCCCCCCCAATGCCCCCCTCCTTTTCCCCAGCAGCCATCCCCAGCCTTCCCCACCTACCTCTGTGCCATGCCTGGCACAACTGCCTTAATTACCAAAAATTCATTAGCGGGCCCTTAATTACAGCACCAATGGAGCTGGCAAGCCAGCTGATTAATAGCATGTCCCATTCTCTGGGACCCCTGTTCTGTAATTAACCGGCACCGCTCTGGAGTGTGATATTAACAAGATCTGCCTGGTTATATGTGTGACAGGCCCAGCAGTGACAGGCAATTGGATGGGGAGGCAGGGAATCATTGCGAGGGGAGGAGGGACATCAGTTTCCAGGCCATTACCTGTCCATTGGGGTCTGCCCAACACCAGCACTGGGACTTTTCTGGGCCAGTTGGGAGAGGGGGGACAGAAAGGAAGATTTAGGGGGGCATGTGCTGCCACAGACAGAAGCCTCAGAGGTTCACAAGAAGACAGGGGTTGAGGGCGCAGCGTACGGAAGATGAGAAAGAAAGTGGAGAAGGGGGTAAGCTAGGCTGAGGTTTGGGGGCAAGAAAGGAGGTAACGGGGGCAGACTATTCCAGCAGACAACTGGATTAGAGGGGGGCTCCCAGCTACAGATGCTGCCACAGTTGAGGAGAGGAGGTCAGGGTGAGTGGAGAGGAATCTGGGAAAAAGGAGGTTGTGTGCAAACATGGGCTGTGACTGTCACTAGAAAGGTGATCTCACATACACACGCACACACATGCGCTCTGTTCTGGAGTCCATTCACTGCAGAGGCGCCTCCTCCTGGCTGCTGTGGGAGTTGGCTCCTTCTGGCCCCATCCGTCACTCACTCACAGCCTCTCTTCCAGCAACTCAGGACACAGAGGCCCCGAATCATGGTCTATACCAGGTGCCAGCCCAGGGGCCCTCTAACGAGTAGCTACAGCCTTCACTGAGCGACCTGGCTGCCATGGCTATGGTCCTGCTCTGTGCACCATTGCCTTCTGTTGTAGGATTTGCACTTGCACCTCCCTATGTCCTAGCCCCTCTAGTGCAAGGGACCAATGGGGATTCTCTGGTAACTCAAGGGAGCCCATGGAGCTGGAGCTGTGGACCAGCGGGAGCTCAGTTCTGCCCACCATTGCTGCTGCCCTGGAGTCTTGAGGGGCGATAGTCGGGAGCGTGATGAGGGTGTAGAACTGGTACTGCCAAAGGGAGCCTGTCTGGCTCAGGGACACAGGGTCTCTGCCTCCAGGGGGAACCAGCTCCCATCCAGCCCGTTTCCCAGGCACTGGGTCACACAGGACTCCTGTGTTCTAGCCAAGCTCTGGGAGGAGAGTGGGTCTAGTGGTAAGATCAGGGAAGGCTGGGAGCCAGGATACCTGGGCTTTCTTCCCAGTTCCAGGTGGGGAGTTGACCCTAGTGTAAGCTTCACCCCCGTCCTTCTTGCAGATTGCACTGTGGGACCCCCTGGGCAGAGGGAAACCCTCAGGGGTCCTTGGCAAGTAGCTTGGAGCTTCCAGACATTGAAATTCATTTCACCACAGAATCAGGGGTGGGGTAGGATCTGCTGCAGTGAACAAAACCCAGGTGGCCGGGGCAGAGGCAGGTCACTGCAGCCAGAAGGTGGTATGGGTTGCGGGGGAGTGAAACCCCTGGATGTAAATGGGGCTTCTCAGGAAAACAGAGTATGGGGGGAAGGAATGGGGGTAAGGGATTGTTGAGGGGCTGCAAGCAATGTTCCCTCTAATTACTCGTAGACTATGTGCTCAAACAATTTCTTTGTGTGCGCAAAAATATTTCTTTGTGAGCACCAGTATTAGCACTATTGAATTTTTTTGTGCACACTTCATTTTTTTGTGTGCGCAGGTTTCATGACCTGTGTGCGTGCGCACACGCGCACAGCTTAGAGGGAACAGTGGCTGCAAGGAGAGCTGAGACAGCAGGAGATGGTAGTTGGCAGTGGGGCATGATCTTTGCTCCACACCCAGGTGTGCCTCCCTCACAGTGATGTGGGGTCAGGACATGGGGCGTTGCTCAGGTCCCTACCCCACTCACAGAGACTGACAAGGACCTCTCACACCCACCCCTCAATGCCGTGTCCTGGGAGTGCTGAGGGCCACCACAATGCCTGGCAGTCTGCTCCAGCTGGGGGGGAGAGGAGTTGGGGCAGAGAGAAAAGCCAGTGGGGCCAGGCTGCTATGGAAGGATGCCCCTTGATCCAGTCCCACAGCCCACTGCTAGCCCAGCCTGACTCCCCCTGCATACCCTGAGTGTGTCCAACCCTGCCCCATTGCAGACAGAGGGAGATTCCAGATTGACATGGGGGAGCTAAGATCAGAGTCTTCCAGGCTATTTCAGTGGGGTTGTTGGCTGTTTTCCATCACTTCTGCCCCCCATCCTTCCCAGCCCAGGTGAGATGAGGCCAATGGATAGAGCCCAGAGCCCCCTATTTAATTCTCCTCCCTGCCCCATGGACCTTACTGAGTGGAGCAGAGAACACCTTGGGGGCCGTGTGAGGCGTGCGCGTGCCCATCAATCACTCTGGGAACAGTCAGCTGGGAGGAAAATTAAAACAACAGCCTCCGTCTGAGCGGAGACAGGCTGTCACCGCTTGTCACCCAGCAGGACGGGGGAAGCCAGGGATGCTGGCGGGTGAAGGGAGTCAGGTGCAATTGAAGGCAAATGTAGCACATGGCAGCCTGCAGCCCCCTAGTATCTCCCTGCCATCTATGTACACACTAGTTTACATGACCCAATGGGCCTCAGGCCTTCAAATGATGCAATCTGCTTCTAGTCCTGGCTTGGCCACTGACCTGCCCAGTGACCTGCAGCAGGTCACATCCCTGCTCTCTGCCTCAGTTTCCTGATTGGCAATATGGGGATAATGACTCCAACATCCTTTGGAAAGCGCTTGGAGCTGTACAGCTGGCCCTAGCTCCAAGTCAGGAATGAAGACAGTTCCTTGCCTTAGAGCTTTCTAGTGCACGTTCAGGCCAGGCTGGTGTCTGCCAGTTGCCAGGGCCCCCAGGGTTAACTGGGATTCACATGGCTGGGTCAAGCAGCTGAGATACCTGAGGGCCCTTTGCCCAGGCTGGGGAGACAATTCCCACAGGGGTGGGGGAGGAAGCCTTGGTTCTCAGCTCCACAGGTGGCAGAACTGGAGCAGCTGGTGGTGGGCAGGAAACAGCATGCTGGTCAGCAGTGTGGGCATTCCCTGTGATACGGAGGGGAGCTCTTGGGGTGCCTATAGCTGTTAGAGCAGTTCTGAACTCAGCTTTCCCAAAAGGGGGTCCACTGTGATCCCGGGGGGCTGGTGAGACTCTAGCTCCAGGCCCTAGGATGGGCAGGAATCCCCTTGCAGATTCCCCTGGAGCCAGGCCAAGTGGCTGCAGATCTGGCTCCTAACTTGAACCCGCAGAAAGGGCTGAGTCAAAGAACAAACGTGAAAAACATTTCCACCATCACAAGCCCAGCAATGCAGTCAGGGATGTGCAGGGTGCAACAGGTATGAATCAGCTCGAGAGCTGCACAAGTGCCAGCCACTATCATGTGAGTTATGGTAACTCTGGGAGGCCTCCACTGAGATCAGGGCCCCACTTAGCCACCATGACTGCGACCATGTCCCCACTGCCCCCCTTGTGCCAGGCACCAATGTGACAAAGTAGGAGGGTTTTTTTTCCCCTCAAGTTGTGCAGGAACACTGTGTGTGCCTCAGTTTCCCCATGCATTACGCAAATACCAAGGTGGCAGGTGTGAAGCTGGCTGGATTGGGGGAGCCTGTTTATACTATTCATACTGATATTGCAAAATGACAGTAATTGGTGTGAGGGGGGCCATGCCAGCTGCCCACAGGAAGGTTCTCATTCTCTAAACATGTTCGGTTCGTTTGTGTTAAAAGTCTGTTTTGTATTATACATTCTGGGTATGTCTGATGTATCCGGATCTCATTCGTGTGGTGTTTCTGGGTGACAGCCCCTGACACCAGCTGAATGGCCTATCAAGGGAACTCCATGAATACACTACACCAGCAACATCAGTGGTCCCCAACCAGTGGCCTGGGACCAAAAGTGATTGACAGGGGCTTTCAAGGTGGCCTGTGGCTCCTCTCTTGCTGGCTGCAGTAAGGAGCTGCTATCTAAGATCCCAGGCGAAGTGTGTTTCCACAAGGCTAAAAGATCATGCAGGCTCCTTGCTGCAGCCAAGGGGATGGGAGATCTGCACTCCTCTCACCCTCTCTGTAGCAGGGAGCATGGCAAAGCGCTCTGCCTGGGTCCATAGGTGGTAGGTCTCCGCTGGAGCCAGGAGAGGAATCCACTACTTAGGGACCTAGCAGAAGCATACAGGGCTATAGGATCTGTGCGGTTTCCTTGCTGTGGCCAGAGAGACGTGAGATCAGCAAGGAAGCAGCCTCTTCACCAAACTCTTGTCTGGCTGCAGTGTAGATCCTGCTGGCAGAGGCTGGTGACCCTTCAGGGTTGTAAAAATGGTGTCTGTGGCCCACAACACTGATCTACTCCTTATGAGTTACCTGGTTGTATGAGAAGCCCCCAGGGACAGGGGACTCTGGGGCTTTTCCAGGCCATGTGCTGGGTTTGGGGCAAGCCTCATGGCAAAGGGACATAAAGCACAGCTGCTCAATCCCCAGCTGGCATTCATTCCTGCTTCCTAGCTCTGGATCAACTAATCTGCCACTGAAGCTGTGAAAGAAAGGACAGAGACCCAGCCAGGTATGGAACAGGCACCAGGGGGACTGCACAAGCCAAGCCTGGATTCTCCACAATTCTGTCAAGAATCTGATCTATGTGGACTTAAGTCATTTATCTGTATCTGATGGCTTTGGCCATTTAATATCTCCTTTCTTATCTGTTTCTTTCCTTATACAGTAAACCTTTAGTTTAGTCACTAAAGGAGTCCCTGGCAGTGGGGTATTTGGAGTTAGATCCAATCTGATGTTTGGCGATGATCTGGCTGTCCCTTTGGGTTAGAACATTTTTGGAAAGAGAACAGAGTTATAATAACATTTCTTTACTGGACCCAGCTGTCAACTCTGGGGCCAAAGACTGACATCCAGCAAAGGGGGCTGGCGCTGTCTGTGTAGTTTTTGTTTTAGCGTCTGGATCACCAGTGAGGGGATGACGAGGGTGGTTTGTGGTTGGTTGGTGAATCTCACTGCCGGTGCCTCGAGGACCTGCTGTCCTTTTTGCAGCCTGTCCTGCTCTTGGTATTTTCAGGCACTGCCAGGTCACAGTGGGACAAGGGTGTGTGATTTTTGCAGAGACCCAGACAGGCAGGTGTAGCTGCCTCAAGCTGCCTGTGCAGAGCTGATGGTCGGACACTCCGTAACCTGGCAACTGACAGCTGGGGGGGAGACATCCTCTGTCAGAGCCAGCCTGCTGTGACAAGCTGGAACAAGGAGAGAGGTGAAGGCCAGGTGGAGTCGATGGGCCTGTTGAGGCTGAGCTGGATGCTGCTGGGCCTTGGGCCAGGGGGCTGAAGTGGGAAGAGCAGAGGATGCTGGCTTGGATTTCCCGCCCCAGTAGCCTTTGCCAAATGTTCCTGATTTTGGTGCTAACCAGTTCTGTGCTATGCAGTTTTCCTGGCACCTAATACACCTGCTGTTTTCCAACCTGCCAGTGGAGGTGGAGGAAAGTGTGGGGGGGTGCAGATAGTCAGCCCAAGAGCCTTGCAAAGAACCCAGGAGTCCTGGCCTGCAGTATTGGCTCTGAGCTTCACTGCCATTGCTCACTTTAGAGAGAATTCAGGGATCACAGAGAGGAAAGGGGGGAAAACACGTTAAGGCGCAGGTGAGGGACTGGTCAGAGAACTGGAGCCCCCTGTGTGCCCAGCCCCACCAACATCAGTACAAGCCATAGTTGCTCCCACCCGATGCCCCTGCCAGCCTTAGCAGTGGCACCCACAAGAGGGTTGAGTAGTCAACATCTCTGTGACCTGCTCAGTGGTTCCTCCACCATATCTAGCTGACTGCCAAGGTCATCTGGCAGCCTCCATGTCCTGCTGGCACCTGCCTTCGCACAGCAACCAACGAGGGACTGCCAGCTGCAGGGAAAAGATGTTCCTAGGTAACCTTGGCCCTGCACGTGGGTGTCTCTGTGTGTCTGGGCATGTGCATGCGTGTGGGTGTGCATGTCTGTGTGTCCCCAGCTGGGTGTGTGTCAGCGTGTACAAACGTGTGGGTGTCCACGTGTGCATGTCTGTGTTCGTCTGGATGCGCCTGCTGCATCTCTGTGTCTGTGCAGGTGTGTGCATGAGTGTGTCTGTCTCTAGATCATGGCCTGCTCTCTCCAGCTACACCTTCATCCTTGAGACCCAGCCCAGCAGCCAACACACACACCCTCCCCAGCTCCCTGTCAGCTCTTGTCTCTGCTCTCTGGACAAGCCAGCTCCGGCAGGAACATAGGTGGGGGGGTAGAGGAAGGTGAGATTCTTTCCTTGGGAGCCAAGCTGGGGGCGGGGAGGGCTGAAAAGATGGCTCTCTTGCAAGAGCACAGCTGTTATTTTTAGTCATTTCTGCAGCTGCTCTGGGGGTCCCAGCCTTTCCTCCGCCCTGCCAGAAGGGCCCAAGCTAGCAAGACACTAAGGGGGAGCAGCAGACCTGGATCAGGTTTGATTTTATCCCAATTCCATGAGGGTGACCCACTGGGTTCCAGGGGGGTTCAGCCCTGCTTACGTGGGGAGAAGCAGGAGGCAAATGACAGTGGTTGCATTGGCTTTCCAGTGGTCTTTGGGGACTGAGAAACAGAGGGTCAGACAAATCCTCTGCTGGGGTAATTCACCATTGTGGGCCAGTTTCTGACAAGCTGTGCTGATTTACACCAGCCAGAGATTGGACGCGACTGACTCCAATAATTGAGTGGCACCCATTTACACCAGCTGAGGATCTGGCCCCATTGATGCCAATAACAGAGTGACCCCCATCGACACCAGCTGTGAATCTGACCCTAAACACCTACCAGATCTCCCCAGCTGCCTGGGGAGGTGGTTAGAGGTTCAGGGAGCTCTGGTCAATGTGGGGTGGCTCTTCATTACAGCCAGCCCCATGAGCCACACATGGGAGGAAGCCACAAGCCAGTTGCCTGCTGGAGTGCAACTGGCCTGGGGAGGTGGTGTAGAGTCACTGCTAACATGTGGTGACGCTGGCACACGCATCTGATGTCAAGCGAGGCCAGAACATTTCCCAGCCTTTAAAGCCAGGGGAGAGGCCTCTTACAACCTCATGGGACAGATGGCATCTGCATCCCAACACATGTTGTAAACCAGTGGTTCCCAACCTTTTTCAGGCTGGGGACCCCTTTTTAACAAAAAAAATCTTTGTAACCCCCCTTTGTGGCCTTTGTGGCTGATTATGTAATCTGGCCCACACCACTCTGGTTGTGCTGCTGGGACAGTTGGCAATGGCACCACCGCCACCATGGCCTGCACCATTGGGGAGCCAAGCCGTGGCAGCTATGGCCCCCTGTCCTTGCCCCTTGCTGCTGGGATCTGGCTACGAGTGGGGAGCGGCAGCCCTGGCAGGATGCATCGGGGCTGCAGCTGGATTCCGGCCCTGGTAGGGAAAGGCTCCATGGACCCCCTGCAACATGTTCGTGGACCCCCAGGGATCCCTGGACCACAGGTTGGGAACCACTGTTATAAACCACATCCACTCAGGCCCCTTCACCCAGTGCTGAGGAGCAACCACCTCTGGGGCAGGACATGGTAGCTGTTTATACAGGGATCACTCACTGAGCCCCAATGCACCACACTGCCCCCTAGCACCATACTGGGGCACTAAGCTCAGCACTGAAGAACGTGCTCCCTGGGATACTGGGAGCCCCCCTCTCTTGCCTACATAAAACCCTCCAAAGCTCTATCCTGTGGGGGTGGCTGAGCTGACAGGATCCCCTTCAAGAGCCTCAGGGATTTAGGAGCTTCCAATGTTATTCAATGAAGCAGGGAGGCCCCCCTCTAGAGCCGTGTTATGCAGCAACGCAGAGCAGTGGCTACAAACTTTGTCAGCCTTCTGGACAACTTCCAACCTACAAGAGGAAAAGAAGGAGCTGGTGCATTCTCTCCTTGCCCGAAACCCTGTTACCCCAAGGAAAGTGGGACTGCTCCACAGCCAGTGGTGACTGATCTAGGATACAGGAGGAAGAATGGGAAGTCAGTTCCTTGCTGGTGGTACGAGACCCTGGGACAGAGCTGAAGGCAGCTCTGGGCAGGAGCTTGCTAGCCCCATGGTAGCCTGACACTCAAGGTGGGGAAGGTCCCTACTCAGGGAGGAAGTTAGCAGCCTGCTGGCCTGGCCTAATGTCTGCCATTTTAACTACCCATTCTGGGTGTGTGAGAGGCTGGGGCTAACTGGGAGATTGACAGGCTCCTGGGAGGGAGGAGGAGTTGTTTGGGTAGTCATGTGGGGCAAGTTTGACATTTCCTGTGAAATGAAATTGTTTAAAAAATAATTTTTCCCTCAGGTCACATGAAATCCTTCATTTTGATTCCAACTCTTTATTTACCTGGTTTGTGAGAGGCAGCTGGACAGCCTTATTTCATGAACTCACCGAGGCTCAAGGAGATCATGACATCGAAAAGGTTGTAAGATTAAACATCACCAGGTGATGGCCAGTCTGGGTATGTTCCTTGATGAATCGTTCAAGGATGGTGTACATCACAAATGGAGACAAATGGATCCAGGGAGCTTGAGTTTTCCTTCCTGGAGAGAACTGCCACACGGTTTCTCAATCTTTTCAACCCAGTACAGCCGCTTGACCTTTGGCTGAAGGACTGGCATCAAGTTCTGCAGCAGAAACGTGGTTCCTAGAATGCTGCAGCCCAAAGAGCTAATGCGATCCTGGGCTGTATAACCAGGGAATCACTATGAGCAGAAAGATGATTTTCCCTCTTTATTTAGTCCTGATGCCACCATCTGCTTTAATCCTGTGTCCAATTTTGTGACCACAATTCAAGAAGGATGGTGATAAATTGGAGAGAGTTCACAGATGAGCCACAAGAAGGACTAAAAAAATCAGAAAACCTGCCTTGTAACAATAGACTCAAAGAGCTCGATCTATTTAGTTTAACGAGGAGAAGATTAACGGGTGACTTGATTTCAGTCCGGGAGTGTCTGAGGAACAAATATTTAATCATGGATTCTTCAGTGTACCAGAGAAAGTTTTAACACAACCGGTTAGAAGTTGGAGCTAGACAAATTCAATCTGGAAATAAGACATTGGATTTTACCAGGGAGGGTAATTAACTGTTGGAATGACTTATCAAGGGTCACAGTGGATTTTTAAATCAGAATTAGATTTTTTCTAAGCTTCTGCTCTAAGAATTGTTTGGAGTAGGTCTCTGGCCTGTGCTATGCAGGCAATCAGATGAGATGATCACAATGAGCTCTGCTAGTCTACTAAACCAGTCGTTCTTGAGATTGCTGTTCAGAGCATCTGGTTCTGCTGTAAAAAGAAAATCCATTTTGAAATAGCAAATCAATTCCCACATGAAGAAAATCAAAACACCGCATTCTGAAAATGGCCAAATGGAATGTTTTGACATTTTGGAAACGCTTTTGATTTATTTTATTTTTATTTCCTAAATGAAAATTCACCAAAATTGACACGCTCCCACAGGAAGGTTTAGTTTTGAAGAACTGGCACTTTCTGGTGGAAACAAACATTCTGCTGGGAGATTTTTCACCTGTTCAAAATCCAGGCGTCCAAATCCTGTCCAACTTGGAGGGGGCCAGGATGATGCCGGGGATGGATTTCTGCCAGCGCCATTTCCCAGCTTGGTGAGTAACATGCGTGAGTGAGTGGCATCTGGGAGGCCTGAGACTGAGCCATTTATGCTGAATGTGTCATTCTGTGTCTCAGTCAGCACTGAGCCGTTCCATCCCTTCTCAGAGAGCCCTGGCAGGTTTGACTGGGGAAAACCTTCAAACCATTTATCATGCCTTGACAAAGAAAAAGCTTAATTTAAAAGGAGCTGTCATCCTGCAGTCCCACAAACAGCAAGCTGTTCCCTGAAGTACATAGTAGAAACAGCCATGGCCAGCTCCCAGCCTTAGTTCCTCTGGATCTTTAGCTGGTGTGGCCCCACTGAGACCAAATTACCCCAGCTGTATCTGGATTTAAACACAGGAGGCATCTGTGTGCACCTTGTTCCCACATTACATGGGGAGTTCAGTGGTGTGTGTTCTCCTCCTGGGGACCCCCCTCACCAGTTTGGTTGGGGCATCTTTCCATGTGCATGGGTGAGACCAAGAGAAACACATGCATCTGCACAAATGCATCCCCTGCTTCCACTGCTGAACTAAAATCTCAAGGCAGGCCCCAACAGGGAGTAAACCAGAGTGGCGTGGCACAGGAAGCTACAAAGCAGCTGGCAGAGAAACAACAAATTGTCCTGATCTGGGGCACACTTACATGAAATCAGACTTCACATGAGGGAGGAGGCTGGGTGGACACCAATAAGAAATCACAGGGTGCTGCCCATGCCCCAGTACCAATGGGCCAGTTGAGCCCCATATAAACCCTCTGAGGGCTTGCAATGGGCCTCATGTCACAAGTCAGAGGGATCAGTTTCACAGCCGGAAACACTCGGGGGTCTTTAAATCATGATGGAGTCTTGGAGCTGCTCCTACAAACAATGGGACCAGACCCCAACTGTTGTGAATGGGCCTCACTCCACTGGAGCTATTGGCACCAGATTCCAGCTGTGTTAATGGGTCTTGCTCCATTACAGTCAACGGGGCCAGACCCCAGCTGGAGTGAATGGGCCATGGCTGCTGGAACTAAGTTGATTTACATTGACAGCGCTTCTTTCCCTCATCCTTATTTTGTCATCTTAATGAAAGTAGCTGAAGATCAATGGTTCTGAAGATCTGGGCTCCCTTGGATTTTACTCTGGAGTGTAAATATGTTTAATGAGCACTTGCAGCTTTTGTAAGCATAAATATATGAAAAAAAAAAAAAAGAAAAAGAAAAAACCATTCTCTTTAATGCGTTCCTCCCAGAAAGGAATTAACCTTCTTCTTAATGGGCCACAGTTTGCATATTATTCTGGGCTTGACATTCCTCTAGCTTTTGCCTTCTGTGTGTGTTTGTGAGTGTGTGCGCACAATCTGTGTATGGTCCTCTGAGTGCCCACATGTTGTGTTTGGATGTACACCAGTGTGTATGGGTATGTTTTTGAACATGTGCACCTGTAGGTGAGAGGAATGTATTTGTAAATGGCCCTGTGTGTGCATGAGGTGGGCAAGAACTGGCCTCTGATGTCCACCCAAGCAAGGAACTTCCCCAGCTGGCATGTACCTAGCAAAGAGTCCTGCTCCCAGACCCAAAGAAAGGGGATCAGGGTGGAACTAGAACATGCTGCATGGAGGTTATTCTCTGCCCACCTGCCCACCCAGGGCCTATAGGGGCCAGGACGTGAGTAAGAGCATCCTCAAGACTACGATAACTGACACAGCAGCCAAGCTCACGAGCAAGAGAGCACAAAGGGGGCTTAAATCCAATGTAAACCTTGACCCTTCCCTATGGGCAGGGATGGAGGTAGTGGGAATAAGGCCTGGTGACCCTTCAGCTAGTTAAACAGTGGGAGAGGAGAATGTGGCATTCCCTCTTCGGAGGAAACCCAGCCGCCCCCACCTCCCTTAGTCTCATGAATCAATTTCTCCACATGAAACTAATAAGCGGAACAGCTCAGGCTGCCTTGATCTGATTGTGCATCTTGCGCTTAGGAAGCCCTTGACAAGACCCCCTATGCGCACCCCCACCCCCCCGCCGCCTACAGAAATACAGCAATCCTGCAATTGCATTTTGTGCTCCGGTTTCCTTCACATTCCTCCTCAAACGGCTTGCCTCACTCCCACCATGGGCTCCTGGAAAACAGCCCCCTTCCTGCCAGGCTCAGCATAGGGAGACTTGCCCTGTGAGACTTGGGAATTCTAACATGTCAGGTCTCCTAGGTTCTTTTCTCAGCAATGGGAAGGAAGTGGTGTCTAATGGTTAGGTTCAGATTTCCCCTTCTGAAACATTTTCCTGACAGTGCCCTGGAATATTCTGACTGGAGCCGGTTACATACTCCTAACTCATATGCGACTTGGCACTGAGCTGGGGACCCCCTCAAGGGCTCACATGTTCCCCAAAATGCCATGCCCCACCCCTGGAGCGAGTCTCTGACCAGAGTGGATGGATTTCTCTCTAAAGCTCCTTGGGTGGATGGGGAGACACAGCCCACAGAGACCACACCCTCTTTCTCTGCCCCTTCAAGGGTCCAATCTATGGGCAACATCTCCATGCTGCAGCCACCCCGGAGGGGGAATCAGTGCTCCTGGTTTTAACCCCTCTGGTTGTGGGTTCAGGCTGGTGCCCTATATGGGATGGTATCAGACAGGGAAGGGGCAGAGGGGGGCCAGTTGGGGTTGTATCCCTGTAGGCATCCACCAGCTGGGAAGAGAATGAGGGGTGGAAGATGCTGAGGACAGAGGCTAGGGACGGCCCAGGAGTGACCACACCAGGCTGGCCAAGGAAGTGCTGGTTCAGTGCCAAGGTGTTTGTGCTGCAGAAGGGACTTTTCTTGAACTGGAAAGGTTCCCTGGGGCCTTTTCCAAAACTGGGTGCAAAACTACACAGCCACACTTTGGGTTTCCCTCATATTCTTGCTTTTCTTACTCTCAGTCTGGGGTAGAGTAAAATAATCTGCTGCCCTAGGCAAACCTGGACCCATAGCCCCACCCGCAGCTGCCCATTTACCTGTAACCCCACCCCACTGCTCTCCCTCCCTCCTGCCTGATATGGTACCCTTTCCAGGCTCAGGCAGCATCTCTGCACAAGGCAGCTCCTCCTTCGGAGTGATGGGCTCAGGCTGTCTGCAGATTCTGGCAGATGCTTAAGGAGGGTATGAAAGGATGCAAATGAGGCTCACAGTAACAGCCCTGTTTGAGGCCCTGAACCCACCCCACACTCAGATTTCCAGCCCATCAGGAGATGGATTCCACCCTCTGTCCATGAGAAAGGAACGGTGCATAGGACTTCAGTGGAGCTGCCCTCTCCATATCCGTGACACAAGCAAGGAGGGACGTGGGATAGAGATAAACAGGCTGCTCCAGACAGCTGAATGAACCTATCCAAATCCATAGTGGCTAGCACCTTTGCTTAACATGCAGAAGGTTCTGGGTTCAATTCCCAGGGGGTTGGACTTGATGATCTCACGAGGTCCCTTCCAGCCCTATGATTTGATTGATTGATCTGATCTCTTGCTCATGATGGCCAGGGCATGGGGAAGGAAAAAGGCCCCAGAAGCACTGAGCAGGCTTCTCCCTGAGGAGTCAGTAGGGGGGCAAGACACCATGAGCACAGGAAACTAATTTACTTCAGCCTTTAGCCAGTTAGGTCCAAAGTGAACACTCAGTCCCCAGCACAGGGGCCTGCAATCTCACAAGGCAGAGAGCCAAAGTCAGGGAGAAAAAACAGCAAAAGGGAATTTTAGACAGTTGACAGGTGTCAGTTGCTGGGGGGGCCAGGGACAGAGAGATGGATGGATGGAGGGTACACAGAAACCAGAGAATGTGGAGATGGATGGCAGGATGTAGGGATGGACAGATAAATAGATCACAGGGACTGAGAGGTCCCAGACAGGAGTTGCGGCAGGCGGTGCTGGGGAGGTGTAAGGCTGCATGGTTCTCCTAGAAATTCATAGACAAGGTGATGATAATCCAATTCCAAATTTTTCCATCACCTGATCACACCTTGCCCAGCCTGCTCTGTGCCTCTCCCCTCCCATTCCCCCCACCCCAAGTAATTTCTCAGTGATGTGGTAACCCCAGCTGTGGGTCTGAATCCCTGCAGGCCACCCCCCCCCCTGGGTGCAAACCTTCTTAGACTCCATTCAATATTAAGCCTCTTTAAGGAAAATCCTCTTTGTTGGCGCAGCTAATCCCTGGTGCTGCAGGGATGGTAATCGGATCCTGGCTGTTACTGGCAAAGCAAGGCCAGTGCCAGGCCTGTGGCCATGTACCCCAGTCACCAGGACCCAACCCTGGGGAGCCCCAAGGAAAGAAAAATGAACCCATCATGCCAGTCATGCTGGGCTTGGGAGCAAACCAGGGCTGCCTGGAGCGGCCCGAGCATTCTCAGCCCCCACTCAGTATGCACAGACAATTGAGAACAAAGTTGCCTGTCTATCTATCCATCCTCTCGGTCCATCCATCCATCCAGCTGTCCATCCATTCATCCACCGCCATATACACCCTTGGACCAGCCACCCGTCCATCCATCCGTCCATCTGCCCCCATCCATCAGACATCCTGTCTGTCCATCCATCCCCATACACCAGTGATTTTCAAGCTTTTTTTCCCAGGACCAAGTTGAAAAAAATCATTTATGCCTGTGCCTCCACAATTACATCTTTGAGCAATGCATTTCAGGCTTTTGGCAGTGTCAGCAGGGGGCACCATGACCCAATACCTGAGGGTGTGTCCACACAAGAGTTTTATTTTAAAACAACAGCCGTTGTTTCGAAATAAAAATTGCCATGTCCACATGACGTTTTCCTATCTCGAAATAAGGAGCTTCCTTATTTCAAAATAAGGAAAGTCATTTTGATATAATAAAACCTAGTATTATATCGAAATGACTGGTTATTTCGAAACTGTGGTTTCGAAATAACCCGTCTGGCTCTATTATATTGATATGCCTGGCATATCGATATAACAGGTGACCTTCACCCCAGGGTGCATAGCACCCTGAGGGGAAGGCCCATCCCCCCTCAGCACGCTGGCCAGGGAGCCCTCAGCACCGTGGCCAGGGTGCTGAGGGCAGGTGCAGGGGATGCGCACAAGGCAACCCGCGTGGTGCCGGGAGCTGCGGTGGCTGACCCTGCCACCAGCTGCAGGGAGCTACAGCCCCCGCAGGGTGCCAGGAGCCTCCGCGGCTCACCCCGCTGCCAGCTCCAGGGGGCTGCAGCCCCCGCGGGGTGCCCGGAGCCTCTGTGGCTCACCCTGCCGCCAGCCCCGGAGCTGGCGGCAGTCAGCTGCGGAGGCTCTCAGCACCCTGCGGGGGCTGCAGCCCCCTGGAGCTGGCCAGGAGCAGGGCTCCCTGGACCTCTCCCACCCAGGTAGTGGGGCAATCAGGGGGAGCCATCTCTCAGCCTGCTTTTGCCGGGGGAGTGGCTCCCCAAGCCGCTTGCTGCACCGGGTTGGCCGGGTACGCTTGCAGCAGGAGCTGCAAGCCGGGAGCCTGGGGGTGCCGCGGCTCCCCAAGCTGCTTACCCGTGCTGGCAAGCGGCTTGGGCTGCCGCGGCACCCCAGGTTCCCAGCTTGCAGCTCCCACTGCAAGCGCTGGCAGGAGAGCCGAGGTCTCCCTGACTCCCGCAGGGGCAGGGCAAGCAGTTTGGGGAACGGGGGCACCCCCAGGCACCTGGCAAGCCGCCTTCCCCCGTTGCTTTTTCCCCTGCCTGGCTCTCCAGGTGAGAGCCATGCAGGGGATTGGGTGGCAACATGGCCCGCCAGGGGGCCATCTTGCCACACCTCCCAGGGTGCCCCTCTCCCCAGTCGAAATAGCAAGTCCTGTCTGGACTTGCTATTTCGATTTATTTTTTTCCTTAATTCGATTTAAATTAAATCGATTTAAGTGTTTTATTTTGATTTTGCTTATTTCAAAAGTAACTTATTTTGAAATAAGCAGTCAGGTGTGGACATAGCCTGAGAGTCTGCAACCCAGTGCTAGGGCCTGACCCTAAGTTTGAAAACCACTGCCATACTTGCTTCTCTACCCCACTATCTGCATTTATACTGGGCCGATCACCATGGTATCTGTGAATCTGCCCACATGCATCTGACCTTGAAACGTCCTTTAAAAATTTGGGGCCCAGTGCTGGCTCCATGCCATGGTGAGAGTCTAACTGGAGTATGCTGAGGTGGGGAGAGCCCTGACCCTCCCCACAGACTAACATGAAGTGTCTCCTGTCTGTGAGAGGTCGCCTCACAAGCATCTCTTTATCCCCTGGCTCCACATGGCCAAATGCCCCCCCACTCTCCACCCCCAGGCCCTCTTCAGGGCACCAGAGCGACCATTACACAGGCTAATTGGAAACAGCAGCTCAGGCAGCAGGTCTAGAAGCATCCAACTTCTGAGGCCTGCCTCCCTTTTATTAGCTGAATGTGAATGTTGGGGGGCGGGGGTTGTCAGTGGAGGGTATCCGTCTCCTGTCTGGATCACCCTGGGCTGCAAAACTACTGCAAAAAATCAAGAGGGAAAAGCAAAAGTACCACGGTATTCTGCAGAAATCACGCTGCAAGGATTCAATGCTCTGCAATGCTGCAGTTGTGGCACAAGGATTCAATGCTCTGCAACACTGCAGCCTAAATGCAAGAATTCAGCTCTGCAACGCTGCAGCCACGGCGCAAGGATTCAATGCTGTGGAATGCTGCAGTCTCAATGCAAGGATTCAGCTTGCTGCAATGCTGCAACCACAGTGCAGGGATTCAGTCCTAGGATATTTATTCAGTCCTGTCATACTACAAAATGCTGCAGCCCCGCTGTGCAAACATATGCTGCCATTTCTGTTGGATGTTGCCATAATGGCACCAAAAATGACCAGAAAGATGGCCGAGATAGGAGCAGTGAAAATACCCCCTGGGGCCTTGGGTTCCTACAGCACCCTGCAACACCACTGAAAAAAGAAAGCACAGTGCTAGAGAATGGAGCAGCTACACTTCAGACATTGCAAGAATAAGTCACAGCCGGCTGAAGTGACACTGCAAAAATCCCCCTAGCAATGCTGCAGGGACTCTATGAAGATACAAGAGAGGTCATTTAGATTATGCCCATGTCCCTGCAAAAAGGCCTGCTGTCAGGGTGCATGAGTCACCGTGCTCTAGTAGGGTGTAGTGTGCCTCAGGGTCACAGCAAGTGTTGGCAGACTGCTTGTCATCACTGATGCAGCAACCCTGCACAAATAAGTGCCAAGGCCCTGCAGAACACTGTAGGATGATAGCAAATGTTCAAGTGGGAAATCCAGAGATGGCTGCTGCAGCGTTGACCAGAATCATTCTATGGAACCCGTCTGATGGGGACAGCCCACAACACTGCAAAAACTGTGACTGGTATAGGAGAGGGCGATGCAGGAGCACTGCAAAACGTGTTTTGAGCTGCAGGAGCTGTTCTTAGTTCAGATGCATGAGAGCCTGTGCATTCATCCTCCAACTTCACATGCACTAGGCAATACAGCTTGCTTTCCAAGCCTCAAGGTGTCAAAGCATGAAAACTGGAAGGCGCCCCATTCAGGTGCCCTTTATCATGCCCACAGCTGACGTAAGCAACCATTTTCAACTTCTTAGAGGGCTCATTGGCTGCAGATCTCCTTGGCATCATCGTCTCCGTTTTATAGTGGGGAAACTGAGGCACGGAGTGGGGCTGGGTCCATCCCACAGGGTGCCTGGGACCAAAACTGTTGCGCCCTAAACCGTGCTGCCCTCTCCAGAAAGAACAGAGCTCCAACCTTATTGCAGTCTCTCTCCCTTCTTTTCTTTCTGGGGAAGTCTCTCCATCCGCACAGTCACTCCTATTCCCTGCTTTGATGTCCAGTGTAGCACTGCCAAGGCTGGCTAGTGCCACCCAGCCAAATCTGGCCTGACCAACCTGCTGCATGCCCTGGGCTGGGAGGAGACAGCACCCATGGGGGCACAACCCACTGCAGCCGTGCTTGTTGTGAGCCCAGGGTGCTCAGGCTGCTCATGCGGGGCGGGGGGCAAATTCCTCCAATGCCAGCCCTGGGTTTAAGAGCCAGGCAGGAGCTAACAAATCCCAGAACACATGTGGCAGGACCATTCAAGAGCTGTTGGAAAAAGCCCCACTGGAAGAAATGACGGAAGAGCCAAAACCTCATTGGAAGTTAGAAGGAGCTGGGACCCTAAATCACTAATGTGTGGCTAAAAATGCTGCCCTACAGATTGGTCCATCTGTCCCCATCCACAGCTAGCCATCCAGCCATAGACCCTGTCTATCTCTGACTGCCTTGGTTTACTTCCCAGCTTTATCACTAGCTCACCATGCACAGGCAACTCAAGGAATGAATCGCCCTGTTCCATTCTGCATCTTTAAAACAGGGGGGAGGTAACCCATCTCCCCTCCCTGAGTCAGGGTTAGAACCCAAGAGTCCTGGTATGCAGCCCCACTCTGCTAACCACTGGACCCCACTACCCTCTCTAAGCTAGGGATAAAACCCAGGAGTCCTGGCTTCACCCCTAGGCCGTCACTGGGGATCATAGCTCCCGAGCACCTGGTGGGTGGGGGTGGGGTGGGGTGTCACATTCACAAGCCAGCAACTTGAAAGACCTCTGGGCAGGCACCTGATTCCCACCACCAGCCTCTGTTGGAGGCATCACTGATTGAGGGGAATTGGCAGAGCTGGGAGGAAGGTGAGTGCCAATTGCTTACACCCTGGTGGGAGCTAAGCACCAGCTGTTCCCCACGGGTGAGGGGCTCCCAGAGTTAATCCCCAGGCCAGGATGTCCCATCTCCCATGCCCCACCAGCCATTTGATTCACACCCACAGCTCATCAGGAGGCGATTAACACTGCTGTTGGGGGGGTGTTTGTCAGGCAAGGATCTGTGACTACTCCCCATGCTGCCAGCCTGACAGGTGGTTAATTGGGCCTGGCCTCCCTCTGCTTCCAAAAGTGGTGTAGTTAACAGTGGTGCCAGGGGCAGCTAAGCAGCCAGGCTGGAGAGGACAGCCAGCCCGATGGCAGAGAAGCAGCTGGGCATATGAACACCAGATCAGCCCCTTGGGAGGTGGCCAAGGACCCCTGCCTGGTCTCCTGCCACTAACAGGCCCTATTGCTTTGAGGGCGGGAACACTGTTCCCAGGGTCAGATCTGCCTCTTCCCACATAGGAAGAGGCTGGGCCCTGCTGGGAAGTGGGCCAGGCGACAACATCTACCTGTTAGATCCAGGTCTTCTAGTTCTCTGTGTACAGGATCCTGCCCGAAGGGGGAGAACATTTCTTCTTCTCATTTTTATTCAGTTTGCACCCTGGTTCCCACCAGTACTGGGCCAGCCTTGAGCTAGCCATTGAGTTTCCTTCAAATGCCAGTTCTCCAGATTTGGCCATTATGAAGGATGTTTCTAGCCCTAGAATGGGGTACAGGGTGAAGCTGGTTAGCCCCAAGGTCTCAGGCAACAGATGGCGAATGCCCAGAACCTGAACTTTGCTGTTGACTAAAATCTTGGTATTGTAAACCCAAATTCATCCTGATTTCAGGGGGTGAGGTGGTGAATCTTGGTCCATGGTTTCTGAACACAGGCCAAACTCAGAGATCCCCATTGTGCCCAGAGCCAGGGTGAGAGATCCCCCAGACTGGATGGCAGGTGAAAGGGCAGCAGGTGTGTGGTGTTTTCCATGACAATGCCCACACAACCCCAAATCATGACATTCATGGCCCACTGGGCATCACCAGCTTCACCTACCACCCCTCCTCGTTGCCAGCCACTCCAGTCATCCCACATAGCCCATTTCACTCTCTAAGTGGCTCTGTGAATCCAGGGGAGTGACAGATCTCTGTGACTAGTGTTATCCATTACGAAGTCTCTGCCATGAGAGTATTCACTGGATTTAATCAAGTGCAAAGCATTAGGTCCAGAACACAACACTGGTGGATTTAGGGGTTGGCAACCCAAAAGATAAGAAGAGCCATTTTTTAAATATTCCTTCAATAATAAAGGGTTTTGAGAACCACAATGGGCATAGCATCCTGAAGGGGGCACCGGGCTAGGATACCTGCCGCAGGATCCCATGGCGAGGGTTGGTGGGGGGAGGCTGGAACCAGTAACAGTTCCCCCACATGGTTGCCCAGTGGCGATGGGGAGCCTAGACCCAGGCATGGGACACCCACAAGGTCCCCTAGTAGCAAGGTGGGGCCTGGAGCCCAGAGCCACAATGAGGCAGCCCAAGAGCCACAGGTTGCAGACCCCTTATTCAGATGCTCACTTTGCATTTGCCTTGGCAAATTTCCCCTCCCAGATATTACTGCCCCATCCCAGGAGCCCAGCTCATACCTTTCTGCCTGGCAGAAGGGTCCCTGTTGACAACCCAGGCATGGGAGAGTGGGAGCACCTCCCTCTGAACCTGAGGCACATGGCTGTATGGGGCTCTGTAAAGGGGTTTCACCCGCCAAAGAAGTGCCCCCACATGGTCAGGCACAGCATCACCACCAGCTTGCCCACTGGTTACCCTGTTAGATGATGATGATGATGCAGCCTGTTGGCCAGATCATGTCTTGCATCCATCCCCTTTGGGTTTGCCACACCTTCCTTGGGCTTCTTCCTAGCCAGCCCCAACAGACTTTCTTCCTTGCTTTATTCTGGGTTGATCCATTTTTCAGGGCTAGGACCGCCAGGTTCCACCTCCCTCCATCAGTGATTTCACAGCCACCTCTACCACTACAACCCCCTTGCTACCACTCTCTTCTCTATAACAGGTTAGCTTGCACCTGCCCTGCACATCAGGTGCAGCAAGGTCACATAATGGCCCCCCCGTCCACATTAACCCATTCAGGGCCAGGGTGGGTTGTACCCTCCCACATCATAGGTCCCTCCTTACATACCATACTGGGTCACTGGGGTCCCCCTAGCCCAGTGGTATGTCTCTGACAGTGGCCCAGATCGGAGTGTACAGAATAGGGCAATTCTGGATCCTGGTGCTGCTCACTCATGGTGTTTAAACTCAGGTAGGGGAGAACCATGTTGTGGATCTGAGGGCCCCAGCGGGAAACATGGTGACTCAGTACTGGGTGAGGGACCTCTGTATAAACAGCTGTTATGTCCCATCCCAGACATGACAGCATTTCAGCACTGGGCAAGCAACCCCTATATACACAGGTGTGCGCTCCACCCCAGAGGCAGTTGCATCTCATTGGTGGGCAAGATGATTCCTGTAGGCCCTACCAAGCCCCTTTCCTCAGTGCTAGGTGAGCACTATATGTATCTTTCATCATCCTCTGGAGATTTTCCATCGTGGTAGCTCAAGAGTTCTCTTGCCCACCACTCCATGGCTGGGCCTGATTTCGTGGTGCTGGGAAACTGAGGCTACAATGTTCATACAGTTTAACAGCACAATCTGGTGGGGCGGCACCTTGAGTCTCTTGCTCTAAGCTCCCAGCCCTTGGCAAACAAAATGCAGCATCAAGCCGACACCCGCAGCCATTCTGTGGCAGAAGAACACAAAAAAGTCAGTATGGGGCAAACACCAGGCTGTTTCTGCCCAGGAACATTGCTGGGCTTTGAGCCCTGAGGAGAAGCCAGAGAAGGTCTGGCCAGTTTGGTGAAGGTCTGCCTTCTAGGTTGCTGACCCCCCCCCCCCATGATGGGTGATATACACCCCCTTGCTGATTGACTAAATGTTAACAGGATCATGAGCCCAGTTTGGCCACTGGCTGGTACCTGGAGGTGGTATGGGCCCAGATGGGAAGCAAAGGTAACTGAGTCAGCAAAGGAAGAGGGATGCCTGGGAAAAGGAGCTAGGCATTTCCTCTGTTGAGTGAGAGGCCACCAGGGCTAGCAGGAAACTAGAGACAGTAACATCTAAGAGGACTGTAGGGAAACCCTGGCTACAGGCCTTTACAAGGGTGAGAGAGGAGAAGGTGATTCTCACTGCAACCTGCCATGCCCAGACATGAGAGAATGCATCACTGGTAAACTGACCTTCCCTGAGGCTGCCAGCAGCAGTGTTACCAACTTTGCCCACCGACTCGGGGTATGCTCATTTATTAGGGTTGCTTTCTCTATGGGGAAGATGGTACTTCTATAAGTGTGCTGCTTGTGTGACTTGTGTTTCTATAGAGGTGCGTCTGAGCGGACCGGGTCTATCAGCACTCTCAGCTGACCCCTTATGTGTCCCTGAACTCAGTAGGCTGGGTCACACAGCACTTCTCTGCTGCTACCCTTATATGCCCCTGTACCGCACCAAACCAGGCTTGATTATGGATCTTGAGCAGGCTGGGTCACACAGCACTTCTCAGCTGCTACCCTTATATGCTCCTGGACTCAGTCAGGCTGGGTCAAAACAGCACTTGTCAGCTGTCACCCTTATATGCCCCTGGAGTCAATCAGGCTACTATCCCTATCAATGAGCAAACCTTACAGGGTTGTGGGCATTACAGGGATCTTTGGCTAGGTAATAGAAGCGTTGCTGCAAAGTGATATAAAGAAACCAAGACCACAAAGGAGAGGGAATGATGTCTTAAAAGAGTCTGGAAACTGGCTTAATAACAAAAGTCATTTTATTGCTAGGTATTTAAAACTTGTACTACTACTAATAATTACAAAGGAGAGAAGAATACCCCAAAATACCCAGTTACAGCATTGATAAACATACAAGGAAAGAAGAACACCCAGCTACAATATTACCTAGATTCTACTGTATCAGGCCTAGAGAGAGAGAGAGAGAGACAGAGAAGAAAAGGGGGGGGGGTCGTCTCACCACTCCGTGTAGCAGAAAGGTTTCCAGGTTGTGCAGATCAGGGTCAGAGGCTGGATGGAAACAAAGCTCCCACAGCAATCAGCAAGGAAGAAAAGCCAAATCCCAGTGGAAATGATACAGCTTTAGATCCAAGCATCAGGACTCAGGACTCAATCCAGACTCACACAGGATTCAGAAAGGATCCAGTCAGGACTTGCACAGGACACACACTACACTACTGTTCTGTTGGATGTGGGTAAAGGTTTTCTATAAGGACTTGTTTACATGGCCAATACACATTCCTGACTGGGTGTAATGGTTCAGAGAAGCTCACAATACAGCCAGGCAGGCTCAGTATTTTGGGTATCAAGTATCACATCTGTGACTAGAATGGTCTGATAATTGCTGAGTTTGTTCTTTTTGGTGTGAGATCCCCCATCAGGCAATGCTTCCCTGCTTCTTCAATCCCAGAGTTCAGTACGGCTCTTGCTTCTTCAATCCCAGAGTTCAGTGCGGCTCCTGCTTTGGAGTCTGGTTTTCCATAGTCAATGCAAATGAAGCTCCATTGTGCTGATGGCTTTTGGATATGGGTAGATTAGGAAAAGGATGTCTCCCATTTCCTACTGTTTTTGGTTTTCAGTTCAAGCAGAGGTTGGGGGATGTGTGGGGGGAGGGAGGCACAGGCTGGATACTATGCTCTGATTCCTCAAGAACACAGAGCTAACACGTAACAGCAGGGTCACGGTTACACCATGGGTGCCACAGCTATGTTGCTGTAGCGCCTTTGCAGAGAAACTTTCTATGGCTACAGAAGGGTTTTTCTGTTGCTATCCTTACTCTGCCTCTCCCAGGGTCAGTAGCTGAGTTGATGGAAGAATTCCTGAACCAGCCTAACCATGTCCACACCAGGGGTTAAGCCAACATGTCTCCAGTGATCGGGGCTAGGAATTTGTAGGTCAGAGCTGTGCCAACATAATTCAGATTAGGGAGTTGGGTACTGTCCTATGACTTGGACACATGGGCTGTGTTCTCACACAGCGGGTTATTTCAATACGGTTGTTTCGAAACAGCAGTATATCGAAATAACCCTTATTTTGGAACAACTTATTTCGAATTAACAAAATGTTAATTCGAAATAAGGGGGAAAAGCGGGAATCGAAATATCAGGTTCACACTGTGAACTTGCTATTACGGTACCTGTATCAGGGGGCTGCAGCCCCCTGGGGGTGAGCCGCTGTGGCAGCTCACCCTGCAGCCCCAGAAAGGGGGCTGTAGCCCCAGAAAGGGGGCTGAGGGACAGCCGTCAGCACCCTGGCCAAGGTCCTGAGGGTTCCCTGGCCAGGGTGCTGAGGATCCAGTGTTGTTTCGGAACACTTTGTTCTGAAACAACACGTTCACACGCCTTGTTTCGAAACAAGGGTTTCGAAACAAGTTTGTTTCGACCCCAAATGGGGTTTAACTTGTTTCGAAACAACACAGTTGTTTCGAAACAAGGGCTTCCCCTTGTTTCGAAACAACTGTGCGTCGTGTGAACAGCTGAAACCTTATTTCGAAACAACCTCTGTTTCGAAATAAGGAGGCTGTGTGAACACAGCCATGGATTCTCTCTGTCCACTGCCTTACCCAGTGACCAGGAACAAGTCGCTGCCTCTCAGTATGCCTCAATTTCCCCTGTCACTCTGTCTGTTCAGGTTCTGAGCTCTTGGGGCAGGGACTTTCACTAGCTGATACTCAGGGGAAGCTGCATCCAGGCCACCATGGGCATCCCAGGCAGGGAAAGCCAAATAGCATAATATAAGCCTGCTATTGGTGGGCCTGGGGGGCTCATCAAGGCTCATCATTAGATGAGAAGAACTGTCCTTCCTTTGGTTTGTTCAGCCACACTGGGAACTTTATGGGGGACAAGCTGTCTCTGGAGTGTGTTGGGAAGGGAGCCTGTGTAATGTAGACCTTCCTCTGATCAGGTACAGAAACCCATGAGCCACCTGGCACAAGTGGTGACCTCCCAAATCTGGGTCACGGCCTCTAGGTTCTAGTATAATAATCAAACTTCAATGCAGGTGAGTTCCAAAGGGGTAGCTTTGTTAATTTAGTTAGTCTAGTTCAACAAAGTCCTGTGGCACTTAGCTATGTCCACACACAAGCCCTTGTTTCGAAACAAGCTGTTTCGAAATAAGGCCTTATTTCGAAACACCTTGTTTCGAAATTAAAAAAAAACTATTTTGAAATAAGGAAGGAATCGAAATAGCATGTCCAGTGTGACATGCTATTTCAAAATAGGAGAGGGGAGGGGGAGGGAGGCCCTGTGCTGGGCCCCGAGGTCCCACCCCCAGGATTCCCCTGCCTCCTCCGTGACTCCTGCGAGGCGTGGGGGGGGG